>JALMQS010000055.1:4992865-5294650 GCA_024734495.1 Forficula auricularia | reverse complement strand
ATGTTTACATAAATATATGCCAGCAAAGTATGTGTGTGTGTGGTGGGGAAGGTAAAGAAAATAAAAAAAGAAATTTTAAAGGGGGGAGTGTGTGTGTGTAGAGAACAAGAAAGAAAGGCAAGACAGGAAGGGTGTGTGTGTGTGTGTGTATATGTGGGGAAGGAAGGCAAGGGTGTGTGTGTGTGTGTGTGTGTGTGTGTGTGTGTGTGTGTGTGTGTGTGTGTTAGTGTGTGTGTGGGAACACAAAGGTAAAGGGGTGGGAACGAAGGGGAAGGGGAATGGAAGAACAATCAACAATCAAATGGGAACACACACAACACCATCACCATCAACAGATCAACATACCATCAACAACAAAGGTAAACAAAATACAGTCACATGGAACACACATTATAGACACAGCAAAATATACACATATACACCGCAAAAAGAGACATATGTTAATATACACATCAACACTGTATCATACACAGAAGGCCCCCCCCCCCCCCCCCCCCCCCCCCCCCCCCCCCCCCCCCCCCCCCCCCCCCCCCCCCCCCCCCCCCCCCCCCCCCCCCTCAAAAGGAACACCACACACACAAAATCAACAGAACAAAGAACGAAAAAGAAGGCTATACATACAACACACAGAAGAAAAAAGGTAAATAAAACAATAAATAAATACACACACACAAATAAATAAATAAAATAAAGGTAATAAAATAACACACACACACACACACACACACACACAAGTATTTTAAAACCACCCGATCCATCTGCGCCACTGTATTTCGATTTTTCAAATAAATTTTAATTAAAAATATATTTTGGACTGCTGAGAAGCCTAACCTTTCTGACATACTATATAATTGTGTACACTTAGCGTGCTTTACGTATATTACCCATGATTTCATGATTGCCTGCCTTGAGTACTCTTTTAAAATAAACTATGAGAATAATTTTTTAAATCAAGTGCTAAAAAGACACTTTTCTAATATCTGGTGAATAAGAAATTACTTAAAAAGAGTGTCACGAGTTATTAGTATAAATTTTAATCCGATTTGAAATAAAGGAAGAGGGGTGAAAATTAGGATGATTTCAAATAAGTGAAAATGTGAAAGTCGTGTGGTGACCACACCAGTATTTTTTTAATAGCAGTGGAGATTTTAATGAATATTGGCAATACATATTTATTTAAAAAAAAATTAGTTATATTATATATATAGATATTTTCAAATCAAATTAATTTAAATAATTATAAATTTGCACAATAAATATAGTTTTACTTTTTTTTTTCTTTTTCTTATATATGATGATTCAGAAATTAGGAATTTTACAGTTTAATGTACATGTGTTTTATTTATGCAATTTTATTTGCTCTCGTCAATTGTGGAATTAAAATTAAGCCGTCTTCGTGGTCGTCTGCAAGCGAAACGTCGCTGGTGTTGTAAAACCTCAAACTTGAATTTAAATCGTTTGCTACAAAATGGACATTCCTGAAAAGTTGAAAAAATAAGAATAAATTATTACAGATTTCAGTAATGAAGAAATGCTCGAAATATTTGAAATTAACCATTTCTATTGATACACAACAGCATAATTCTTTCTAACAATTTATAAACGTTAAATAATAACCAGTAAACACCCAATCACTATTAATAAGAATAAATGTATTTTATTAAAAAAAAATTTGAAAAGGAAAGGTTAGATATATATTTTGAGTGAATATAAACATACCTACTTCCAAGCAAACTTATTTTGGTTGCTATAAAGTAATTCGTTTGAATAACAGACGTAAAAACAACCGAACACTAAGTATGTGAGATCCAATCGTACGTCACGACTCTTTTAAAAATATATATTTTATCATAAATAAATTAGAAAATAAAGAAAAAATTGATAGAAACCAAGGATTGTAATTAATTATATATAAATTAATCGAATGTTTTCTACATTTGATTCAATCGCGAATCAAATGTAGGGAATTTTTGTCAAATATTGAGTGAAAATAATATTTGAACTTATAGATATATTTCTAACTTGAAATAATGATCTTAAATAAATTTTTCTAATTTTTCTAATTAATATAACAAAGAATAATTGCTATATCAATGAGACTTGTTTTTGACCGCGCTTATTTGAAAAAGATATTTATCGCTAGACTACTGCCGTTTACGCTATTGAAGTCTGCGGAGTCTTAAGTCTGGACCAAGAGAGAAAAAAAGATGTGATCCACTTAGCTACAATCCAACGTCATTTCGCGAATAGCCCGCTAGACATTCGGATGGATCACCAAGTGAATTTGAAATCTCAGATGTTATATATTTCAGTTACAAAAAGCTTCCTACCTGTCCCTTCTTAAGATGGAAAATAGTCTGTTGATCGGGGGGTACTTTTGACTTTTAACCTCATACACAGGTAGGGATCAACAGACAGGGCTACCTCTAGATAGGTAGGTATTAGTTTGCTTTGCCAAATGTTAGTACTTTTTTTATGATAATGATGAGAAAAGGAGTTACACCAAGAAGGTGCAACCCCTAAAGGCCTGGGTTGGCCCCTCCATAGTGAAAAGAAGAAGAAAGAATTTTATGGGTTGGGCAGGGGTCGAAGGTATCTGTGGATACGGGTCTTAAATAGCTGAAGGTTATAAGTCGCGGGCAAGATGGTAGCAGGGAGCGAGTTCCAGTCTCTGGAGGTCATAGGGATAAAAGAGTTGGCGAAAGCGCTTGTTCGACTTTTATCCAATTTCACAGCGAAGGGGTGCTGAGCGTTAGAAAACCGCGTGTTTATCATAAAGAGGGTGAAGGATCTGCGTGGGCTGGAGGAATATTTCGGGGCGAAATTCTCCCGAAACGTTTGGTTGAAAATCAACGTGTTCTAGATTGTTTTGTAAAAGATTTGTATATTTTTAATATTTTAAATACAATCAATAAATATTTTTTTCTTTTAGGTATATATTTATTTATATAGAATTGATTTCTAAAAAACGGAACAATTTCGTTGAAAATCACGGATTAGGAGATTTTTGAGCCCTATTAATTTATTTTTTATTATTTTTAAAACCCTCTAATAGTTCATTGCGAATTAAAAAAATGAAATTCTATTAATTATAGGTGTTTCTATTGAGGATGGAGTGGTAGAACTTTCAATGCTGAGTTGATGCAAAGGCAGCCCAATGATAATGAAAACCACAAATTCCGAATAAAAAATTTATTAGAATGTAATTTTAATGCTTAAAAAAAACGACAATTCGAAGGATCTTGTCCGGGGTTTAAAAGGGCCAACGAAGAAACCTCCGTGTACATTAATATTATTTTTAATTGAAATTAAATTCAAACTTTGTGTACAGCGATGTCTTGATGATGGCCGGAGCGGGTCAAAACATAATAAATAACTTTGGATTATGTTTAATTTAAATTTGATAACTTAACAAACACTTCATTTCAAAATCATTTTGCAAATCAAGCGATCGAAATTTCGAAATTTTTCGTCACAATTCCTAAATTTACTTATCTAGGGATAAAACACAAGATTCTAACAAACGTTTATGTGGATAAAATTTTGATCCAAAGTTATGCGCCTCTTCTTGTAGCTTTAGATAGGCCGGGAATGCGGACATGGAAATATTAATAAAAAGATTTTCTATTGCGTTAATTTAGTACTACTCTCGACATCTATCGGTGATTTTAGCTACCAACAAGTGCGTAAATTTTAGATTAAAATAAAGTGCTAGTAAAAGCAATTGTTTTTTAAATGAATTCCTTTCCTTGAACATAATTTCAATATTTGAGCTTATTTGAAAGTATAGAAATAAATTTAAAGAAATACTAGTATATGTCTAATAATTAAAATGATATTTTAGGGAGAATAGCTGAGTTTTTAATTTTTTTAAGAAGAAATTAAATAATATTTTTCTTCTATTATAAATATGTCGTTGATATGATTTATTGATTTCTTCTTGGGTTAAATAAGTACAATTCTTTTATAAAAAATCTCCAAACATTTATTAGAAATTCAAACGTTACAGGAGAAATTTTCACTTTATCATTCGAAATTTGGAAAGAAAATTCAAAAAGATCTCTTAAATCAAAATAATTAATTCATTTTACAAAATTGACTGCTTAGATTGTGAAGGGACATATATAGGTCATACAAAATTATATAAAATTTAGAATTTATGAAGGAAATATTCGATTAGAACAGAAGATTCTGAATGTAGATACCATTCTATAATAGCTAGCTAGCCATTCAACTGGGACTGGAACACAATTTTTGACTTTTTCAATCCAAAATTTTAGATAAATAACGAAATTTAAAAGATTAATTTTAAAAATGAAAACAAAAAAATTTAATTAACAAAAGGTCAGATTTGGAAGTTTTTTCTAATATTTTTCAGGAATTAAAAAATACTTATATAATATTAGTCCAGGCAAATTACGTGAAAAAATGGCATAAACAGGAAATAATTCCCTGTAAAGATTTTATTGCTGGAATACCTTTGGTACTCCAATATACTACTACCCTAAGTTTTCCCCCAAATCTGTGTTGTGGAAATTTTTCTACGCGCCTCAAAATGAGAAAACTTTGGAGTTTTTTCAGTTTTTCTTGAATAACTCTAAAACGGCTTATGAAATCAAAAAGATATAATAAATAAATTAAAGCTTTTTAAATTACGCGTAAAATGATGAAAATTTCATCTATTTAGGTTAAGTAGAACCGGTACTAGCGCCTGTCAAAAAAACAGCCCCGGGATCACTTTTGAATATCTTTAAAAGTCGTACTTTTTTCGATTTTTCTCCATTTTGACCATGAAGGAGCACGTTTTCGACAAAGACCACTCTATACATTTTTAAACTAGATTAAATTTTCTACAATTTAAATAAAGTTTCATCTTAATTGGATAATGATAACCCGTGCCGCAATGAGGTTGAAGTTTTGAAAAACTGCAATTCTTTGCAAAAAATGCATCATCCTAGATACTTGATTCCTATTTCATTCTCTAGGGTTTTTCCTTCATAAAATGAAATCCACTCATCCTAGATACTTGATTCCTATTTCATTCTCTAGAAAATTTTATTGGCTTGAACGTTTACTTGGACTACTTTTTTGATAAAACTCTTAGATTTATAGATATCCTACATTTTCCGGACAGGATATAATCCGAATCCTCAAAAGGGCCATGGAAAATGCCGGATATAAGAATTTTATCAAAAAAGTGGTCCAAATAAACGTTCAAGTCATCAAAATTTACTAGAGAATGAGACAAAAATCAAGTTTCTAGGATGAGTGGTTTTCATTTTATGAAGAAAAAACTGCGATTTTTTGCAAAAAACTGCAAACTTCAACCTCATTGCGTCACGGGTTACCATTATCTGATTCAGATGAAACTTTGTTTTAATTGTAGCAAAATATATAGAATGGTCTTTGTCGAAAACGCGCTCCCTCATGGTCAAAATGAAGAAAAATCGAAATAAGTACGAGTTTTAGGGATATTCAACAGTGATCTCGGGGGCTGTTTTTTGACTAGCGCTAGTGCCGGTTCTACTTAACTAAATAGATGAAATTGTTATGATTTTAGGCGTTAATTAAAGAAATTTAATTTATCTAATAGATATCTTTTTGATTTGATAAGCCGTTTTAGAATTAGTCAAGAAAAACTGAAAAAACTCCGAAATTTTCTCATTTTGAGGGGGATAGAAAAATTTCCACAACACAGATTTGGGCGAAAACTTAGAGTAGTAATATTGGAGTACCCTAATAAAATCTTTATCGGGAATTATTTCTTGTTAAAATCGTAATTTTCCTGCACTATATATTTTTTGAAAATATTTTTATTATAATTCAAGGTAATTTCATCTCCAAGGCAATCTGTATCATTGTCTATTTTCAAAATATTTGTTTATTTATAGTTCCCTTTTATTTCGTTTTAAAAGCATTGAAATTTAGCAATTCTACACTATTCATTTTATTTAAAAAATTAAACTAATGTATAGTATATAAATGTAAGTTTTAATTTATAGCTAGAAGAGTCAATCAAAAATTTAACGATGAAATGGTACAGGAATAGAAATTCAAGGACAAAATATTGGTATGTTTAGGTTTGACAATGACATCATATATTTTTAGATGACATTAAAAAAGATTTAGAAGAGGCTTTCAATGAGATCAATCAATTAATGCCTGAGAGGGTAAAAATAAAAATAATAAACAAGTGTATTTCGAGTGCACATCAGTCAAGTGTAGTTAATTAAGTGCATTTTTAAATATTGCTTATTCGTGTCAAATTAAAAACATTTGTCATTCAAACTAATTATTTTATAATAGCCAAAATAAATAAATAACTAAAAATTAGTTTCATTAGCACTTTCTGTGTTTGGGGAGATACTCTCTTTTTTTCCAAAATATACAGTCGACAAGGGAAGGGAGCATCACAGAAATAAAATTTATTTAATATCACTTTATCATCAACTGAAATTGAAAGGTAATCACAAAATTGTAGTAAACTGATCGACACTTACTCAGAGAGGGTTACTTAATCAGGGCTGGATTAGCCGTAGTAGGAAAAGTATAATAGCAAATGCTACGGGCCCCGAGGTTTCAGGAGGCCCAGCGCCAAGAGCAGAAAATATTTAATCAAATTTAGGGAACGCGGTGTTGGTTTATAGTGAAACATTGTTAAAATTAAATTAGGTTGGAGTTGGTGGTGTTTCACCTATCTACCTATGAATTTTGTATAAAATAAAAAATAACATATTCTAATTATTCAACTTCTGTGCGTATCCTAATTATTTTTTTTTTCTTATTTCAGTTTTCGAAAAATAAATAAACTGTTGTGCCCCTCTTATCTATCTATTTCTAATAACTTCATTTTTGCAAAGCAGACTGAAATACTCTATATTAATGTTGTTGGAGTTCGTGGCTGTGATAAATTTATAGTGGTTTGAAGGAGTTATTCAGCCAAAGCAAGGATACAATGGGTACAATAAAATTCCCAGAATAAAGAAGTTTCAGCCCGAATTTATCGGACCATCTTCAGTTTATTGGTCTACAGAATTATATAAAGCGGTGTATTAGAGTTGTCATTCTTATCATTATATTAATTTCAATTGCTAATGTTGATTTATTGACTCACAATGATACACATTACTGTAAGTACATGTGATTGTTCCTGGTTTTGTCAACAATAAGAAATTATATTGTTGACAAAACCAGGAACAATCACATGTACTTACGGTAATGTGTATCATTGTAAGTCAATAAATCATCATTAACAATTCAAATATAATTATAAGAATTACTACTAATCTAAATACCGCTTTGTATAATTCTGTAGACCAATAAACTGAAGATGGTCCGATAAATTCAGACTGAAACTTCTTTATTCTGGGAATTTTATTGTACCCATTATATCCTTGCTTTGGCTGAATAACTCCTTCAACCCACCACATACTCTATATTGTTATTTTTTTTTCAGATTTAGATCTGACAGGGTAAAATTTCTGAGCCATTGTTTAATATTACCTATGTGAATCGAAAGCATTATTTAAAACTTTGGATTTTTTTATTAGCAATTATTTTTATTATAATTAGTCTAATTATCAATCCTATTTAAGTTTTTAATTAATTTTATTAAATCATTTGATAATTTTCAGACTTCATGCATCGAAATAAGAGGCTATTCAAATGTGCAGAATGTAAATACACATGGTCTACAAAAACCCTCCTGGACAGTCATATTTACAATAAACACACTCGTCCATTGGTCGAGGGAACAAGTTCTCGGAGTTCTTACCAGTGTCACTTATGCTACCGTGTTTACCATCATGAACCGACTCTATCCAGGCATCTAACCCAAGAGTGTGGCCTGCCAGCGAAATTGCAATGCGCGTTTTGTCCATTTTTATGCAAACGTAAAGATACTTTACAAATGCATCTAAAGAAAATTCATTTTCAGTGAAATACAAAAGAATACAATTAAACATTCCACTTGACCAATTTGTCTGCTTTCTCTTGTTCAAAAGGAACAGGGTGGAAAGGAGAGACAGTACGCTCGGAAAACTACTTAAACAACGTTTGTCATTTGAGGCTTTTCAAAACATTGTAGAAAATGTTATTCGTATCCATACTAAATTTATAACAGGAATGGTAGGGAATTGCGAATTGGATAAATTCAAGTCACAGAGTTTGTATTAAGTGGGTCAGACGTTTCGTCAATTATTTTGACTTCCACAGTGGCTCATTTTATCACTCTTTGTCAAAAACAGTTTTACTATAAGACAAAACATCATTAATCTTTCTTTAGCATATTCGACTCAGCGCAAAGAATGCAGAATTTGCAAAAGACGGGAAAATCATCATCAGAAGGTTGCGTGTTCAAATCACGTCAGGGTCATCAAAAAGTATGTGAGCAAATAGCGATTTTTTTTAGTTTTAAATGTCAGTTTATTGTAAATTTATATACATATGATTTTTTATTAAGTTGATTTAACATTTTAGGACCTTGTGTTAATATATTTGATCCTTTGCATTTACCGGCCTGGCATTCGGGGTTATTTTTTATAATTACGGATTGTTTTGGACTGAGAACCACTGGGTTTCCAAATGGATTGTTTGGGACTGAGAACCACTGGGTTTCAATAAACCCTTGTTTATAATGCCCCATATACGCTAAAACCACTCTAATATATACATAAACCATGATTCCGTGGTAGCTGAATTACTTCGATTCGGGTTGGCGCATATATAACATTCAACGAATATTGTCGCTCACGGGATTACACGCGCCAACTCGTCTCTCAATAATTCATTGATTTATTATTTCATTATAAATAGATTGATTCATGTAGTGTACAGTGTGTTTGACAATTTGACTGTTGTTCACTTAAAGTATTATTACTAATATTAAAGTATTGTTTATTTGAACAAACTACTAGGTATGAGGTCGCAGTGCCATCTAGCGGTGAGCGCTAGGACTGGACCGGACAAAAATATTCGAAAGATGACAAATTATTGTTGCCGAATTTGTCCTGGGAACCCAGGACTATGTTCGGAACCTTGTTTTAAAATTTGGCATGAGTAGTTATTGTTCATTTGGCTATTTCTGTCAAAGTTATGTTTAATTGTTCCATAATAAAGTTTTGTAATAAATTTGTTATTGGAGTTTTATTCTTGGTTTATGCTGCCTTTCAAGCAAAAACCTCAAAATAAATCATCACCCAGATCACAGATGTTGCTTGGTTGACCTTAGACGAACTATTCTTGTTACCATGCCGACTACTCAAGGTGTGTGTGTTTGAGCTTTTATCTATAGTTATGCCAAAATCATAGATAAAACTCGCTCATTTTTCATCAAAACTAACTTATAATTAAACAAAAAAGTTATTCGGTTTTTAAGCGTTTTTTCAAAAATTATGCTGGCAGTGAAAGTGTAAAAATAAAAGTTAAAATTTTTTTTTATGTGATTAATAATTATATAATACATGTTTCATACACACACAACAAATTTTGTTATATCTTTTTTTTTCTACCTTACCTTAACAACTCATTATTTATTATATTATTATTATATTTTTGGAAAATAATCTTTTTTCCTTTTTTTTTTTTATATATTGCTTTTATTGGTTTTTTCGTAATAAGTACATTATCATTTTATACTAAGCAAGGGGTTTCCAAACTTTTCCCAGTCGCGGCTCATTTTTTCAATTAACATTTTTCCATGGCGCCCTAAAGTAAAGTATGTTTAATCCGAGGGGTGAACCGCAATTGGGATTAGGTGTACACTGTCTTTGGAATTATTTGGAATTACTTTGGAATTCATTAGATAATCTATTGTCATCTATTGTCTTCTACTTGGAAATGAAAGTGAAAGTGGAAGTAGGTGTACACGATTTTAAGTCGCGGTTCACCTCTCGATTTAATCGTAAGTACGAGATAATAAAAATAAATAATAAATACATTTTTATCTTCTCACTTTGTTTTTTTCACTTTGTTTTAGCCTTGCTTCAATTAATTATAAACCGGTGAAGAGGCCACGGAGCACAGTTTGGAAACCTCTGTACTAAGCTATAGTTATTAGATATGTAGCTATTTAGCTATTAAAGCTTGTATATTTGTGATTAAATTTATTAAGATTTGAAATTTTATTTAAATCACACATAATAAATTATAATTATTTATTGACCATCACGAACAATTAATACAATATAACTCCTTCTACTTTTGTATTATTTTTTCGTGTTCAATAACTAATTATCAAATCATGGGGACAAAGTCAATTTTTTTTTTCGATTTCAACTGATGATGTTATCTGTTAGTCTATAGGTTTTTAACTTCAAATTCGGACTTTTCCCATATCAAATTCAGGATTTTAAAAATCAAGTGCAGACTTTTCCATATCAAATTCAGGATGTTTCAAACCAAATTCAGGATTTTAAAAATCAAATTCAGAATTTCTATTAAACCATTCATATTTTACATATTAAATTATAGCTTTTTACCTGAATACGTTTCTTGAGAGTACAAAATGCTAATTTTGAAAGGTTTTAGTTGATGAGCTGAAAATTGGTTCGCAAATATCTTACAATGCCCCAAATTTTACCTTTTTACCTGAAAACTTTTCCTAAGAGTTAAATCAAATTAAAACTTCTTCTTAACTATAACTTTTTTTCAACTATTTATTAATAATCAAATTTAGAGAACTCGGTGTTGGTTTATAGTGAAACATTGTTAAAATTAAATTAGGTTGGAGTTAGTGGTGTTTCACAAGGAGAAAAAAAATTAAAATACAAAGATTTTTTTAGTTTACTCTATATATTTCGAGCTCTTAACTCATCGTCAGGAGAACATTGACTGAAGATAACATGAAATAATCAACAGAATTTATTTAATATGATGGACAGTTATTTATGACTTAGTGTAAATATAAAAGAATTATCAGAGGATGGGATGGCCTTAAAGAGGGAGAGCCGAATGAACAGATGGAGCGGGCAGAGGACTAAGCTGGGAATAAAGAAAATATATTTATACTTGGAAGATGCCGAAAATTATGTATGTACCATAAAGTGAGCAATAAACAATGCAATGTGATGGGCATGTGATAGTGAATTTTTTTTTAATTCAAATTAAATATCATTGATTAAAATGTCAATTATTGGTGAAGTTTTCATGTCTGTTTGATTGTTCAGGATGTTTTGATTAAGGTGTATGGCCTTTTTAATTTCAGCTGACTCAAACAAATCCAATTTCAGGCTTTTTGAAATGAAATGTAAAGGGAGGGGATTGGTCGATGAAGGTGAATGGTTGTGGTCAAACAAATGATCTGCAAATGCAGAGTTGTAACTTAATGGGGGGCCATTTGGGTTCAAACTATTCACCTGTAGCTTGCGAAGAGATCTCATATGTTCGACGTGACGTTGCTGTTTGCCCCCCCCCCCCCCCCCTCTTGATTTTCTATAAAAATTATTATGCTTCTTTTAAAAAATTGTAAAATGTTGCTGAAAGCTTGTGTTTCGCGTTTTATAGTAGTGAAAGTTAAACGAGATAAAATTAGCAGAGATGGAGAGATACGCCTTTGTCTGAAATAAGAGAATGCTAAATTTAATAGAAGGGGTTAGAATTACCAAAAGGTAAGTCTTTGATAGAATTAAGGTAAAGAGAACTTTGCCTAAGAATGTGGTGAAGCGAAGTGATAAGGGAAACTTTAAGGTTAGGGGGATTGTTCAGGTGGAGAACGGCTTTTGTTGGAATATATGAAAGGAATTTGGTTGGAAGATTTTTAAGACTCTGACGTGGGAGAAGGGCTATGTCGAAATAGTTTTGAGACTAATAAGGTTATGAAGCTGGTTAATAAGATCATAAAATGTTTTCATATAATAAAAAACAATCTGAAAACTTTTATTTGAAATTCATAAATTTCGGCAGAAATTCTCGCTTTATCAATATGGAAATCTATATAATGTGATGGAATCAGTGAAAAGGGCACTTATCTTCCTTCACCTATCAGTTTTTTCAGGAATGACAAAAATTGTGAGTTAAATGTGGGTATAATTTTTGATTACATATTTGAATTCAGCAGCAAATTTTGATTCAGAATAGAATAATAGCGAGGGTAAAAATTGAAGGAAATGCCCTATTTTTGTCTGCGTAAAAATTGTCAAAATTTAAACGGCTATAACTCAAAACAACGTTTTTTACTTCTAATTATTCAAAAATTCCTCACTGAGTCAATTTTTTGAATTTTTGGTCAGGTCAAAAAGAGTTTTGTTCAGTTGTTTCTCTAGAAATTAGCTCGATTTTTACCAGATAAAGAGATAAGGCCTCTTTTCCCTGACACCTTCACATATTTTGAAAAAAATTTATTGATTGTTTTGTAAATAAATAAATAAATACAAATTTCCATTGCTAAAGGGATAATTTCTCCAGAAACGTTTGGATTTTTCTAATTCTTCCTACTCTATATATAGGTTTTTTTTTTTATAGAAAAAATGAATTTTGACTTAAAATTTTAATTCTTCCAATTTCTGTTACTTAAGTGAAATAAATTTAATAGTACCGATAAATTATTGTATATATTTATAAATACGAATATTCCTAGACCAGCAGCTCTCAACCTTTTTTTTACTCCATTCACCAATTTCACTATAATCCAAAATCTCATTCTCCCTTGCCAAAATAGCCTATCTCAAAGGGGTGCGGGGTGTATTTGAAATACTATACATAGGTACCTACTAAACCCATTTACACAATTAAATTTTATTTTAGAGATGAATTTACTTTTTCACAAATAAATTGATATATAATAAACACTTGGGGTGGGCTCCCTTTCCCTTAAAGACCCACTGTATTTATTTAGAATTATTTTTTGGATAAGAACGGGTTTGAAAATCTTAAAACTTTTTAAGGTTTTAAGTTTTGAAAAAATATAGAGGAATTTTTTCTTTCAGCAAAACTAGAAAAACATGTTTGCATCATCACAATTATCTTTATGTTCTATACTAACGCAAAAATAACTCTATTGTAAAAATTTAACAGGCTCAGACTAAACATATATAAATATAAATACAAACAATAAAAAATTAAAGAACGCAACAAATTTAGAAATTTATTGATTCAGGGCTGGAAGGGTTTTTATGCTGAATATAATACTATCTATAAATATATAATACCGGTATTTCAATATCAGTGATCGTCTCTAGTTAGAACCCCAGCTCTGAACACTTCACTAGAATGTTTGTATTTCCAAAAAAAAGGACTGATTCGATTTTTAGAATTTTAGCGGAACCAATGAGGTTGAGATGAAAAATTAGAAAAAATGATTATTTATCTAGAGATTTCTTAAAGTTGTAGCTAATGACCTTGAATTTTAAATATGAGTTTGTATTAATTAATTGCAATTATATGCTAAGTGTTAATTTTCTAACCCCGAAACATTCAAAGAACTCACTTTGCGAACAGAGTCTTGAAAAACTTTTAATTTTTTCCTTCAATGTAGATTCAAATTAGAGTGAAGTTGAAAGCAAGAACTTGGAAAACTATTGTCTTAAATAAATAAAAATAAAGTAGAAGACACGCCCTTGTAGATCAATAACTAAATTCTACTAGTTAGGAATAGATCAAACCTCCATTCGAGTAAACAAATAGTTTCTAAATTTATTTATTTACTTCACAATATATACTATATATAGATTAAGTTTAAGTATTTTTTATTTACTAAGAAATTAGATTAAAAAATACTCCATTAGTATCGATACGTGTACACTGTCTAGTGATTGAGGAGTGCTGCTATCTGGCGGCAACCAACTGAAGCTCTTTGTTTCCTCGCAACTCAACGATCCATTGAATAGTACCGTTGCGTGAGATTTTTCTCGAAGATTTTTAAAGTAGATGAAGAAGGAGAATTGCTGGTTTTCATGTTAAAAATAGAACTCACGGATATTCTTATCCTGTTCTTTCTTCTCTTAATAATTTTTAGTAAAATATAATATTATGAACCGAAAAAAAATATTAAACTATATTTTTAGTGTTTATGTTATTGTCATTTAATGTACAAAGTATAATACTTAACTGCTGGATATTTAAAGAGGTTCTCTTAAATCTCGCACATTAGAAAAATCTCAAAGTTAAAAATGGCCATCCGAACGCTACCTTCATAAAAGATTGAAATATCTTTATTATTATTTTTTAAATATTTATATTTTACTAGGTAAAAGTAATAAGTTATCTAAGGAGAAAAATTGTGGATGGAAAAAAATCGGAAAAGAGGTTTTTTTATTTAATTAGTTTTTCCTCTTATTAAAAACAAGGACTAAAAAGATGATCAAGGACACTCGATGGTGGAGAAGTAATCTCCGAAGTCGAAGCTCAAATACAATGTATACATTAATTCATGTAAAATAATTGGTTAAATAAAATTAAAAAAAAAAAATTATCTAAATAAATAGCTCACCTATATTGACTTGATGTGGTAGTTTTAAGTTTATAAATTTTGTACTGTAAAATTATAATAATAGTTATATAAATATTTCTTTTCCCCATATAAGCCTAATGTTTATCTACAAATATATAAATATTTTTAAAGTTGTATGAATTTGAGAATTCTATGATTATGCAAAATACACTACGGTGCAAAAAAAATCGATCCACCAATAAAAACTTTATTAAATAAGAAATTATTTCTAAAATTGCTACAAATAACGATATAATTTGTCCTATTTACTCTTACACTAACATAATTAATAAATATGGGTGATAATTTTTGAATTTCTTTAGTAAAAATAAGTAAAATTAAATTAAAAGATACAATTACAAATTATCCTACTTTCTCAATATCACTTTAAATTTAAATAAAGGTTTAATAAAAGATCAAATTCCATTTGAAATATCAAAAAGATTAATCATTTTGAATTAAGCATCATTGATAGAAAGATAAAATATACAAAATGGATTTTTCTCAAGTTCAAGCAATTCAAATTGTGTGCCTAATTAATCAAGGGCTAAGTCAACGACAATTCCAAGTACATTTTCAATAAACCGTTTTTCAGTAAATGTATGGTTACTTGTAAAAAAATTCAAAATGATTTACTATTTAATAAATTTTTATTGGTGGATCGATTTTTTTGAACCGTAGTGTAGTTTTGAGATAGGAGAATTTTGAAAGTGATTTACTTTCTTGAAAATCACTTAATTAATACATTTTTACTTTACCATACAGGGTATGGTCAAGTATTGTAATCGTGCATGAAAGAAGTGTTTTTTCCTTCTTTTGTTCAAAATATCTCAAAAACGGCTGATACTATTTTGATTAAAAAAAATTGAGCAAAACCATGCCATTTCGCTCTACAAAAAAGCCCTAATAAATGAACATCGAAAAAATTATATTTTTCGAGATAATAATTGTTTTGTCAAAATGTCTGTTAGTTAGTCTGTGTGTTACCAAATTTTGTGGACGAGCTAGCTCAAAAACTAGTGTGAATATCAAAACCAAATTTCACACGAAGTTTTGGTCCATTAAGATTAAGAGCTGATTAGATTTTGGTGCATATTGACCCAAAATTAAGGGGGGAGGGGGGTTAAAAATTAAAATTCTAGGCCATTTGAGTAAACTCAACCAAATTTTGTATACATACTCAGTGGGACCCCAGAAGTCTAAAAATGCAAAAATTAACCGACCAAAAGGGGGGGGGGCTATGATCAAAAAATGAATACTTATCTAGGCTCTTGTACCAAACTCAACCAAATTTTGTATACCTACATAATCAGTGTGACCCCAGAAGTATAAAAATGAAAAAACTATATACTTCCCCCACATAATTATAAATAATTTTATTTAATATTAAATATAAGCGAGGGGCCAGGTTGTATGGTAAAGTCAAGTGAATGGCCATATCAGAACACGTCAGCTTATTTTTACTAATTTTGGAAGGGAACCTAAAACCACCTCTGTGAACCATTTTTATAGAAAAATTACAAGGATTCTGCTTACTATAGTAATCGCCAATTCACCAACAACACTCAGAATCGAGTATTACACTCAAAAAAAGTCTACATTAATTCTTTTAGAAATCAATTTAATTTATTAATTTTTTCTTAGAATAGTGGATTATTTATTAAGATTTAAAATTAGTAAAAAGCCTGTTCATGATTCTATAATTTATTTTTCATCTCCACATATTAGTCTCTATTTCTGAAGATAACCTAATTCATATCTAATTCACATCTGGTCGTGATATCAGGCAGACAAACGACTTTAAGGGAATTTCTGGTTAAAATTCACACTCTTTATAAAAGCTCTCATATTTATTTAATGAAATTCAGTATTCTATTTCCATCCCAAAAGTTCAATTTTCTCCATTAAAATTGCATATTAGTAGAAGATATTTTTTCCAAGTCGAGCATATTATCGCTAAGAAATTGATTTACCTCTTGGAAATGATTTTTTTGAATTTTGCTATCACAACCGTTGTGTATATGTCGTAGATAAGATTCTTTCCAGAGGTATTTTTGGTTACATTTAGGGCAGATATAGAAGGGGGTGCCACCTGCAAAAAGCAATTGAAAATATTAGCATAACAATTTCGAAACAACAGATGATCAAACAAAAGCCACACTGTTACTAATACAAATGGGTTACATTTTTTTTTAACAAAAATCAGACAAACAAAAACATATAAATTATTGGAAAAAGTTTTACTTTAAGACACGACGTTGTAATGTCAGTCTCTACTGTAGTAGATAAAACCGTTTTATTCTAATGTATAAATAATTATTTCAACTTTCGAGATAAACATACATATAATCGTAAAAAATGTGTTATATACAATATAGTTATTATTAGTATTATTATAGATAATATATAAATAACAAAAATATAGAATAAGTGCAACAAATGCACACGTATTATTCAAATTCATCAGAATTAACCAACATAAAGTCTTCTTTGTGTCTGGAATCGACATTTCCAGTGTTATTTATTTATTTAAGAATTTCCCTCATTTTTGTCAGAAAATCATATTACACGTCACCTTATCACTGATTCAGTCAAAAAAATTACCAATATTGGTGATAAACCGTGCAGATTGGAACCCTTTCGAGGGTAGAAATATTCATATTTTCGAGATATATAGGTAATATATTTTTTCGTCTTACCATATAATAAGTATATTAGAATTCGAGGGGTGAACCGCGATTGGAATTAGGTGTACACGTCTTTGGAATTATGTGGAATTATTTTGGAATTCATTAGATAATGCCCCTTCATCTATTGTCTTCTACTTGAAAATGAAAGTGCAAGTGCAAGTAGGTGTACACGATATTAGGTCGCGGTTCACCCCTCGTCAGAATTCATTTAAATAGCCTGGGAATTAAATTTTTATTTTTTTATCGAAATAGAAAATAAATCTTAGGGGCTTATGGTGAATAACTCCTAACAACTTCAACTAAAATGGATGCCTCTGAGTGAGTTAGTACAAGAAGCGCTCCCGATCAGGAGCGCGGATCATTCCGGAACTAAACTTGAGAAAAATCACTCTAGTTGAGAACTCTCTTCTGTTTCTCTTTTCTGTTTTTTTTTACCCATATCTAGATTGTATTTTATGAGAATCATGTTGAAAATTCTATAAAGACGGACAAAGGTGGAAAATATGTTATGAGAATTCTCAAAGTAAAAAAAAAAAAAAAAGAAAAAGCGAAATCTTCCATGTGTCTAATAGAAACAAATTTTATTAATAAAAAAGAAAATTATTTTTATTTTATTTTATATCAAAATGTGTGAATGTTTAAGATTCATTAATTTTTAAATACATGACATTTTTGTTGATATTAATAATCACAGATTAATGTATATATTATATTTATACATTATATTACAAGTATAGTAACTATATAATATTTATGATAAATCAACAACTTAGAATACTTTATTTTTTATAATATTATTGCTAAAATTTAAACCATGACCATTGAATTTTTAATGGTTTTATAAGTTAAGTACATTTTTGTACTTAATAACAAAAATAAAATTTATTTATATTAATCCAAATTAATTACTAAGAAATAAACATATTTTTTTTTAGTAAATAAATAAAAGACTATAAAGGACTTCATTCATTAATGTGATAAATTGGAAGCTTTCTATCGACTCAGACAACCCACAATATAAACAGACGATTTCCTTTTCTCCCATCTCAGCCTCCTCCACAAAATAGCTTGAACACTTGGGCTCTTGTGGTTCATCGGAAGACCATTTCCAAGATTCCATCCTTTTCTTAGGCATATTTTCTAATGGAATAATACATTCAGATAATCTCCTTAAAATCATCATTTGTACAAAATTTAATACATGATAAATGAACTATAAAAAGATAATGTTTTTCCGAGAGTAGCAGACTTGTTGATACATAAAGAAAAATCAGTGAGGTTATCCTCTGCTAGATGCAAATAAACTTATATGATACATAATATATATTTACCAAATATAAATATGTATGTATATAATTAATTAGTTTCGAAGGTTTGACCTTCATTATCAGTCATTTTGATTAGAAGTATTCAGTTAAGGGAGAATGGTGTAGGTTCTTGGCTTACATATTTGAATAAAGAGAGAAAATTCAAGCATTTAAAAAATAATTTTTTTTTTTTAATTTTATAGAATTATTGTTATTTCTCATGGATTCAAATACCTGATTGGATATTGAGAATTTGTTTTGTTATAGAAGCTAATCGTTTATGTAGCTAGCATGCTATAACAACAAAACAAATTTTCTATATCCTTTGGGTAAATGATATGTATACAATATGTATATGTATACATCTATGTAGACAAGATAAAATATTTCTAATTAAAAAGTCTGATGATGAAGATCAAATAGTCGAAACTATAGTCTGTAACAAATAAATTATATATGTATATGTAGATACATATTTATATGCGTTATATATGTATATGTACCATATAGGTATAAAGTAAAGAAAATTTTAAAAATTATTGAAAATTTTTTCAAAAAATTTAACAAAAAAATATAAGTAGTGCAAAGAGAAGAATTTTCTTTATGAACTCCTGAAGATGGGCTCATACTCCTAAATATAATATAGAGTCATTCTAATAAGCACTTATCTTTTATTTTTATGAAACCTACCTAGAATTGTATATTTCATAAATTTAAAAAAAAAAATTAAAATTTTTTTAAAATTTTCTTTACTTTATTAAAATATGTTTCACCAAGAAACTACAACCACATTTAGTCAGTTTGTAAAAAATAAAGTTCTTAAAGAGGTTCTTTCGCAACAAACCACACAAAAAGTTTTAGCCTCGTAACCACTCTATAAATATGAACGGTGTTAAAATTTTAGGTTATGTTTTTTAACGTGACTGTACTTTTTACACTACTATATTCTCTTTATGAATGGATCGTTTTCAAGCCATTGATATTATATCCCCTCCACTAAAAATAACCAAAAAAATGTATAGGTATATTTATTTGCATCAAGCATAGGACACCTCATAGATTTCTTTTCATGAAAATAACATCTCAAAACATTTAGTCAGTTTGTAAAAAATAAAGTTCTTAAAGAGGTTCTTTCTCAACAATCCACATAAAAAGTTTTAGCCTCGTAACCACTCTATAAATATGAACGGTGTTCAAATTTTAGGTTATGTTTTTTTTACGTGACTGTACTTTTTACGCTACTATATTCTATTTGTGAATGGATCGTTTCCAAGCCATTGATCTTATATCCATCCCCTCCACTAAAAATAATCGGCCAAATATGTTTTTTTTTTATTTTTTATCAAAACTACATGGTAAATAATTTCAATTTTTTTTTAAGTTACTCCGAATATATTATTCTAACAAATATTAGTTTTTCATCAAGATGGTGAAAGTCCTTCAATGAAAAATAATAAAATAATAATCATTTTCTCAATCAATCTACCATATGTAAAAAATTTCATTTTTAATTGCATTTATTTCATGTTTGGTATGGTAAATCGTCTTTAAATTTTAACAGTATGTGTATTATGCTTATATGCTTGTATTATTTGTACTTATGTTTTAATGATTTATATTCCAAATTTCGAAGACTTCTTGAATTTTTGCATTTGTGAAAGAACTACCTTAAAGATAAATTAACGGAATGTTTTGAGATCTTATTTTGTTTATCTGTAACCGTTTACGTAGTATAGTTTTTATTTAGAATTATAGTTTATACATATAATATTATGTACAATGTACATCTTGTATTCTGAAAATCCAAAGTTCTGAGGAAGATTTGAATAAAAATCGAAGGTCGACTTTTGAAGATCTTAGGAACCCTATGATCCTATATAAAGAAATTATAAAATTTGTTTATCTATTTTCAAAGTACAAATGTGCTTTGTTTTAAGAAATGAACGATTGATTCATCCGTAAATGGTTTTTAATATATTATGACCGATATCCTTGTGTGTGGTTTGAACATGTTTGGTCATGTGATGCCGGTGCTTAAATTTGGCATTGCACAACGGACACGAGTGCGCTGGAGCTTGACCACATTCCAGCCGCAAATGCCGGAGCAACGACTTTCGCCAGCTGTAGTTTTTGCCACATTGCAGACACGGGAACAGAGGCAGAAGAACACCTAAAACATGCAAATGCAACAGAACAATCAGTTTTAACACAAAGGCTATTTTTTTTCATTATTTACCTCAAAAGCATGAATTTTTTTTACACTATTTATTAATTTAATTTAAAAAAGAGAAAAGAAAAAAATTATAAATATATACATGTACCATATATACAGTAAATACAGTTCTTTTATCAAATGAATCTCAAAACGCCGAAGCCACGCACGAAAGTGTTGTATTTATAATATCTTTAAGGCAAATCTATAAGTTAATAAATTTTTGTAACTTTAATTGTAAAAATTATTATCAATATCTAATTGATTATAAATCGAGTTTTAAATCCCACAACAGTTCATAAGAAATATTAATAGAATTATATTAGAATTTGTCATTTTAATTAATTATAAAACTTGATAAATTATTATTTAAAAATTAAAAATAATAATTATACGAAATTTATTTATATATATACACATAATCTGTGGGCCACAAGAAGGCTAGAAATGCAAAAACTGGGTGCGGATGTGGAGGGTGTAGGAGGTGGGGTGCCGTGGCGGGGGTCTGGATGTGGGGCGGGGTGGGGGTGGGGGTGGAAGTGGAGGTGCAGTCAGGGGGTCCGGGGTAGGGCGAAGTGCGGGGTTTAGGGGTCGTGTACTATATATATTTGTATTTTTAACAGAATTTTAAATTAAAAATAATATTAATATAGTATAGCTTCTAACTGGGTATCTACTATATAATTAAACATGCAAATTTGCTGAATTAAATTTTTTCTTACCCTGTAACAATGTTAATAAAAATATAATCTATTAACATAAAGTGAAACTGAAATTATAAATAACTTTGGGTCTGAAGTTACTCTTCAAATGTGTGTACTAACTGCACACACACCTATTATAAATGACGAGGGTTATTCCGGTAAAGAAGTCTTATTTTTTTATTTTTTATTTTGAGAGAGTGAAATCTCAAAAAAATTTTTAAATAATTTTGAATTTTTTATCTGGAAGATCTGGAGCTAGAAAGCCCAAAATCTATTCAGGTCGCATTAGAAATACAAACATTTTAGCACAAGAACGAACTTTTTACCACTTTTCGTTCTTAAATCGTGTGTATCTGAATCCATAAGAAAAAACAAAATTATGGTTTAAATGCTTTTCTCCACTTTCAGACATTTTGCAAGACAATGAGCAAAAAATAATTTTGTGTGAATTAAATACTAGACTCGCCCGGTACAGAGTAATTTCGAAAAATGTTGCTTTAGAAAGAAAGGATAAAGAAATTATTTTTTTAAAGCATGATTTTCCTAAATTTTCATTGATAAAGGGGGAATTTCTCCCGAAACGTTTGGAACGTTTTGAGATTGTTTTAAAAGAACTGTATTTGTTCAATAGAATAAAACAATCAATAAATTATTTCAATATTTATGCAGAGTAAATAAAATTATTTACAATTACATTTTAGATTATATACAGGAATAAAGTTATTCTTACTTGTTTTATTGTATATTTTAATGAAATATCATCATTTCTAGAAATTTACGTGCAGAAGATGGAGACTTTAAAGTGTCAGAAACGTCAAATTAATCAATTATAAAATAAGAAAAGGACTAAAAAATATAGTTCTATGAATTTTCTTCCATCTTCCCGATTTAAGAAATCGGATGAGTTCTGTACTACCCATAAAAAGGCAGATCTTCTGAAATGACTTGAAATTTTAATTAAATCTGACACATAAGCGCCCTTTATTGACTGGACTATAGTTACGATTTTCGTATAAAATAGTTAAATTTTGTCATTGGGAATGTCCTGAAATCAAATTTAACCATTCTGAAATGACTTGATTTTAAACTATTTTTGACATTTTCTATGGTCATTTACCCCTAAAAACGACTGGATTCGGAGAGTGAGAATTTTACTTTTGGGGTGTGTGCTGATCCCACTACAGTATGGGATATGTTATTTGCATTCTGAAATAATCGTTCAAAATGTTATACCAGAGGGACAAGTTGGTCGAAAGTGTACCGTTGCTGATTTCTAAGGCGGGGACTCAAGTCGAAATCCGACGTAAGATTTGTACATATTTAACCGGGTATAATATAACTTATACACTATTTACACACATACACACATATATATATATACTGATTTTATTTATTTAAATAAAAAAATACTATTTTTTCATAAAAATATATAGATTTTTTTATTCTTTAATAATAATTAATAAGTTTATACATTAATACAACTATGGAATGAATTTAAAATTTATAACAGATAATTAATTGAATTTAATAGATAATAACATTTTTTTTTTATAATGTTAATATTAACATTGATACCTTTATTTATTTATTTTTTTATTTTCAATATTCTAAACAATATCAATTATTTCTTTATAATCCCTAAAAAAATATTATTCAGAAATAGAAAGGATTAAAGTCTACGTTTTGATATTCCTAATTTGAGTTTTTTTAGGAATGTTTCTGAGACAATTGTTCTTATTAAAGTATTTATTATTATGTCACTACTTTATTGATCACATTCATATTTTAATCATTAATATAAATAAATTGGTCACATGAGTTGTTTTAAATTTCAAATTACTTAATTTATTTTTTTATTATTGCAATTTGTGATATTTTATGCCCCGAAAAGAATTTAAATATAAACCAAGAGTGGCGAACTCTCATAGTTAACTCAGAAATTGCGAATCCCGGCTTGAGCCTGTTTTACATGAAAATAATTTTAGTCCTTAATGTTCAGTCCTTTCTGGCGAAATGACTTATTTTAAATACAATAGCTAAATCATTTTCATTCAATTATTTAATTGTGTTAATATTGCGAGCCATTTTGTGGTCTCGGTAGCAAATAAATCCAAAATCTATTTACTTTTTAGGGTGCTCCTTATTTTGGGTATTTTCGAATATTTACGCGGGCAGGGGCTCATATGGTTCTAAATAAATAAATTAAAAAAAATCCCCCAAGTTTCAAGTCTCTATCTCAATTTTAACCTAGTGCTACACAGCGATTAAGTTTCCCATTTAAATAACATGGGGTTTTTGGCATTGAACGATCAATATTTTATTCCGGCCAAAGTAATGGTTCAAAAAGTTTGAAACTTTGTAGACTTTATTCTTATAATAGTAGCTATCCTTCAGAATTTTTACTCTACCTCAATTTTAACCTAGTGCTACACAGCGATTAAGTTTCCCATTTATTTTATCCTTCAGAATTTTTACAGATTTTTAGCTATTACAATTTTAGAGTTACATGATTATATTAGTTACTGATATATCTTAGTATTAGTAAGTTTAGTAGACTCCAAAATTATAATAGCTAAAAATCTGTGAAAATTCTGAGGAATAGCTACTATTATAAGGATAAAGTCTATGGAGTTTCAAATTTTTTGAACCATTACTTTGGCCCAAATAAAAAATTGATCGTTCAATGCCATAAACCCCGTGTTATTTAGATGGGAAACTTAATTGCTGTGTAGTACTAGGTTAAAATTGAGATAGAGACTTGAAACTTGGGGAATATTTTTTTTTTTATTTAGAAATATATGAACCCCTGTCCGCGCAAATATTCGAAAATATCCAAAATAAGGAGCACCCTAATACATTTAGTACCTACCTATTGTATATGCATAAAATATTTTTTATAACCAAAGTGAACATAATATTTTATTTTTTTAAGAAATCTACTATTTACTAACAAATTTGTCAGTTTTTCTCTTATTTTCGAAATGTCACAATCAGAGAAAATTCATTTTTAAAAATTATTATTTTTCTTTAAGTCTGTATAGTGAAGTTCACTTTTAATTTTGATAAAAAACCTATTTATTTTTTAATATATATGACCCTGTTAAAGCCGATGTAGTGTAAGTACATTTGTTGAAAAATCTGAGTAAAATCCAGGAATGTAGAGTATTATGTGTACGGCAAACTATTTATAGAGAATATACTCTATGTCCTAACCCCATTAATAACCTCACATAAAGTAGCGAAAGTATATGCAGTCAATGCAATTTCTTATAACAAGTAAACTAAAAGTTTGTTTATTCCAAAATGATATTAATGTGAATTACACTACTTTGGTTTTAAAAGGTTCATATATAGTTATTTATTAATTGGGAAAAGTTATCTTCTTCGAAAACTTGTCATGATAAAAAATCTTTCATATCAACTGTCCACGAATACGAAAATATGTCCCCTGGGCAGGAATTAATGTTAAAGTAGAGTAATCTCGAAAAAGAACATGTTCTAAGAAATTACGAGTCTGAAATTGGTCCTATTTTCTGGATTACACTTAAAAATTTTCCTTGGACTAAATTCAGAAATGAAATTTTAATATCGTGAAAATCAGGCTTAAGCATAAATGGGAATCCTCTGATGGTTATCCCCTGAAGTACTAATACAGAGATATGAGTTCGAATCTCGTCTAATATTAACGGATATCAATGGTTTTTTCGGCATTAAGAAAAATTTGTACGACTAGTAGAATTAAATAAAATAATATTAAAATAAACTTCCAAAAATAGCCAAAATACACTCACCGGTACAAAATCGGAAAAAAAAGGGGGGGGGGGGGGGGCACAAAAATAAAAATTCTAGCTCCTTCGACCAAACTCAACCAAATTTTGTATACATATTCTGTGGAACCCAGAAGGCTAGAAATGCAAAAACTAACAACCCAAAATGGGGGAGGGTCAAAAATAAAAGTTCTAGTCCTTTCGATAATACTATATATACCAAATTTGGTAATTTTTGCATTTCTAGCCTTCTGGTGGTCCAAAGAATATGTATGCAAAATTTGGTTGAGTTTGGTCAAAAGGGTTAGAATTTTCATTTTTGACCATCTCCCCTATTTCGGGTGGTTAGTTTTTACATTGCTAGCCATTTGGGACCCACACCATTGGTATACAAAATTTGGTTGAGTTTGGTCGAAAGATCTAGAATTTTCGTTTTTGACCCCCCCCCCTTTTTTTTGTCTGATAATGTTTAAAACAAATTAAAAAAAAATATATTTTATGATCTCTTCAAAAATATATTCAGTTTTTTTCTAGTTAAATTTTGTCATTTTTTTATACCTCTTCAAAATGTGTTAGATCTTTATGGCCCACCCTGCACCCTGTACAACATTTTGTTACCAATTGTAAATAGATCGAATTTTGTCCCAGTGAGTGTACTATTTTATTTATTCAATTTAGAATTGAAAAAACTGGAAATTGAAATGATTTATTTATATTATATACTTCCTAAAAGTTTAATAATTAAATAAATTGCCGAAAATTTGTTTGGTATGAATGATCTGGTGGGAGGACAGGTGATGTTTGTGCTTAAATTTGACCCCACAGTCCCTGCACTCGTGCTGCGGTTCTTTTCCGCATTCCACTCGCTGGTGACGTTGTAATGAAATCCGCCATTTGTATTGCTTGCCGCAAGTACATCGATAAACCGTTTCGTTATCAGTAGACGTCAACGAAGAGGAACTTGCTCCTGCTCCACCACCAGTACTTGCTGGTCTCGGCCGGCGGAAATTGCCACCAAATCGATTATCCGGTAAAAACGAAGCGAAAAAATCTGAAACAAGAAAAAAAAAATAAAGTATTATTTTTCAATTTATTTATTTTTTTTTTTAATCTTCAAGAAAAAAGGGAATGAATTAAGAAGCATTGATTAAAAGCATTAAATATTAATTTTTACTTTATTCTATTACCTACATAAATTTAAAGTAGAAAAGAAAATATTTTAAATATAACGAATATTTAATTATTGTGTAATTTCTAAAAATCATTTTTAACTCATTACATAGGCCGACAATTTTTTTTTCCTTGTCCGAAGATTTATTTCATGATTTTCCTATTCAGTGTGCATCAAAATAAAGGAAAAATACCTATATTCCATATAAAGTTTGCTTTTGGAGTGGTTATAATAATAATAAACGAAGAAAAAGGCCACTTTGACCTATTTTCGAGTCCCAATCCCAATAGATATTAAACAGCAATATTTGAAATCAAAATATTTTGTTGCTGCAATAAAATACAGATTCCTCTTTGATTTTCAAATTACCACTTGTTTCTAGCTCAATTAGAACTCGAGATATAACTAAAAAACTAAAACTACGTGATTAAAAGGATAATAAACATAGATAAAAACATAAGGTCTTAGTTTTTTAGTTATAATTCGAGTTCTAATTGAGCTAAAAACAAGTGGTAATTTGAAAATCAAAGAGGAAGCTGTTTTCTATTACGTCGACAAAATATTTTTATTTCAAATTTTGCTGTTTAATATCTAATGGGACTCGAAAATAGGTCAAAATGGCCTTTTTCGTCGTTTATTATTATTATAACCACTATAAAAGCAAACTTTTTTTAAAAAATCAATTTTTCCCTTCATTTTTTACGTAAAAGGAACACAAATTTGATATTTAAAACTTTAGGACAAAAATTGTGTTGACCGGTGTTATTTTTAATAATATGATGAAAAAATAGAGCGTGTCGAGCTCGCATATAGAGGGTTCCGTACTTCTTAGCTTCCAAAATAATTGAGATATCACATTCATTTTTATTTATCGTTGATAATTTATTTATTTATTTATTTAGATAATAATGAATGAATGAGGAAATTCGTGGAATTTTTTAATAATTTCAAGTTAAGCCCACTTCGGAACGCCGACAGGTACAAAAATCCCATTAAAATAACATTTTTGTGGCTTTCCCAGAGCTTCATTTTAAAGGAAATTAAATTTTAAGAAAAATTAGCCAAATTTTACTTAAGGATATCTTTACTCAAATTTAGGGAAAGCGGTGTTGGTTTGTAGTGAAACATAGTTAAAAATAAATTAGGTTGGAGTTGGTGGTGTTTCACAAGGAGAAAAAATTAAAATACAAAGATTTTATTATATTTACTCTATATATTTCGAGCTCTTAACTCATCGTAAGGAGAACATTGAGTGATATCTTTCCGTAGTTAGATAGACTTCAAATTAAAAAATTAAAAAATAATTATATTTTCAGCCCCCAATATTCGTCTTTTTCTAAAAAAAATACTACTATTGATTTTGAGGAAAATGACCCTTATAACTAGCAAATTTCAAGCTTGTAACTTATTTAGTTTACTGGCTACAATCTTTTGCCAAATGAACTAGCAAATAAATATTCTAGTGACACTAGCGGGATTCTGTTTTACGTTTGAACGAAACTCCAAAAAAAGATCGTAAAGCAAAAAGAAAATATTTTCAAAATCTAATTTTTTCTATACCTAAATTATTTAATAGATATATAGAAATGGAAGAGATATAAGGAAAGAGTTACTACATATAATAAATAAATAAATAAATAAAACAAATAACCTCATAAATAGTATATTATATAGAATGGAATTATTTTATTTATTTATTTTTATTTTACGATACAGAGTATGGTCAAGTATTGTAATGAAAAAAGTGTTTTTTTTTTACTTCTTTTTTTCGAAATATCTCAAAAACGGTTGAAACTATTTTGATTAAAAAAATTGGGCGAAACTATGGCATTTCGGTCTACAAAAAAGCCCTAATAATGAACATCGAAAAAATTATATTTTTCGAGATATTAATTAGTTTGTCAAAATGTCTGTTAGTCTGTTAGTTTATGCGTTACCAAATTTTTGTGGACTCAAAAACTAGTGTGAATATCAAAACCAAAAACTGGGGTGAATATCAAAACCAAAAACTGGGGTGAATATCAAAACCAAATTTCACATGTAGTTTTGGTGCATTGAGATTAAGAGCTGATTAGATTTTGGTGCATATCGAATGAACCTATAATAAGTTGTAGGGTCAAAAAATGAAAATCTAGGCCCTTGTACCAAACCCAACCAGTCTATGATAAAGTCAAGTGGATGGCCACATCAGAACATGTCAATTCATTTCTTTACTAAAATCTAGCCTAATGCTACTTTTTAGGGTTATCCATACCCGAAATAAAAAATAACAATATTTCTTTATTTTTGACTCCCCGAAAAATAAATCATCTGGCTAAAATTTTATATTTATATATATATTTTATGTTTTTTTTTTAATTTCGGGAAAATATAATAAATTCTATAATTGATAAATTTCATGTTTGAAAATCATATTTAGTTTACGAAATACAGTGCTCTGAGAGACTGACAAAGAGACAGTCATTATGATAATACTAAAATGGTTCTGTTTTAGGTTTTACGATTGCTAGTAAGAAAAGAAATAAAATAAAATAATCTAAGCTGTCTTTAACAGTTAATTCAAAAAGAGATTTGGGATAAGTCATCATCATCATCATTAGCCTGTCGATAGCGACAATCCACTCCTGAATATAGGCCTCTTCCATCAAATGGAAGGGGGTTGGCATTAAGTCCCCACGCTTGCCAGACGGATTGGTGACTAGGAATCAGATTATAGCCGGTCAAATATCAATGCAGGGACTCGGACTCGAACCCGGGACTCCTGCTTAGAAGGCTAGTGTCTTAAGCTCTCGGCTAATCCGATTGGGATAAGTACATCATTTTAAATAAAGATAAAAAAGAATGGAGATTGGAAAATTATATTTCGTCATGATCTCTTAACCTGATCATGAAAGTTTCGAAGGTATATATATATATATATATATATGAAAGAGTTCGTCGTCAATTTTTGATCTTTTTCTTAAAATTATAGCGAGTATTTCTTTCATAATATATAGCAAAATAGAGTAAATGAATACTCAAAATTAGGTCTTGGTAAAAAAAAAAAAACTACGATCAATGGAGAAATATTTAAGCACCACTTAAGCCTGCCTGGCGGCAGCCATGGTTTTATTATTTATTGACTGACATTTAAGCCTCTTTCAGACGGGGGCGGATTCTGTGCGAAATTGAGTTGGATTTCGCTCAATAAAATAATACGATCCCACACGAGTCTGCGCTTTTCAACTACCCATACCGAGTCTGCGCTGTGCAATTATTCACACTGAGTCTGCGCAGTTTAATTATCATTACAGAGTTTGCGCACTTCAATCATTATCCAGGCCGGAAAATCGATCTAGCAATGATGTGACGTCTGAACTTTTGCCACTGCGTGGATCAAACTACAAGGGGTCCGCCTTGTCAGCATAAAGCCCCATAAAAAAGACATTGCAATTTCATATTAACCATTTTTACAATTTAGAATAAAAATTTAAAATGAAGTAAATTTAAGTAACTGGAACACCGAGCGATACTCGGTAATGCATATGTGTTTGTTTTTTATTTAATCAACCATTTGTTTTATTTTGATTCAAACACCTGTTAATAATTAGTTTCATTAAAAAACTAATCAAAAATTTTTTCCCAAAAGTGAGACTTGGTATCAAATCGATTCTTCCATGTGTTCAAGAATTGTTACCTATAATAATCGAAACGTCAAAAATTCAATACCAATTTAATTCAATGTAATCAGAATTAGTAGTTTTCTTTATCTTTAGGCAGCCTTTCATTTCCATCAATTCAGCATTAAATTCTACCTCTACATATTCAATATCTCTAATTTTTTATTTTTTTTATTTAAATGACAATTTTTTGAACCAGCTATCTAATTAATTAAATTTCCTAATTTTAATATATAATAATATTTGTAATGATTTATTAGTGGGATTTAAAATTGAAAACCCAATTAAATATTAAAAGGAAATTGAATAAAATTGTAATTATACATTTTTATCGAGACAACCATCTGTGAATAATTAAATTATAAGTTTTTGCCGAGAGTAGCAGAATTTTTATATATTGAAGGAGACAATAAAAGAGTGTGTCTTCTGCTGGAATTATAAATTTTATTTATTTATAACGAGACTATAGTTTCGAGGGCTTTGCACTCTTCATCAGTCTATTACAATGGATTCACAGGAATTAATTTATGAATGAAAGGTTAAAATCTTTCATGTGGTTTGTGGTTAGGTTAAGAAAATATACAGTGTGGGCAAGTTAGGAATTGAAATTTATACTTGTTTTATTATTTTGACTGTAGGTGGCGTTTGTGAAGTTTATATTTTAGCGCCTATTTTTAAAATAAAGCTTTCGGGAATTTCTATTTTCCGATTTAAGAATTTTTTTGGTGAATTATTGTATGATTTTAAAATTTCTAACGATTCGAAAATACTAATTTTTAAGGGATCTAATTCTGATCTAATTAATTTAATATTTGATTCATCTGGAAAACAATGTTTCTCGGAGATTAAATGGTCTGCAAATGCACAATGCACTATGCCCCGAACCCCCTTTAAATTTATAATTCCAGCAGAAGACACACTCTTTTATTGTCTCCTTCAACATCTGTGAATAATTATTTCAATTAACGAAAAACCCATCAAAAGCAACTTAGCCGAAGATGAGACCGTGACAGATCGAAATGTCAACACAAAAACCTCCTAAACCGTGAATTTCATCCAAATAGTTAGAGCCGTTTTCAAGAAACCGATTCTATATATATATATATGAATTGCTCGTTTAATATAATAAGATAAGATAAGATAAGATAAGTTAAAAGACAAATGTCGATATTAGTAGCTTTAAAAAATTACTTTAGAAATGGTCATCTACTAGATCCGAGATGGGGGTACACGGTTGTGGTTGTTACACTACTGAACCAGAATGTGTGAAACAATAAAAATAATCCATAACTTCTCGGATCTAGTAGTTGACCATCTCTCTTGATTTTCTATAGTAAAATAATAAGATAATAAATATATAGAAAGGACAATAAAAAAATGATAATAATTTTATATTTATTTATTATTTTTAATGTTATATACAACATAATGGTTTAAATATTTATTCAGCACTGTCTCTATGTAACGATTTAATATGTCGCATGAGATTGGATTTAACTTTACAACGATAGGGGCAAAACGGGCAAAGTAGCCGGGGCTCAAGACCACACTCGTTGGTCAGGTGACTGGTCAGTGAAGTTCTATGCTGATAGCGACGATTACATCGGTGACAGACGTACGGCTTAATTACATCATTTGTCGATATAAATGAATTCGTTTGCCAACAATCTGCAACAAATGTACCACCCTAATGAAATCAGATTTGTTAAATGAAAAATAGTAGGTAGGTATAAAAAAAAAAAATGGATGCCAATTTATAATTTGAAAATACATAAAAGAACTCATATCTATTACAAAACACTATATCTTACCCTGAAAATTTTGCTGGTTTTTTTTCAGAATAATTATTTAGAAAAAGTTAGATCAAAAAAAAATCAAAAAACAAATCTAATTGTAGAAAAAAAGATCTAAAAATATAAGAGGGCATAAAAATAAGCGAAGAAGAGGTTAAGGAATTCAATATTTCTTTTACTTAATAGTAAAGAACGAGAAAATACTCCCGAAAGAATACAGTAAAGAAAAGTACTACTTTTCTAGTTAACGACACTTTTCTTCGCTGTTTTTTATCGAGATCATAAAAACATCATTGGGAAACATTATTTGTTTTATTGCGAGTAAATTAAATACCTATTTATACATATACTAGAAAACTAGCAATTTATAATAAGATGTAATTAGAACTCTAATAAGACCAGTGATCTGTCTGTTTGTAACCATGATAATTCAAAAATGTTAAGTCTTTGAGAAACGAAATTTTTAACCTAGTATTCATGAAGAGATATCAATGAGGTTGTCTCCTTGATATAAATATTTATATATGGGCATTCCACGCCAAATCAGATGGTTTGAAAAATTTCAATTTTTGATTTTCTTCATTTTTTGATATTTTTTGGTATCCATCAAAAAACTCTTCCTGGTAAATTTTGAAATTGATTTTGATTTTCTTTCAAAAAACTAAAATACTAATTATTTATTTTAAACACCTGTTAATCAATTCAAAATAACTAATAAAAGAGAATTCAATACCAAAAAGTGGTTTTAATAATGGTTAATAGCGAATAAAATTTTATCGAAATTTTCAAAAATCCAAAAAATATTAGATAATTATCATAAGCCCACTATCAACCCGGCCTTAAAATTTGTAGAATGAATTGAAGTTTGAAATAAAAAATTATCAAAAAAATCGAAGAGTAGGCCTACATACAGTTTCAAAAACAAGATTAAAATTTTCAAGCACAAAAATCGCATATAAAAACACTTTAAATAATTTTTTTGTATTTTTTTCTAAAAAGTATGTAAAAAAAGAAAAATTAAAAAAAGAGATTTAAATTTGGACCAAAAACCAAAATTCGATATCCTTTAAACCGGTGATCAAAAAAATTTCAAAATTTACTAGGAAGATTTTTTTGATGGATACTAAAAAATGTCAAAAAATGAAGTAAATCAAAAATTAAAATTTTTCAAACCGTCCGATTTGGTGTGGAATGCCCCATTTATAATTTCTTTGTTAAAGACTATAGTTTCGTAGTTTGACCTTCATCATCACTTTTTTTAATTAAAAATATTATATCTGTTATTTCTTATAGGTTCACTTACCTGATTGGATATAGAAAAATATTTTTGTTGTTATAGCAAGCTGGCCAGATAACAAGCATCGTTTGTTTGTTATGTGATTAGCTTGTTTTAACAACAAAAACAAATTTATCTATGTACAATATGTTCATCCATTCGAATAATTGAACTTATGAAAAATAAAATATAATTATGTCTTATTAAAAAGGTCAAACCTTCGAAACTATAGTCTCTAGCAAATAAATTATATATTTGGTATGTCCATGTTTATTTGCATCAAGCAGAGGACAACCTCATTTATTTCTCTTTGTAATTTAAATAATTAAAATGTCTCTAAATAATAATAATAATTTTTTTATTCTCAGAGATGCTTATTATTAATTTTTCACTTAAACTAAGGACATTTTAGGGGGGGAAATAAGAAATAAAAAATTGGTTAAATTTTTTTTATTTTTCTCAATCAATTGTATAACAGTGAACTCTTAACATGTGCGTCCGTAGATTACTTCGTTGTTTAAACTTAATTGGGCAGTTAGGGCATTGTAGATATGGCTCTCGGCCGCATTCGTAGCGCACGTGGCTCATCAGAGTCTTTCGCCATTTGTAGTGCCGGCCACACCATGGGCAAACGTGGCGGGTCACAATACGCGAATCTGCACAAACACAAAACCCATACATTCATTAATAATAATAATATATATATATACATAGATATTAAAATAAAAGAATTTAAACAATGATATATGAAAACGAAAGGAAACTACTAGTGAGGAATTAGTGATTTCTCTAAATGGCGGAGGCTTTTAATATCTACAGCCATAAACACTGTTAGCTTTATATATATATATTCTTATTTTATATTCAAGAGGAATCGGACAATCGTCTGCCATTTTCCGGAAGTCTAACAAATCCCGTGACTACATATAAAAACAATACAATTTAATTTTTGTGTAATATAGGTACTTACTTTAATTTGATCTCTTAAACGTTGTTTGTTTTTCATTTAAATATTTTTTTATTTATTTTTAAATATTTATAAATAAAAAATACTTTTCGTTTATCATATGAAATCTATTTATTTCATATGCGATAATTACGATTTGGTGACATCTATTCATCGTATAGAATTAACCTTCCAGCGGGCGCGCTGTCGCCTTATCGCTTCCACCACTTTTAACACTTAGGGCAAATTGTATGTCGGTTGGTAAACTCTTTTTAAACGTTGGCAAAGGGCAAAGCCTTAGAATTTACCTTGTGGCCGATGGGATGGCCAATCAGATGAAAGTGCCTGTCATCTGATTGGCCATCCCACCGGGCACAAGATGAATTTTAAGGTTTTACTTTTTGTCAACGTTTAAAAAGAGTTTACCAACCGACATGGAACTGCCCCTAAGTCTCAAGAATTGAGCTCCGAGCTATTCGAGGGTCAGGATTTTTCTAAACTACAGGTGTGCTTAGAAGTTTTTGTTATTCATTGATATTTGAGAATTTCCGACAAGCGTACATTTTATGACACGCACCTTAAAGTATAAGTATATTAAATAAACTAGTTTTTTCATTTTTTTCTCATTTTATATCTTTTCTTTTTATAGCTAAATGTGTTTTTTGGTTTTGGACGTGTTCCATTATGGCTCGTAGGCTCCTAACACAAAAAGAACTAGAAGAAATATTTAGTGTTGTTTCGTTTTTTTGTTTAAGAAAGTCAAATATATTTTTTTTTTAAAGTACTGTCATTTATCATTTTTCATAAACTTACAGCAATTCTCTAACATTAATATAAAGAAAACACCATTTACATGGAGAAAACTTGATGACGTAAAATTTACGACAAGCGCCCGCTCAAGGGAAATTACACAGCGTGCCCGCTGGAATGTTAATAAGGTGTGGCGAATTCAATGTAAATTCAGCTACTGATGTCTGGATATTGGTGAACAACAAATTTTATCCATCTTAAGAATGTGTTTGTTATTCACCAATGACGAGTGCGCCTCTAACACGTTCGCCAGTTATAACAGCCAAAAAGCTATATTTCCAACAGGGACAGGAAATAGCAAACACACAGGTGAATAAGCATTGTCCGATTCCTTATTAGATGATCCTATTAATGAATAACTGTTAGTCCCATGTAGTAGAGCATGCAAAAGTATATCTATTCCAAGCCGAAAGTAGCGGAGTTGTTGATTTTTAAAAGGAAATAAATGAGGGTGTCCTCTGCTTAATGGAAATAAATATAAGCCTATTTGTTTTATAAAATTTATTATTATATTTTTTAGATTATTGCACCCACACGCTGAAACATTCTAGAATAAATTAATTCAATATAAGCCGAAGGAAAAATCCAATATATTTAAAAAATAAAAGAATCATGTATTTTAAATATATAAATATATACAAAAGTTTACAAAATTGTTACTGTCAAAATAGAAAAGTTAGGGACACAAAAGACAATGCGAAACAGAGATAGTAAAGAAGATGAATACACTTTGAAAATCGATAAATAGTTATTGAAAGTAGTTATTGAAAAGTAAAACAAATCTTTCTTTTTATACCTTCTACACCAATGAAGATAAATGAAAAAGGTGAATAAATAGTATATTTATTCGGTCCCTAGTTTGGAACGCATGGATCCCAGAAATGGTGTTTACTATTTATATATTATGTTGATAACAGTGCAAAGTAGTGGGTATTCTCTGAGCTCTTGAGCATGAGGAAAGATTTTCATTCCACAAGCTGAAATAAATAAATACTATAAATTTTATATTAACTGTATATTAAAAAAATATAGCTATTTAATTTAATTTTATAAGTTTGAAAACTTTTGAATGTATCTTACAAATGTTACTTCATTCGTATCATTTAGTATATTTATAACAGGAATAGTATAGGGAATTGGAATTAAAAACATGGAGCTTTTTTAAATGGACCAGACGTTTCGTCAATTTATTTTGACCTCATCAGTGGGTCATTTTATCACTCTTTGTCAAAAAATAATTTTACTATTAGACTAAACATCATTAATCTTTGTTTAACATATTTTTGGCTCACAGTAATCAACAATCTTGGAAACGACTTTTCTTTAACAATTAAAATGTGTCGTCATTTTTATTCAGATATACCTAACTGAGGAAGTCAAAATAAATTGACGAAACGTCTAGCCCATTTATAAAAAAGCTCTATGTTTTTAGTTTTATCCAATTCTCTACTATTCCTGTTATGTATCTTACAAATTTTATAAATACTACTATAGAAAAAGAAGAGTTAAGAATAGAGAAGATGTAAGAGTAATTGTACTTTTTAATTTACAAATTTAGTCATCAGTAGCGAGAATAAATCGACGCCAGCATTCAGAGAAATGAAGAGGAAAAGAAATTTAAAATCAATAAATATCGAATTTCCTGTCATTCTTTTTCGGAAAATCATTTTTAAAATAAGTGGAATTAAAATTATAACCGCGGTCTTCATATTGTCTTGGGAGCCTACTCTAGAACATTCACAGAAAAGCAATCACAATACTACGTTATTATAATTGAAAGTAAAAATAAATCGAGTTCTTATTTTTAACTGAAAAGAGGATTCACAATTTTTTTTAATAAAATTAATATAAATAACAAATTTCAAAGTCATTAATTGAGTTATATAATAAATTTATTTAAAATTTTAAGATTAAAAAAAATATATTATTTAAAACATGTAAGTAGATCTAGGTATTTACATAATATAAAACAAGACTAGGAATACATCTATAAGATTTATATTATATTGAAATATATTATCGTTAAAATAGCCAATAGTTGCAGACTTCAAATCTCTAAAGAAATCACGAGAGTGTCATTAACTGAATCAGGAATAATTTTTAATACATGTCAGAGGGGTTGTATTCACTCCTTCGAGTGCCAAGAAAAGTAATCCTGGCTATTAGCTGCCCGGATTTCTTATTTGGCATTCTGATTCGAAGAGGAAGGGTGAACCTCCCCTTCTGTTATGGATGAAAATTATCGATGACAGCTTGGATTTAATAAATGGCAATCTCTGGTGACTTCTCCACATTGAAATGGTAAACGGTGTGCGAATTTACATATTTTCTTAAACGCAGTGCATTCTTTTAAGATGCCTTAGAAGATTGGATTTTACTTTGGATCGATGAGGGCAATTGGGACACTGAAGATATGGCTCGCGGCCACATTCATTGCGCAGATGACTGAGTAATGTTTTGCGATATTTATAATCTCGGCCACATTTCGGACATCTGTGCCGTGTTCGAGGCAATCTGTAGAAATCTATGAAAAGAAAACAAAACAAAACAAAAAACAACTGTTAATTCAATAAATAAACTCAACAACAGAAAAGAAAAGACTATTAATACATACATACATATTTTATTCAATAGAGATGATAGCTAGTTTATGCTTCAACTTTTACTCACTAGCAACGTGAGCGATTGAAAGCGACGCGAGAGCTTAGACCATAAAAGTCTATAGACACGCTCTGTTGGCGATTTGGTGAGGCCAACATCACCTACCGATGACGTCACATCATCTGTAGGTAGGAACACCGAGAAATAGCATGGCCACTATAGGAATTATTATACATTGAGATAAATTTATCTTAGTTTAGATTATTTATTTTGGATTCCAATAATCGCAAATTAATATTAAATTAATATACCAAAATATTAATTTATTTTTTTAACAAAATGTTTTATTTTCCATATTTAAATTACATATTTATTATTTTTACAATAATTCGGGCATTGAGCAACACTCTCTTCCCATGTCCATATATACCCCTTAAGGTTACTCCTTTCCAATAAAAAAGAATCATTGAAATCGGACAATAAACAAAGAAGTTATGCGAGAACATGACGTCATCTGTAGGTGATGTTGGCCTCACTTCACAATGTGTGTTGAGAGTAGCAGAGGGCGTGTCTATAGGCTTTCATGGTCTAAGCCCGACAGTGACAACAGTTCCTTATCTCGTCTCTAGAGTGCGCTCACATTAGACATAAGAAATCATTAGTTTGAAATTGTCGCACCACTTTCGTTCGCCACGCTAGCCAAGGCTTAACATAAAAACTACAAAAAAAAAAAAAACTCTAGTAGAGCAAAAAATAAGAGGGTGAAATTTAAGTTACAAACCATCATATAAAATTAAAGAATATACAAAAAGTAAGTAAATTTTTAACAAGTATAACATTTCAAATAACTTTGCGAATTCTTAAAATAACTTTTGTTGTTCTCCCTTCTAGACTAAACGAGGGCACTGACGTCATCACTCCTATAGTTTTCGTATTATTATGTTTATTTAAGTTTACAACATAACTATCCTAGTGAGTGAATGAAAGTGGGCAGTGGAAAACGTTATTTGTTTACTTACATTTTACCCAGTTCTCGATCCCGAAACACTCCAAAACGATCCAGATTACACTTAAATTATCTCAATTTTATTAAGACTGGGATGCATGTATAAAATTCAATAAAAAAAAAATTTGACGATTTTATAAGTGTTCCGAAAACATATTGATAAGCTTGATGTGGTTCTAGAGCAGTGATTCTCGACATTTTTGCCTTTCATCGTTGTTCAAAGATCATTTCCTCTAGTCTATCTCAAAACTACAATTTTAGAGATAGTATATAATCAACAGGAGATAACATTTCTTGAAAAGTGGTCTCTTTTCTCCTTGAAACTCGAAAATGAATCTCTGATCGAGATGAAAACAAAAGAAGTAATTTTTGTTAATAAACCCATGTCTACAACCTGTATTAGTTCTAATATCCTAAATTTTTATGTTAGCGTCTTTAGAAGACACTAGAAGCAATTGTTCAGCAGGTATTGAGGGATAGATCTTGCTGCCCTCATATTTGAAGTGCTCTGTAAATACCACTTATTATCTCAAATGAAGAAAGGTGGAAAGCGTTTCACGAAAATGAACTGAAAAATACTTCGAAGCAATTGGAGAATATTTATATTTTCTTGGTATAGTAAAATTAGTGTTATGGTTTAAAAATTTAGAAAAGTTGTATAAAGGTAAGTAAAAATATATATTTTATCGTTTATACACTTACAATTCGTTTTGTAGGGGTGTAAAAGTCTTATTGGTACCTTCAAATTCGCCTTTGAGCTTTATTTGCAACGGTGTATACGCAACAGTGGGACTAAAATATCACTTAACATAAAAAAGGATTTTATTATCATATGCATAAATAAATTTTCATTATTTTTTTCTTTCATTTTTAATCATTAAAAAAAAATTTTTTTTTTTACCTAAACTGAATATATATAAAATACATTTTTCTATAATTCATAACGTAGGTATAATGATAAATTTACATATTTTGCTCATATCTATATTTATTTCAAAATTATGTTATTTAATAATTTTAACGAATTAGAACATGATCGTAAGTTCCAAGTGAACATAAAATATTCACTTTCATATTAGTAAACTTTTAAATTACATAATAAAAAAATAAAGTAATATTTATAATAAAGTTTGGTTTTAATTTCATATTTAAATACCTATATATTGGATAACATAATAATAATAATAATTGAATGAATTTGTAATAGCATTTTATTTATTTATTGTCCCGTAACTGATCATTTTTGGTATGTTAACAATTCGACTAGGTATTAGAGAGCTATTCTCAAAGAAGTCATAGCTCAGGATGTATTTTTTTTTTCATAAAAATAAATTTAACTAGCTTTTTCTAATTACACGATACCATGTAATAAATTAATTTCGTTTTTTAAGTAGTTCATTATATTTAAATTTATTTTATAGGGAGATAACTCAACACCTTCCCCCAACATCTGAAAAAATTACAGCAAGTGTACAATGGACCGAATCTTGACAAAGTTTTCACTTATTGTTCGCATCGAGTGAATTCTCTGGCCATTAAATTCAATTGAAATATTTTCTATAAACAAAGAGAAAATTATTTATTTAATTCACTCAAAAATGTTCAACTTTTGTCCTAATTTAGAAATGTCTGAAAATTCATTTTTAAGAATTTTTTTGATTCTCTGTCTTGTTGAATTTCGTCACTAACAATAAATTGAGAAAGGATTAGGTTCTGGGCTTTTTAGCTATAGAAGTTCCAGATGAAAAATCCAGAAAATCAGAAGAGAGAAGGAAATAGTTAAAAAGTCTAAATTTGGATTTCAAGGGTGTATTAATAAACTTCCCCTCAAATCCTGAAAACTTTTATAGAAAAACTATTTCCCCTCATTTTTCCGATTCAGCTTCTATATATGAAAACAGCATTGACCAAATTAGTCTTTTTAAGTTCGATTCCCGTAGTGTCAACATCGATAGGATTATATAAATAAATTGACATAGGTATTACAAATTTTCCCTCTTAATTAATTAGGAATCAACATCTATCCATTTTCCTGGGCTAAAATTTAGCTCTTTCACTATTATTTACCGTTTTCAGTCTAGATCTAGAATAATCAGAATTCCTTCAAATTTGCTTTTTTTTAATCAGAACAAGCATCTTTTAAATTAAAAATCTTTAACGCAATTTTGAGATTTTTTAACAGAATTTTGTAAAATTTAAAATCTTTCACATTTTCATAATCAATATGACTAAAGAAAAAATTGTCTAATCACTAAATTTGCAAACAATAAATCCGGTCTTGAATATTTTTTTTTTCATTTAAATAATTTGAATATTTCTACCTATACCTTTTCTAAAATTTCTAAAAGAAAAAAAAATCTGATTCAAAAATATTTTAAAATAATAATAGATTTCTTAGAAGTGTTTTCTTTTGGAAACGGACTGGTAGAATTTCAATGGAAAATTGAAGTCAGCCCAAAAATAATGAAAAAGAAAATTCCGAATAAAATAATTTATTGGAACGTTATTTTCATTCTCTTAAACTGTTCGGACAAACTTCTCTCCTTCTTAAAAGGGTCAACGAAGGAAACATATAATAAACAGTCTTCTTCTTTCCTTCCACAGTATTTATAATAAAAAAATATTCTATTGACGAATTTGGCAAGAAATAACATTATTCGAAGTGTTAAAGGAGAGAAGAAGAGAGTTTCTTATATGTCTTCTTCTTTGGCCCTTTTAAACACTGAGGGAAAATCCTCCGAAAAGTCGGTTTTTAAAAGGATGAAAATGACTTTCCAAAAAATCATTTTATTCGGCATTTTATCCTTCATTATCCTTAGGCTGCCTTTCCATCAATTCTCCATTAATAGATTTCTCTATTCTTTATTTATTTATTTATTTTAATGAGAGGAATGAAAATATGTGAAAGTAAAAAAAGATGGCAAAAAAATGGTATAACTTTAGTGTTTTTACTGAAATTGTTTTCAATTTGTTTTTTCATGGACATTTGTTTGAAGGATTTCTTCTAACTACACAGCCTTAGTTTTTTTAAATGATGAAACATTTTTATAAAATCAAAAAGACATGATTTTTGAAAAAAAAAAAATAATACTAAATTAATTCTCATATAATTTCTAATTGTCTTATAAAATAATTTAAACATGATATTTAATTGCCCCGCAACTTTGTAAATCCTGAACTTTATGTATTTTCCTCAAATGTTTATTCATATTAGATTTCACTTTGGATCGATACGGACAAATTGGACAAAAATATTGTGGATCTTTGCCACATTCGTCCCGAATATGACACCGTAAGGCGCCGATGTATTTGTATGTACGACCACACGATTGACATGGGTATCTGGATGTGTTGTCAATTGGTCTGGAATTAATTCTTCTTGAACCATCTTGAGAGTCCGCGCCTTCAAATGCGATCACAAACATTCCTGGAACAGACCAAAATCAAAAAGCAATCAATGGAAAGAAATCTAGAATAGGAAATAATTAGAAGAAATGTATTTGACAATAGTATCTGATGAAAATAAAAAAATAAATAAAAAAGTTTGAAGTTGAATAATACTAAGACTAATTTGTTTGACAGAAATTGTATTTTTTTAGAGAAATGCTTTATTTTAGTTAGAAATTTTATAAAATAATAAATAAAAGGAAAAACTAGATCATATTTACACAATGAGAAAAAAAAATTTCCACCGACCACTGTTTTAGTCAAATTAATCTGCGAAAAAGTAAGGTTTATTTATGGATGAGTGGAGGCAAGAGTGTACCCAATTTTATAGTTAGTGGGGAAGGAAGACACAAGAGGTGGATTATATGTGAATTATAAATAAATTAAGTATAAGAAATTTAGAAAAACTATTATTAATTAATAAATAAAAGAAAGAAAATAAGTACTATGAATTTTCTTTTTAATTAGGTAATTTCTAATAAATATTTATAGATTTTTTATTTGAATTAAAGTTTTTAAGAATCCAAGGAGAGCAGTAGCCCCCTGATCATACCTTGGTACGCCCCTGGAGTTAGTTGAATGTAAGCATAAAGAGGAATTAATGAGAATGTTCTCTGCACATATAAATTTAGAGGTACATATAACATAATATATAGGGGTATATATATATTATTTTCTCATTAGATATTTAATTAAATCTATTGAAATTTCATTTGTGTGTGTTATTGTCTTTTATCTTTTATAGAAAATAGTTTTTATTAGAATATTTGCACTTTAAAGGGTGGTTTATCTGAAGTCTAATTTGAAAAAACGCTAATTACTACTTTGAAATAATTTTTAAAAGTAGGAAATTAATAAATATTATAAAACAATCGATTATTAATAATTATACTCAATTTTGAAAGAAATTGATTGATTAGTTTTTAAGAAAATGGTAAAAAGCTAGAAAACCGTAACAAATGACTCACTGATGCCGGGTGACTTGCGACCCAGCCTCTTGATAAAATAGACCAAAACAATTATAAATGAAAAAGAAGACGAGCTTATTTTATCGATTTCATCTATCTGAAGGTTCACAGTATGTCTATTATATAAGAAAATAGTATTTTGATTGAGAATATTGTAGTTTAAAAGAAATTATATGAAAAGATACAATTTCTTCTCTCCGGAAGCAAATCAACTAGAAATGGCAACAAGATTTATTTTTTTTCTCATTAGATATTTATTCAAATCTAATGAAATTTCATATCTCTCTGTTATTTTGATTTATCTTTTGTATTAAATAATTATGATTAGGAAATTTTCATTTTAAAGGGTAGTTTATTTATACTCCAATTTGAAAAACCGCTAATAACTCCGCTGAAATTTGTTTTGAAAATTTGAAATTAATATATATTTTAAAACACCTAATTATTAATAATTTAATTTAATTTTGGGCGAGATCGATTCAGTACTTTTTGAGTAAATGGTCAAAAACCATCTGAACCATCAAAAAACGACGTTTTTTGAAAGCATGAGATGTCTTTGAAAAAAGTTTAAAAAGTTATATGAAACGAAACATTGACTTGTGACATGGAGGTGAATTTTAAAATGTTTCTAAAACGGCCTTTCATAGACGCTTTTCGAGGTTTTTGGCGATTTTCTCAAAAAGTACTGAATCGATTTCGTTCAAAATTGAATTAAATTATTAATAATTAATTGTTTAATAATATATATTAATTTCTTATTAAAAAAAAATTCCAACGGAGTTATTAGCGGTTTTTCAAATTGGACTTCAAATAAACTACCTAATAATAATTATTTGATATAAAAGATAAATGAAAATAACTTATATTATAATATAAAAATGATATTGTTACAATTAAAAGAGATATCAAATTTCAATTGATTTGAATACATTTCTAATGGGAAAAAAATAAAACTTGTTGTCATTTCTAGTTGATTTGCTTCCGGAGAGAAGAAATTGAATCTTTTCATACAATTTCTTTTAAACTATAATATTCTTAATCAAAATGGTAATTTCTTATATAATAGACATACCGTGAACCTTCAGATAAATGAAATCGATAAAATATGATCGATTTCTTTATATTTATAATATAATTCTTTTGGTCTGTCATATGGCAAGCGTCTCGCGTTTTTTTTTTCTCATTAGTGGATGTCGGAGGGAATCTCACAGATTATTTGTTACGAATTCACCTAACTCGCAAACTATTGATTTTAGACATTTCACTCAAATTACATTTTCTGTTGGAAATTAAATATTCATTAATAAAAGTCATTATATGAATTTGTTACACCTCAAAAGGTTAGGCAGTAATGGTGAAATTTATGTAGAAAGTTAGATAAATACATCTCTAGCGTCCTAGATATTGTTACAATTAAAAAACTTGGTTGAAGAAACATTTTGATAATTTAATTTCTTAAAAGTAAGTTTATTATGTATATATGTGTAGATCAGATCAATATTTAAGTAACTAGTAAGGATTTTATTTTCAATGTTTAATAATTTTTTTGTAGAAAGTAAAAGATTATTTTTTAAAAGTAAATGCGATAAAAACTCTTTACCCTCACCCCCCTCCCTAGAAAAATCGAAACTCAATTATTACGTTGCATCACTTATGTATTATTTCTCATAAAATTATTTGGTTACTTTGAAAATTTGTCAATTCTACTAAAAAGTTAGTTGACCTCTAATCGGATTACAGAAATTAAAACTTTTTGGTGGCTAATGAGCTGGCCGGTTGATATAAAGCGATTTTTGCCTGATGGGCAATTTTACCTCGTAGGTATATTATGACCACAATACTATCAAATTGAAGAAAAAAAAACATCAGAAAAGTATAAACAATGTCTAAAAACTTAATTCTTAATAGATACATACCAGTGGATGTCCGGCTAGCATTTTAATGAATGTGAAAGTCATACTGAACAATTTACATGGGACGCCAGGGAGGCATTCGAAGCCTGCTGGGGGGGGGGGGGGGCGGCAAGTATTTTATTCACTTAAACAATTTCAATTTTTTTGATCATTGTGTTGGAAAATGTCTGGATCGTGGAGAAAAATCATTTTCAAACATGTTTCTTTTTTGTCTGTATATCATATAGCCACGATAACTTAAGAATAAAAAGTCGAGGAAAGTTCGTTCTTGTGCTAAAATGTTTGCACTTTCACTCTGGAGAAGTGATTAGATTTTGGGCTTTCTAGTTCTAGATCTTTTTGTTAAAAAATGGGAAATTTTAACTAAAGACTCATCCACTACAAATTATAATTAATAACTCCGAAAATATTATTTACACGTAATTTACTATATATTACTTATTTGTATGCCTTAATGATTTGTATTCACTGAATGTTTGTTTTTACCAAAAGTATTTTTCCAAATAAATTAAGCAAAAATATTGTTTTTTATGCCCGATTACAATACTTCCCCATACTACGTATGGTATAATAAAGAAGTTTAGGATAAACAGATTAAAAAAATAAAAAATAATAATTTAAATCAAATTTATTTTTATTTTCACAAATAAAATTTACATTCAATAATAAATTTCGAGTATGGATGTCTTATATATTATATAGTCACTATATACCATGGCAACTTCTCTGAAAGTACCATTTTAATGTTAAATAATCTTTGAAAAAAACCTGGTTTATATTTGAGTTAACAGTACTTAAAATTATTTAAACATTTATACACATTTTGATATTGTGCTTTTAATTAACAATTAAAAAAAATATCTTGAGTAAAGACAAGTTGATCTTTTTGTCTTTTATTAAGATAAAATGGTACAGTAGAGTCTCTACTAATCCGGCACTTCAATAGTTCGGCACGTCCATTAATCCGACACCCTCCGCCTGCGATTTGGTATCCGTTTGTTACACATATCGGGTGAAATTTGTTTAATTTTATTTATTACTAGCTGTACCCGGCGGGCGTAGTCTCGGGTTTGAAGTATTAGCTGTCCAAAATTGATTACCTTTTATGTAAATTGTTTTTTTTTTTATATACATATAGGGATTTCTTGGGTAACTTTATTTTAGTATAAGTATATATACCAGTATAAGCACCTAAAAAGAAAATAAAAAAATAAAGAACATTTTATTAATAAAAAGTCGGTTTGAAAGGAAAGGAGGAAGGATTCCAATAAATTACACTTTATTTTATATGTGTTAATTTTTTCTTTCCTCACTACCTCTGGGCTGCCTTCCATTACATTCAATTAAAATTTCTACCAGTCCGTCTCTCTCCAGAGAAAATTTCGTTGGAAAAAAATAAAAAGTTTATTTTTCAAAGGAATTATTGATAATTTTACAACCCATCTACCCCGAATGAATAAGTTTGAAATGGTCTAAAAAGAACCCTTCTTTTGTTCTCTCTCTATTCTTATAATAACAAAAATCTATTCATTCATATTTATTTATTGTTGTGAATAAAATTGAAAAATTAAATTGATTTTAGGGGGGGGGGTCAGATAGGCTAGGCGGTAGCATGACAGCGAGCTAACCAGGGGACCCGGGTTCGAATCCGACTCGAGGCATCCAGCTAAAATCTGACCCCGGGGGTAGAGACAAATTTAAAAAAAAAAATATAACTAGTATCGTAATTAGGCTTATGGCTAGAAACGCCGAAAAGCCAAAAAAAAAAAAAAAAAAAAAAATGATTTTAAATTGATGATACTAAATCAGTCCGATCCGCGAAAGTGAGAAAATAATGTGTACAAAATTTCATCTCAATCAGACAAATGGTGTCGGAGTCCATTTAGTTCAAATAGACAAACAAACAAATTTAGGGAACGCGGTGCGGTGTTGGTTTATAGTGAAACATTGTTAAAATTAAATTAGGTTGGAGTTGGTGGTGTTTCACAAGGAGAAAAATTAAAATACAAAGATTTTTTTAGTTTACTCTATATATTTCGAGCTCTTAACTCATCGTCAGGTGAACATTGACTGAAGATAACATAAAATAATGAACAGAATTTATTTTAATATGATGAAGAGTTATTTATGACTTAGTGTAAATATAAAATAATTATCAGGGGATGGGATGACCTTAAAGAGAGAGAGCCGAATGAACAGATGGAGCGAACAGAGGGCTAAACTGGGAATAAAGAAAAGATATTTATACTTGGAAGTTGCCGAAAATTATGTATGTCCCATAAAGGGGGGCAATAAACTATGGAATGTGATGAGGATGCATAGTGAAAATTTCCATCTCCTACTTTCTATTTAAAAATAAAAAAATAAAAAATAAAAAATAAAAACCACGCACCATACATCCTCATCACATTCCTATTCAAATTAAATATCATTGATTAAAATGTCAATTATTGGTGAAGACAAACAAACATCCAAATTTATATACAGATGAATTTTTCTATACAATCCAGTAATCCGAACATTCCAAAAATCCGGCACCCTATTGTTTTTAATAGTTCCGGATTAGTGAGACTCTACTGTATATATTTTATAATTCATTTTTACAACAATTCATGCCTTATATTGTAAGCTTGATTAGTCATTGATTGGCAACTTTCTAAATCATTTACGCCGTGTATTTTTCTTAAATGTTTATACATATTCGATTTCACTTTGGACCTATGTTGACACAATGGACAAAAATATTGTGGTGTTTTGCCACATTCATTCCGTTGATGATACTTTAAAGAACGAATGTATTTGTAAGTGCGTCCACATGACGGACAAGGGAATCTGGTGTGGTAGCTCTGTTGGACCAGGTTATTTCTTCTCGAATCAGAAGCTAGATGAGAATCAACGACCCCTTCATTTGCGAAAACAAAAATTCCTGAAACAAAACAGATTTCAAATAATAATCATTGAGGAGGAAAAAAGAATGTTTAAATCTCAAAAGAAAATATTAAAAAATATGGAATTTAAAAACAAACAAAAATATTAATATTACTAAAGTGATTCTTAAATCTATCTATCTATATATCTACTTTTATTAAACGGGCAATAAGATGAGAAATCGTTTTGGATAAGTCCCTACCTTGACAAAATTCATTTAACATGACTTTTTCTAATTTCGACTCCTACCCAGCACATCAAATCCCTTCTTCTTCTTCTTCTTTTCACGATGGAGGGGCCAACCTAGGCCTTTAAGGGATTCACCTTTTTGGTGTATCTCCTTCTCACATCAATATCATAAAAAAATTAAAGTTCTTAGTGACAGGTGAAAATGTAAATTATATGTATAAAATTTTATTTTTTTTCAATTTCTTTTTTGTTAATTATTAATTGTTTTTTAATTTTAAAATACACTCATAATTCATGACTAGAGACCGGATTCCTATGCAATTGCATATTTTGTTTGCCGCCACATACGACCCAGGGGATCAATTATCTATCCGAATCATGCATCTAGGATAGTGTGGGTTAAAATTTATAATGCATATTTGTGCATATTTGAGTAATATTGCATAAAATTGCATATTTAAAAAATATTGCATAAATTTGCATATTTGAAGGATTTTTTTGTCAAATATTGCCCATTTTTGCGCCAAATACAGATTTTTTAAAAGTCTTTTTTTCGGAAAAAGATTGAAAATAAAAATAATTTTTAAGAAAAAAATAAAAACCGACTTCAAAAAATTAAATGCAACAAATAAAATACACTAAAAGGTATAAAATAATTATTATCTTATTTAGTTACAACTAAACGACGAAATATTCACATGAAATTACTTTTTGAAGTCGGTGCCAAACAAACTATACCTATAAGCGAGCATATCCTCCAAACGTACTAAGTAAGATCCGTCGAGTGCGATTCATAAAAGGTATATGTTTGGCACCAACTTCAAAAAGTAATTTCATGTTAATATTTCGTCGTTTAGTTGTAACTAAATAAGATAATAATTATTTTATACCTTTTAGTGTATTTTATTTGTTGCATTTAATTTTTTGAAGTCGGTTTTTATTTTTTTCTTAAAAATTATTTTTATTTTTCTCTTTTTAGTGATGTTATTAATAGTGATCATATCATCAGAACTTGCCAAATTAATATTGCACCATCCCTAAGACACCCCCTTTCGGATAAACAAAGAACCATCGAAATCGGTTCATAAACAGAGGTTAGGTCTAAACAAACCTAATAAAAAAGGTCTAATACCTATGAGAAAAAAAAACATGGGCACAAAAAAAAAAAAAAATTCAGTCGAATAGAGAACCTCCTCCTTTTTTGAAGTCGGTTAAAAAATGAAGAAATATATATATAAAGTTCCTTTAAATTTTCTCTCATTACGTCTGAGGAAGTGGAGCGATAGACATAATAACGTAGATAATAGGGTAGATAATAGCGTAGACATAATAACGAAGATAATAGCGTAGACATAATAACGTAGATAATAGCGTAGACATAATAACTTGGTGTCTATAGCTTACTCTATCATTTTATTTTTTTCATACGATTCTTTCAAATATATAGTCATTTTGTCTTCAATTTTAATTTTTTAGTGCATAGTAAAAAAATTTATTTTGCCAATTTTTACTGAATAAATTTGCATATTTCAACGTATTCTGCATATTAGTTGTATATTTCAGCCTTTTTAACTGCATATTTTATGGCATATTTTGGCAATTTTTACTGAATAAAAATCCGCTCTCTATTCATGACTTAAATTATAAATTAGGAAATTTAATTAAAATGGAATATTTGAATTCAATGCTGAATTGATGCAAAGGCAGACGAACGAAAATGAAAACCACAAATTTCGAATAAAAGAATTTTGTGCACAGTCAAAACGTTGGCAAAAAAATATAAATTAAATTTTAAATTTTATTTAATTTTGGATCCAAATAAAAATCGACCTTTTTATCTGAATTTACAATTAAAAATAATATTAATATATAGCTTTTAATTAAAATAAAAAATTACAGAGCAATGCTAGGTGTTCCAGGTACTTAGAATAAGAGAGAGAAAAAAATTATCTTAAATTTCCAAGTGGGCTTGTAGGTCTTGTAATATTTGTAGGCATTAATTTACTTATCATGTGTTCATTTACGTTCATTTTTTTCTGTAAGTGTGTCAGATACCCTCTATAATTTAAGAACGAAAAGTCGTAGAAAGATCGTTGTATTTCCAATGCGGAGAACTGATTAGATTTTGAGCTTTCTAGCGCTAGAGTTTCTGGAGATTTTAACTAAAAACTTATCCATTACAAATAATAATTAATAGCTCTGAAAATATTACATTCATGTATTTAATATAAATATATATTATTTTTTTTAAATCCAAATAGAATAAGAACTTTTTCAAAAAAATCAAGTAATAATTTTTATAAGAAAAAAATAAAACCGACTTCAAAATTATATAAACAAAACAAATAAACATAAACAAAGAAGTTATGGGTGAACATATATAACAAAAAAGGTCCAATACCAATGAAATTTAGTTTTTTACCAATCGGAACTATACTGAACACAATGCAAAAAAAATCATCAAAATCGGTTCACAATTGGCGAAGAAATCGAGTAACATAAACACACAAAAATTCAGTTGAAAAAATTCAGAGAACCTCCTTCTTTTTTGAAGTCGGTTAAAAATACTACTCTTTTTATGCACGATTACAATACTTCATCCCCATACATCGTATGACAAAATAAAGAAGTTAAGGATAAACAGACTATAAAAAAAACCAAGTCAAATTTGTTTTTATTTTCATAAATAAAATTTACATTCATCAATTGATGCCGGTTTTAATCAATTTCTCGAGATTGGATATCTTATATAGAGTCATAATATACCACGGTAACTCATTTATAGTACCTACTTGTCTAAAAGTCTAATTGTATTGATAATCATTCAAAAAAACTCGTTTAGATTCGGATTTACAGTATTGATATTAATTTTAAATTAATTGAACCGAGTAAATTTGAATAATTTTCATGATTCAGTCTGCGAATTTTTGCAGTTCAATAAATCATTTCATTATTTTTTTCTTTTGAAAAGGAAAAGTGAAATTTAGCATCCTGCAGGATTCGAACCCCCGTCTTCTTCTTTAGCCGAGGGTGCACTAACCAACTGCAGACTGAATCATGAAAATTATTCAAATTTACGCGGTTCAATTAATTTAAAATTAATTACAAAAAAATGGAACTAAGTTCGATAAAAAAAAAGTATTGATATTATTTAAACATTTATACAAATTTTAATATTGTGCTTTTTTTAATTAACATTTAAAAAAAATATCTTCTTTTAAAAGATGTTGATGATTTTTGGATTTATTAAAATAAAGGGATACATATTTTATAATCCACTAGAAAAAAATATACTTCAAATCTTTAAAATTAATTGATTTACAATTGATAATCATGTCTTATTTTGTTTATTGGGCCTCAGAGGAGCGGGCCGCCTCTTACAAAGATAAAGTTCATTACACAAACTTCACACTTTCAGCTTCAGAAAAAATAAATTCAGATTCAGAGCGGATGGATGAGAGAGCCAGGATTAATCCTGACTCACATTTCACATTTCTTTTTTTTTTTTTTGTATTTACAATTAATAATCATAGGCCACCAGCTCTATATGTTCTTCTGCTGAAAGTGTAAAAATTAAGGAGAGATCCCCTCATCGCCCTATATGTCAAATTGTTTGTTTTTTGCGATATACCCAGGGCGATGAGGGACCCCACCGCTTTATGCCACCACACTCCCTTCCACGAGAGTGGTGGCCACGACCCTGACCGAGACCGCCCGACGCCAAATCGCTCCGCAAGTTATAAGCTTGTCTTAGTCATTAAATTGACAACTTTCTAAATCATTTACGCCGTGTATTTTTCTTATATGTTTATTTATATTCGATTTCACTTTGAACCTTTGTGGACAGAATGGACAAAAATATTGTGGGGTTTTGCCACATTCATTCTTTTGATGATTCCTTAAAGAACGCATGTATTTATAAGTGCGTCCACATGACGGACAAGGGTATCTCTGTTGGCTTGGTATATTTATACTCGAATCAGAAGCTAGATGAGAATCAACGATCCCTTCATTTGCGAAAACAAAAATTCCTGAAACAAAATAGATTTCGAATAACAATCATTGTGGAGAAGAAAAGTCCAAATCTTATAAGAAAATGATGAAAAATATGGAAATTAAACACAAACAAACAAAAATATTAATATTACCAAGGTGATCTATCTACTTTTATTAATCGAGTAAAAATTATATATACATTTATCTATAACTTATTATAAAGCACTTAATGACGACGAGGCCGGCGTGATCTCTCTGACAGTGCTTTGGCGTTAAATAAATACAGAGGAATTCAAAAATAATTTAAAATCTAAAATTTTCAACAAAAAAAAGCTATTCGCCCTGTAAAACTTGTAGGCATTAATTTATCATTTGTTAATTAATCAAGTAAAGGGAGTGTAGTTTCAAAACTCAAAGAGATTTATACAAACTCAATATATTTCGAATTATTAGTCCATCATCAGGAGTTTACAGGTTAAAAACTAATAATCCGAAATATATTGAGTTTGTATAAACCTCTGAGTTTTATTTCATTCACTGTGAAACTACACTCCCTTTAATTTATTAATTAATATCATGTTTCACCTAAAACCTACACCCTAAGTAAAATTATCATTTTTTCTGTCAGTGCGTCAGAGACCCACGATAATTTATGAACAAAAAGTCGTAGAAAGTTTGTTCGTGTGCTAAAATGTTTGTATTTCCAATGAGGGAACTGATTAGATTTTGGGATTCCTAGCGCTAGTTTCTGGTTAAAAAATGGGAGATTTTAACTTAAGAGCTTTGCTCAAATATCTACTAATCAAGTGTTCTATATTTTTTGTATCTGATCTACGAGGCATCAGAGCATTGCTTAATAATATATCACATACTACTAAAGGGCCATTTGTGCCTGCCTCTGTAACTACCTACATACCTATGTCCGTCCCCCAGGGGTTGGAAGGTGGAGTCCAGGGGTGGGGGTCCAGGTTGCTACTAAAGGGCATTTGTCCTTGTCTCTGTATATACCTATGTTTATATGTTTGTATGCCCGTCCGACCCAGGAGTGGGGGTTGTGGGCCAGTGGGTGCGGGGTCCAAGGGTTGGGAGTCAGAGGGCTGGGGGTCCAGGGAGCTATTAAGGGGGATTTGTGCCTATGTACATATACCTATGTGGGGTTGGGACGTGGGGTCAAATGGTGAGGATTTGGATCCAGGGTAAAGGTGAGGGTTCAGGAGATGCGGGGTCCATGGGTGGGAAGACCAGGGGGTAGGTTTACTGTACTGTGAGGGTGATCAGAGGCGGGGGAGAGGGTCGGTGGGATGGAGAGTGGTTGGAGATGGAGGAAAGAAAGTGTTCAAGTGACTGGGGGCTCAGGGGGCGAAGCCCCTTTGCTAACGAGAGGCCCACCGAAGGGGGGCCTGTCAGCTAGTAAATAAATAAAAACTTATCCATTATAAATAATAATTAATAGCTCTGAAAATATTACTTTCATGTAATTTAATATATTATATTATATTTTTTAATCAAAATAGAATAAGAACTTTTCCAAAAAATATGCAGGATTACAATACTTCCCCATACTTCGTATGAAAAAATAAAGAAGTCAAGTCAAATTTATTTTTATTTTCATAAATAAAATTTACATTCATCAATTTCGAGATTGAGTTTCTTATATAGAGTCACTATATACCATGGCAAGTTCCATTTTAATGATAAACCTTGAAAAAACCTGGTTTATATTCAAGTTAACAGTACTTGGTATTATTTAAACATTTATACAAATTTTGATATTGTGCTTTTAATTAACAAGTAAGAAAAAATATATTTTCTAAAAACTAGTTGGATCTTTTTTGGATTTAGGTATTAAGATAAAAGGGAACATATTTTATAATCTATTAAAAAATCAAAAATATACCTCAAATCTTTAAAATGGATTGTTTTAGAATTGATCATCAGTTCTTAATACATTACAAGCTTGATTACTCATTGATTGACAACTTTCTAAATCATTTACGCCGTGTATTTTTCTTAAATGTTTATTCATATTCGATTTCACTTTGGACATATGCGGACAGAATGGACAAAAATATTGAGGTGCTTTGCCACATTCATCCCGTTGATGACACTTTAAAGTACTAAAGTATTTGTAAGTGCGTCCACATGATGGACAAGGGTATCTGGTTGAGTTGCTCTGTTGCCCCAATATATTACCACTCGAATCAGAAGAAAGATGAGAATCACCGACGCCTTCATTTGCGAAAACAAAAAATCCTGAAACAAAACAGATTTCAAATAACAATCATTGTGGAGAAAAAAGAAAGTTCAAATCTCAAAAGAAAATGTTGAAAAATATGGAAATTAAAAACAAACAAACAAACAAAAATATTAATATTACCAAGGTGATGATTAAATTAGTTACAATACGAGAGAAAAGAAAATTAGCTTAAATTTTCAAGTAGGCTTGTAGATATTGTAAGTTGTAACTGAAGACAGTACCGTTAATTTAATAATAAAAATTCTTAAAAAACAATATATGAAATTTTCCCTCCGAATGTCCCACACGTCGAGGAACTTATCTTGATTGTTATTATAAATAAGAAAGGGGTGCCTGTGGTATTGGCAACACGGGCCCAACCAACTGGAAAAGCTGTTTGTACATACATAATATAATTGAATTAATAATTTTTTTATATTTATTTTATTTATTTATAATATAACATAATCGTATATTTATATATATTAAATTTTAATATGTTAACAGAAATATTAATACTGTAGACTGAATAGACTTAATGTATCCATAACAAATAATGGATCCCTCATTCCGAGTGACTTGCGACTCTTGATATAACAGTCCAAAAGAATTATAAATGAGAAAGAAATCGATCTTATTTTATCGATCTCATCTATCTCGAGGTTCATAGTACCATTTTAATATAAGAAAATAGCATTAAGATTAAGAATTTTGTAGTTTAAAAGAAATTGTATGGAAAGATTCAATTTCTTCTCTCCGGAAGCAAATCAACTAGAAATAGCAACAAGTTTTATTTTTTTTCTCATTAGATATTTATTCAAATTTATTGAAATTTCATATCTCTATGTTATTTTCATTTATCTTTTATATCAAATAATTATTATTATAAAACTTGCATTTTAAAGGGTAGTTTATTTGAAGTCCAATTTGAAAAACCGCTAATAACTACGTTTGAAATTTTTTTAAAAAATATGAAATTAATAGATATTATAAAATAATTAATTATTAATAATTTAATTCAATTTTGAACGAAATCGAATCAGCACTTTTTGAGAAAATGGTTAAAAGCCATCTGAACCGCCAAAAAACGACGTTTTTTGAAAGCACGAGATGCCTTTGAAAAAAGGTTAAAAAGTCATATGAAACGAAACATTGACTTGTGACATGGAGGTTAATTTTAAAATGTTTCTAAAACAGCCTTTCATAGACGGTTTTCGAGGTTTTTGACGATTTTCTCAAAAACTACTGAATCGATTTCGTTCAAAATTGAATTAAAATATTAATAATTAATTGTTTTATAATATCTATTAATATAATATTTTTAAAAAAAAATTCAACGGAGTTATTAGCGATTTTTCAAATTAGACTTCAAATAAACTACCCTTTAAAATGCAAATTTCCTCATAATAATTATTTGATATAAAAGATAAATGAAAATAACATACAGATATGAAATTTCATTAGATTAAAATAAATATCTAATGAGAAAAAAATAAATCTTGTTGCCATTTATAGTTGATTCGCTCCCCGAGAGAAGAAATTGAATCTTTTCATACAAATTCTTTTAAACTACAATATTCTTAATCAAATGATATTTTCTTATATTAAAAAGATACTATGAGCCTCCAGATAGATGAGAGCGATAAAATAAAATTGATTTCTTATTAATTTATAATTCTTCTGGTCTATTAAATCGAGAGGAACTCTCGCCATCAGACACATTATTTGTTTTTGATTCATCAAGTCCATTCACTCTACAATATTGAAATATTTTTGAAATCGTAAACTATTTAGACATTTCACTCTTATTAACTTTTCTGAGGGAAATTAAATCTTCATTATATAAATTTGAGTGGTTAGGCATTAATGGTGAAATTTGTTTTAAAAGTTAGATAAATGCTGCTCTAGCACTCGTCAGATTAAGCTGGAGATTTGTGATTTCTGAGAATATGCTTGGCCAGATTGGCTTTATGTTTGGTGATGTGCTGACAATAGGGGCATTTTTGTTGGGCTGATACCCCACATTCATACTGATAGTGCCGATTAAGACTCTTCTGCCATTTATAGGTTCTACCACACGATTGGCAACTATACGGTTTTAACAAGTGAATTTTGTTTAGATTTCTGTTAACCGGAATTATTTTAGAAGAGGCAATATCAATGTCTTCGAGTTCGAAGGTGCACCTGATTAACGCACCTGAAAAAATAATGAAAATCCAGTCATCAATACAACCAACACACACACGCAATGTTGAAATTATTAATATACTCAAAAGACAAAAATAAACACAAAATACAACAAATTGATAATAAAATAACATGCAAATTCATTAATCAATGGTAAAAATAAATTTTCATAAATGTGCAAGTATTTGAAAATAATAAAAAAATAAACTCCACGGTTGTTCTTGATATGATAATTGGAAGATTTAAAAATCAAAGCAAATTTAATTTAAGAAATTATTTTTTATTTCTATTGTACAATATTATAATTAGTAAACAAAAGAGATGTCTTTATTAAAAAAATTTATTACAGGTTAGCTGCCATATTTTCTCTACAAAAAATTATCAGTCTTTGACACTTCAAAAATGGGGTTGGTTTTTATAATTTTGTAATATTGGTTTGTAGACCCTGAAGAAGGAGGGAAAAATCTTCCGAAACGTCAGTTTGAAAGGAAAGGAGGAAGGATTCCAATAAATTACACCTTATTTGATATGTGTTAATTTTTTCTTTCCTCACTACCCCTGGGCTGCCTTCCATTACATTCAATTAATTTTATAAACTTTACATTATGAAGAATTCAATGGTCGAATTAAAAATATTATAAGATATGTTGTATTTCATGTTAGAAGGGAAACTAGCATTCAGGGAACTTAGCTTAAGCCTAAAACGAATTCCTTCCAATATTTATGTATAGCAAGGCTACAAACATTAGGTTAAATAATAGTAAGCTTGAATGTGAAATTATGAACTGAATATAATTTTCACTTTTTGGCCAAAATATTCGGTACGCCCGGCAGATAGGGGTGCCTTCCGGGCGGATCTAGTATTGGATTCACTCCAAAAAAACAAAAAAAATATTTCCTCGTTAGGCTTAAATATTTCTGAAAGGTGGGGAAAATCATTTTCAGCTATGATTTGTTTTCACTGTTTGAGTGTTTCTGGATTCCGATACTCACAATAACTCAAAAACAGAAAGTAGTATTCAACGCGGATCTCTAATTAGATTTTGAGTTCTCTAGCGTTGGAATACATGGTATTTGAGCTTCGACTTCGGAGATAACTTCCCCACCATCGACTGTCCTTGATCATCTTTTTAGTCCTTGTTTTTAATAACAGGAAAAAACTAATTAAATAAAAAACCTCTTTTATGATAATATTTATTTCCAATTAATCCATCCCAATTTCAACGCTTATCTCTAATTAGATTTGGGTTCTCTAGCGTCGGAATTTCGTTTTAAAAATGCAGAAAACAATTTTTTTTTTTTAATTAATTTTATTGATTTGTTAATACTCTGCCATAATTTAGGTAAACAAGATAAATAGTAATGATTTTTGAAAAAGTTTTTACTTTTTCCTCCATTTCTGTGTTATGAATGAAACCAAGTAAGTTCTTAAATTTTTAATATAGATAGTGGTTTTTTCCACCAGTGGCAATTTTTTTTCTTAAAATAATAGGTTTATGCAGAATTTAAAGATCGAATCAAAGATCTTTTAGATATTAATGAATACATTTTTCTAGTGTTTGAACCAAAAGATGATTGACTACAAAATGGGGTGTGTAACGTTTGGATATTATTCTAAAGATAATTTATAATAAATAGTAGAATTTTTTTAATGACTACTCTGACTATGAAATGAAACATCTTTTTGCCAATTTAAATAACATGGGTATGTTTTTGTTTTTTTTTAATTATTTCCACTCAATCTAATTAAATATATTAGTCGTATCGATAAAAGCATTTTATGGTCAATTTAATTATCTATTACTCAACTGAACAAACAGGTACTAACTTGGAAAATAACTCTGGTCCAATCTAAGGGTTTATTTAGTGGTCTTGCTGAACTGAAAAAAAAACAAGTATATACCTACAAAAAATCTAATATATACGTACTATAATACTAGGGTAATAATAAGATAAGAAAGCTTTGTTAATAATCAAAATTTAGAGACAAATTTGTTACATTTTTAACCGACTTCACAAAAAGGAGGAGGTTATCAATTCATTCAATTCGAAGATTTTTTGACAAGAAAATAATTTATAATAAGTGAATTTGGGTTATAAGTCCACTAAAATCTTGACTTTTAAAAGAAATAATATATGACAATAAAACACTACATAATATTTAATCTATATAATAAAAATGAATTTCTTTTTCTTTGTAAGCGCAGATCTCTCAAATGCCTGGGCCGATTTGGCTAATTTTTTTTTTTTAAATGTTCGTAATAGTCCATTTCAGGTTAATATGTAAAAAAAAATCCGAAAAGTTGCCCGGAAAATTGGAAAATTCACGGAAAACTGAAACCAAATCTGAATTGCCAACATAGCTTGCCAAGCAATAAAATAACTAAAATAGCAAACTAACTTTGTGTTGGCAGCCCTATCTGTCACATTTTTGAGATGTCATTTATACTTGTGCATCAGATAACACAACCATTATCATTGAAGAGGAATTTAATAGTGCAACACAGATTTAAAAAAACTATCTATTTTTAAAGTACATTTAAAAATAAAAATTAAAAAAATAAACTCCAACGGATCGTTGCTAAACTTTTATCCAATGTACTATCTTATTCTAAAATAAAGTACTTTAAAATATAATTTTACAAAAAACTATATATGACCTTTTTTGTGGTCCTCAAGGTACTTAATTACATTGAATTTTAAATCCCACAAATATTAATTTGACAATTTAATTGACGAACTCAAAAATTGTTATTTAATTAAATAAACTGCAACGGATCGTTGCTAAACTTTATCCAAATTCATTTGAAATATTAATATGTTTATTCCTTCATTATTAATCAGATATCACTTGCTATTTGCAGTTCATGTTAACCATGCGCAAATCAGGGGAGCTAAGAGCGCCCCCCCCCCCGAGCGTGGAGATCAACAATTTTTTTATATGTTTATTTAATCTTTTTGTTATATAACATTAAATTTTAAAATTGAAGAAAATAAAGTTCCATGTGGGGGGGGGGGGGCGTCTCTGGCGCCCCCAACCCCACCCCGCTTGGACAATTCGACCGCGACACACTTCCTAGATCAAAAGTAGATCTTATATACTTGCGACCACCCCCCCCAAATCAAGAGGTCTGGATCCGCGCCTCATGTTGACTTTATTTCAAAAATAATGATCGATTCTCATTTAACAGTCGAGGAATAACAATTCTACATTAGATTTTTGACCCTTCGAATATTATTGGTAACCATTGCTGAAGACATGGAGGAATCGACTTAAAATCAAAAATACCAATCGATTCTTATCTAATAGTAGAGGAATAACAATTCTACATTAGATTTTTGACCCTTCGATTATTATTGGTAGCCATTAGTGAAGACATGGAGGAATCGACTTAAAATCAAAAATAGCAATCGTTCTTATCTAATACTTGAATAACAATTCTACATTAGATTTTTGACCCTTCGATTATTATTGGTAGCCATTAGTGAAGACATGGAGGAATCGACTTAAAATCAAAAATAGCAATCGATTCTTATCTAATAGTAGAGGAATAACAATTCTACATCGAATTTTTGACCTAGAAAAGCTAGGTGATTATTGGTAGCCATTAGTGAAGACATGGAGGAATCGACTTAAAATCAAAAATAGCAATCGATTCTTATCTAATACTTGAGGAATAACAATTCTACATTAGATTTTTGACCCTTCGATTATTATTGGTAGCCGTAGTGAAGACATGGAGGAATCGACTTAAAATCAAAAATAGCAATCGATTCATATCTAATAGTAGAGAATAACAATTCTACATTAGATTTTGACCCTGGCTAGCAAAAGGCCGCTGAAGGCGGGCCTTGAAGCTAGTTTAAAATAAATTCTTTTTTTTTTTTTTTTTTTATAAATTTTATTAAACCAATTATTTTACATTAATTAATGTATACCTTGTATTTTAGCTTCGATTTCGGAATTGCTTCTCCACCATCCAGTGTCCTTATTCATCTTTTAGTCCTTGTTTTTAATAGAGGTGAAGACATGGAGGAATCGACTTAAAATCAAAAATAGCAATCGATTCATATCTAATAGTAGAGGAATAACAATTCTACATTAGATTTTTGACCCCTGGCTAGCAAAAGGCCCGCTGAAGGCGGGCCTTGAAGCTAGTTTAAAATAAATTCTTTTTTTTTTTTTTTTTTTTTTTATAAATTTTATTAAACCAATTATTTTACATTAATTAATGTATACCTTGTATTTTAGCTTCGATTTCGGAGATTGCTTCTCCACCATCGAGTGTCCTTATTCATCTTGAGTCCTTGTTTTTAATAAGAGGAAAAATCTAATTAGATAAAAAAAAAACCTCTTTTCCGATAATTATTTAAATTCCATTATTCCCCAATCAAATCGATTGGTATCCTTCCCTCTCTCTCCTCCTTTTCTCGCTCAAAATAAATTCTTTAATATTTCTGTCATATATATTCTATATTTATAATAATAAATACACGGGTATTAAGAAAACAAAAAAAATGAATTTATGATAATAAAACAGTACATAATATTTAATTTAAAATAATTTCTTTAATATTACTGTCATGTACATTCTATATTTATAATAATAAATACTCAGGTATTAAGAAAACAAAAAATATAAAATACAATATTTTATTAATAGTAACTTCTTTTAATTCTCTTAGGTTAATATAATACAATCTTTTAGTAATTCATAAACACAAACAAATGAAAATAATTTATTTTATTCTAAAAAATAAATTAAATTAATTAATACAATAAAAAAATGTTAATTCAAAACTAGGTATAAGGAAAAATTTCCCAGTGGGAGAATTACCTATAGTTTTCTAGTACATGTAGCTACCAGTGGCGGTTGGTGACCTTTCAACCAGGGGATCTATCAAAAAAAGGGTCGTTCATTTTTAAAAATTTTTATTTTATTCTTCTCTTTTTTTGCAAATTTCATCGAAAACGGCATCATTTTAGTTATTTTCAAAATTTAACATTAATTTTTATAAAAATGTACACTGCGCTTAAAGAAAAAAGTGGATCACTTGAAAAATTCCCATTTTTTCAAAGGAATATCAAAATTTATATTTTTTATTTAAACTTTTAATACATGATATACATCTAGAATTATTTTTAAACAATATCACAATGAATAAAATGTTTTAAAGTTATTATTTTTTTCAGATTATTTAAAGTTAATTGAAAAAATCCGAATTTTTCAATTGATTTACTTTTTTGAAGCGTAAAAGAAAAATTAATTATTGATTATTTAATATAATAAAAAAATACAAATCTTTATAAAACAATCTCGGAACGTTTATTTTGAAACTAGACGTTTCGGGAGAAATTCTCCATTTATCGATAGAAATTTTTTTAAAAAATTGAAAAAAGAAAAAAAAAGTTGTTTTCGCTAATGATTCGAAAACAATCCTAAGAAATTAAATATTTTGAGAACAGGCAATTGTATAAATTGTCCTGGCGACGAAATTACCTTTAATTCGAATAAAAAATATCAATATTTATGAAAAATTATTTTAAGATTATATTATCTTAAATTTTTCCTAATTCTATTGTTATAAGCAAGCTATGACTTGTCTATATCACTCTTAGTTATTTCTGACCTTATATATTAGGAGTTTTTAGAAATGGATTAGACCTGAAAATCTCGAATCATCTTTATTTATTCCTTTTTTGTATATTACTATTTTAATAGTTCCTCAGCGAGAACAATTTATATTCAACTAACTATTCTGGACTTGTCTTTGACCTGCTTGAACTGGAATATATATCTAGCAGGCAGGGAGTTCAAACCTTCTAGCGGCACCCTTTTCGGAAAAATCATTCATTTTAATTGCCCCTTGAAACTATGCAACAATTTTATTTTATTTCGAGAACCAATATACATACTTTTCAAATCAAAAAATGTTTTCTATAGAAATATTTGAAATAACGGATAATAATTTGAAAATTTAAAGATCCTCCTGAAATTTTGAAGTTGACCTTATATATGAGCCGTTTATTTTGAAAGTGGCCTAACTCCAATTTTGAAAAAAATGAGTTAATGACAGATTTAGTTAGACACAGATATCTTCTTTTCAAATTTATAATATCATAGCCATATCATATCATCATGAATTCGTCAAAATAAATACATCAAAATATATATAAATATATGTATTTATAAAAATTTAAATATAAATATCTCAAAATAACAAATAATGGAGTTAGGCCACTTTCAAAATAAACGGCTCATATAATAATACTCTTAATGTGTGAAATTTTAGATCCACAGCATCCATGGACCTCACGCCACTGGTAGGTACATATATTTATTTATTAGGCAGTAGGCCATACACTAGGCCTTATTTATTTTTACTTTGTTCTAGATTTTATAACAAGTCAAATCATTTGTACTTTTTTGTCAATATTTGTTTTAGCTCTGGGTTACCTCTATTACTCCAAATAATTTTTTATTTTATTTTTTATTTTTACAATTAGATATTCTTTACAAAAATGCACTTTTCTAATTATTTTTTTTTTAATTTGAATTATGGCAGATATTTTTCATTTTTATGACCTAATGATTCAGTAAGCAGCCAATGATAACATGTCAACATTTCGTTGGCTTAATCCTAACATACTCATTTACTCAATCAACGTCTCCTTGAAAAATATACATAATATAATTTTTACAATAATTTTTTTTAGAAAAAAAAAATCAAATAATTAAATTTTGAAATAAAAAGCAGAAAATAAGGTTTTGTTTAGTAGACTAAAATTTTGCTTCCTCACAAGACTAAAAATAAAAGCAAGGGTCCTTAATTTAAGCGAATTAAAAATTTAAAACTCTAACACCTTTAAATAAAAATATCTTTTTTAAAAGGCTATTTAAAATATTTTTATTTTATATTCCTACGTTTTAGTCTTTAAAATTTACATAATTTTTAATTTGGTTAATATATTTTTGTATCAATACTTCCGCATGGTCCTAAAGAATAACTGTGTAAAATATGATTCAAACCCGGCAAAGGGCCTAGAATTTTAATATTTGCACCCTGGTATATTTCATTATTTTTCCTTTTTTTTTTCCTTAAAATTTTAATTTTTAACCTCCCCCCACTTAATTTTTGGTTTGATTTCAACCAAAATCTAATCAACTCTTAATCTCAATGCACCAAAACTACATGTGAAATTTCGTTTTGATATTCACACTAGTTTTTAAGCTAGAGCGTACACCAAATTTGGCTAATGTAGGCACTAACTAACAGACATTTTGACAAAATCATTAATATTTCGTAAAATATAATTATTTTGATGTGCATTTATTAAGTATTTTTTGTAGACTAAAACGCCATGGTTTCGTCCAATTTTTTTTATCAAAATAGTTTGAGCCGTTTTTGAGATATTTCGAAAAAACGAAGAAAAAAACACTTTTTTCATGCACGATTAGGTATAATATTTGACCATACAGAGTATGGTAAAGTAAAAATTATATATTAAAATGTACCCGACTATAGTTAAGTTTTTTCTTCTGAGGATGTTGGAACTAAACCTTCGAAATTGTTGACAAATAAATAAAATCTAAATACATGGGATGACTTCATAAAATTTCGATTTAACTATTTATTTATTTATTTATTTATTATAATTTTTATATTTTCTGAAACACTATAATACATTATTTGATTTCATAACCAAACAAAAAACAACTATTAGTTATTTTTATTTACACTCAATAAAATTATCGATTGTCCAAATTATTAATACTAGTATAACTTCCCTATATATAAGAATTATGTAAAAGAAAAAAGTCTTTTGTTATAACTGAAGATGGGTTCGACTAGGCCCGAAACATGTTTTAACAATAATAAATTTTTCAAAAATTAAGAAGTTTTTCTTTCTCTTGTTTTTTTTTTTTTATTTTATTGAACCAATTATTTTACATGAATTAATGTATACATTGTATTTGAGCTTCGACTTCGGAGATAACTTCCCCACCATCGACTGTCCTTGATCATCTTTTTAGTCCTTGTTTTTAATAAGAGGAAAAAACTAATTAAATAAAAAAACCTCTTTTCCGATAATATTTATTTCCAATTAATCCATCTCAATTTCCCTCCCATTTCCCCCCATCGACATCTTTCTCTTTTAATAATACAAGAAGAATAGGGAAGTTATTTTATTTTTATTTAGGTATTTATTATTTATTTTTGACGATTTTATATAAAATATAAGTACAAGGAATAAATTAAAGATTGTATCTTCTGCTTAATAAAAATATTTGTATTTATTTGCAACTATATATCATATATTAGAATTTCGTTTTAATTTAATTAAGCCACAAAGACACAATATTTATTTGATTCCTTATAACTAGAAACTATTACTTTTGATAATATACAATTTTAATTTTTTTTAAATACAAATGGCCTCTTTTTACACATTTTTCTTGTACAATTATAATTTATTTAATAAAATCTAATATTGTTTTAGGATTCGAATAAAGTTGTTTTATTTGCAAACTTACATATATATTTACTAAATATTTTTTTCATTTTCATTTGATAATTTTTTCATTTTTCCTTGTCCTGGGGGGGAGGCCTCACCCCCATTCCCCCCCCCCCACCGTGGTTGCGCCACTACTTTCAGTGAATATTACAGATGATTAAATTAAAGGATTCAAAGGGCCTCATGATCGAGTTCCTGTCCCCGAGTTCTATCTAAGGTCGCCTGCAACGTAGACAACCTTAGGTACAGCTCAAATGTAAAATGATGCTATAGGTTTCTAAGTTGCAGGCTGTATTATCCTGAGTACTATACACTTTAGGCTGAAAACTTTTCTAAGTGTTCTCGTAGTTCTAACAATCTTATAGACCAATTATTTACAATGTTTGTTTACTTTATAATTAAATTATTAATATAAAAATAAGTAGGGTAACTATTCTTGGATTTTGGCACCGCATTACTAGGCAGATTTTTCGATTCGTTCCTATGCAAAATAAATTAAGAATTGCCAAGCTTGCCTGCCAGGCGGTCTTAGTATTGGATTCACACAAAAAAATAAATGTATTTACTCATTGTACTTTAAAATAAATGTCTGAAACGTGGAGGGAAAACATTTTCAACCACATATTTTGTTTTGTAACAAATTACTAACATTTTCTGAGAGCGAACCAAGTCTTGAAATACTATTTTCACTTTTTCCTCAAATTTAATTTTGTATTATCAGACAAAATAGGCCTGTGCTTTCTTCTATTAATGGACAAATATAAAGATAAATCAATGAGATCTTCTTCTGCTTGGTGCAAACATATACATACCTACATACATACCTAAATATAATATCAATTTTCAACTCATCAACTAAAACCTTTCAAGATTGGCATTTTGTACTCTTGGGAAACGTTTTCAGGTAAAAATCTATAATTTAATACGTAAAATATGCATGGTTTTGAATTTGATTTGAAAAAGTCTGATTTTGGTTTTTTAAATCCTGAATTTGGTTTGAAACATCCTGATTTTGATTTTTAAAATTCTGAATTTGAAATGGAAAAGTTCGAATTTGAAGTTAAAAACCTATATATATATATAAGTATATGTATATGTTTATTTGCATCAAGCAGAGTATAAGGATAAACCCAGTGATTTCTCTTCATGAATCAACAACTCTGCTACTCTCTGCAAAACAAAATCTTTTCAATGAAATCAACACAGTCAGAAATGACTTTTGCATTCTAGAAGACGAGGAAGGTATCTATGGAGGTAGGTCTTGAAGAATTGAAGATCATAGGACCGGGATGATTCTAGGTGCGGGTAAAAAAGCTCTCTCTTTGAAATTGAGTCTGTTAAGGTGAAATAAAATCAAAATTGAGATCTTCTTTCGCTTTATCTGACAGTGTATGGCTATGATGTCTGCGAATATGCATGACCAGGTTGGCCTTTTGCTTGGTCATGTGCCTACAATAGGGGCATTTATGCTGCGGCTCAACACCACACTCGTGCCGGATATGACGGTAGAGGCTCTTCCGCCACTTGTAGCTGTTCCCACACAATTGGCAACTGTAAGGTTTCGACAAGAGCAGTTTGCTTAATTTCGAATGCGAGAGACTCTTCGTTATGGTTGAATTCGAGGAAGACGCACCAGCAGAAGAACCGAAGGTATTAAGTTCGAAGCCGCCCAGGAGCAAGTCCACTGGAACAAAAAGAAAACACAGTCACACCAATCAGTACAACACAAACACACAAGGTTATGATTAGCAAAAGAACTCAAAGCAAACAATTTTAATTAAAAGATCATGCAAAAGTTAAATTTAAAATTATTCTAAAAATGTATCGCTTAAGGCCATTGCACACGAGGCTCGTTTTAATAATTTTTTTGTCTGCTTGCTGATGGTTTTCCAGGACCAAGCCGGGAAATAGAACATGTCCTATCTCAAGCAAGCTAGTCAGAATAACAGCAGGAGTGACGTCATTCGATCCCGACAGGCCTCCAAATAGCAAACAGAGTGCTCCCATCCCAAAAACAGGTAAAGGAAAAAGCCTCGTGTGCAGCGGGCTTTATTTATTTCAGTATACTAAAGATTTATTTAAATTGAAAGTTTTTTGCCGAGGGTAGCAAAATTTTTATATATTGAAGGAGACAATAAAAGAGTGTCTTCTGCTGGAATTATAAATTTTATTTATAACGATCGTTATAAATAAAATTTATAATTCCAGCAGAAGGCACACTCTTTTATTGTCTCCTTCAAAGATTTATTTATCTATTTTTTTTAAAACAGGAGTGTCAAACTAGCGGCCCGCGGATTCATTTTTGTGGCCCCTTATTTGTATAAAAAAAAATTTATACAAACACAAGATACATAATATTGAATTATTCTGTTCGACTTGTGCGTTAATTTAATAACTTTCTAAGGCCCGTGTAAAAATGTAACCTATCAAATAAATGGCCCGCAAACATAAATGAATTTGACACTCCTGTTTTAAAAGAATGATTAATTATTTTTTTAATTTATTGTGTATTTGGAAAAGTAAAAAAAAAAAAATACAATAAAAATTATTTTATTTGAATGAAAAATAAATCATTTTTTGTTTTGAATAAAATAATTACTTTAATGTGACGTCATTGTGCAGATTTTCATGGTTCTCATATGTATTTTGCAATAAAGTGTTAATTAACTCAGAAAATAAATTAACAAATAATTAATTTATTATTCACCCTCATTAAAAATAGCTCATTTTTCTGAGATCATGATTAATTTTGCATTAGATTTGTTTTTTTGAAGTGAGCTGAGAAGCATTGAAATCAAAACACCATTTTAAACATTTTTTTTCTTTGTTCGTTTGATAATTCCTCTGAACATTTCACTTGGGAGAAAAACGAATCTTGATAAGTCTCCGCAGCCAAATAATTGAAATCTAAAATAAATAAATTAATTCATGATTGGTATGTACTTTATTGATTAATATATTTAAAGTAACATAAATAAAAAAAAAAGGAATAATAATGAAAAATAAAGGTTAGACATATTTTGTTTGCATATATAATCTTTATTTACTAGAAAGTTGATATAAATATTATTTTATTTTATTATCACTCGATTTTTATTATATTTATACATAAGTTATGATGGTTAATAGAAATCATTGAATTAAAATTACTTAATTGTAAAGTAAATTTATTGCAAAAAATTTCTCTTTTTATTTATTTATTTTTTTGTTTTAATTAAAAGATTCAGAATATTTCAATATTGATTCTAAACATTGAGTTTAATGTAGTCACTTGAGAATTTAATTTATTTCTTGTAGCGTTTTCTATTGCACTCAAATGCGCACTCAAAAATAGTGCTGACGTCATGGCTTTAATACTTTCTGGATCGCCCAAAGGGAAACGATATTATTAATAGCTTAATGGCATATAAATAAATATTAATATGAAAAGAGATCATTTTTCATTATTTTATATTACTGCCTAGGAACTTATGAATAATGAAATTTTCTTTTTATAATGATTTATTATTTTATATACTAATGTTTTAGCTACCTGTTTATTTATTTTTATTTATTTTTTATTTTTATTTTTTTAAAAAATCTCTCATTTTCTATATTATATATTTCATATTAAGAAAAATAGTTATGAATTCATATTAACAAGTGCAGTTATTATACATATTACATCATAGGAGAGCTTAATGACTATAGTGATCCATTATTATGTTATTTTATATTATACAATTCTTTATCTGAGATCACCAGTATTTATATGTGAATAGGCAATAGGTAGGTACTTTCTAATTAATGTTGGTTGATTATTAAAAAAAATTACATAGTTATAGGTAATATTTTCATTCACTAAAACTTATTAACAGCTTTTTAACTTTTCAGGAGACGACAAAATACTGTTCATCTTTGTCATTGTGAAAAAGGATGGTATTACTTACAACTGGGGTCGTCAAACTACAATCTGCAGGTCTAATTTAACGTATATTTTACATGACTACGAACATCAACTATTAAAACAAATAGGTACTACAAATATCAGCGGCAAGTATCTCATTAAATTGCAATTGTAAAAGAAACATTAATAATTTAAATGTACTAATAAATAATATAGGTATATTTTCATGTATATTTATGGTTTTGTAGATTCTATTAGGTATGAATCAAGCACAATATTTCCTGTGAATAATAATCTTACATTTTTCCGTCCCGCTGTTTAGTACAATTACAGTCGACTCTCGATAATTCGAAATCCAAGGGACTACAAGAAAAATTCGAATTATCAAGAAGAAAGAAAAAATATTCGAATTATTAAGAGTTTTTATTATATTTTTGAAAATATGTTAAGGTTACATATATTTTATACATAGCCTCAAGTAAAAAGTAAAAATAATGAAAATGACATAAAAGAACAAAAAATTAGATATGTATTAACATTGCAATAGATAATAACATATCTTATTAAAAAAATTAAGAATAGTTTTTTTGATTCGAGTTATAAAGAAAGGAAGTGGCATAGTTCGAATTATAGAATGTTCTCTCCTCCACTTGTTATGAAAAGGATTTCGAGTTATCGAGCGTATCAAAATACACAGCATTTTTTCGATTTACCGAAGTTAACAGCTGAAGAGTTCGAATTATCAAAAAATGCGAATTATTGAGGTTCGAATTATCGAGAGTGGACTGTATTTTGATATGGCTAACTTTGATAAAGTTTGACGACCCCTCACTTACATTATCAAATGAATATGATATCAATGTATATATGATTAGTTAGTTACTTGATCATATTTCTCTGTTAAAATATATTCCAAAAAAAAATTTATAGTAATGCTTTGCAAGTACCTAATGACTGAGTGTGAGTGTGCGAATTTGGATAATATCTGGCTATCACCTAAAACCCATGAAGAGGAGAAATTCAGTATGTTCGCTATGAAGAGCAGACATAGTCCAAATCGCCTGGATCAAGTACTTAGTTGGGAGTAGGGAATGTCCTTAGGGATTCGCCCTTTATTGATGCGTCAGATCTGAACGAGCTATATAAGCCGAGGATCCACTCAATGGAAGGAAATTCGACCATGCGAGAAATCTCAAAATTAGTTTTCTGCCCCTCTGATCCTACCCAAGGGGCCGGCCCCTTTTTGAAAGAGAAGATGGAAATTTTCCATTTATGTGAATGCCTTGCCCTAACTAGAGTAGATTATCCAGGCATTCACGAAGGGGATGAATAACCTACTAGTAAAAGGGATGATAATTTTCATATGAGCGTCAAGAAGATTGTGAAAAGAGATTTCCTCATAGTATATATATCAGTGGAGTGCGGTCCATGGATGCTGTGGATTTCAAACATTTAGAGTATTTTCATAAATATATAAGGTCGACTTCAAAATTTCAGGAGGTACATTAAATTTCCAAATTATTATCCGTTATTTCAAATATTTCTATAAAGAACATTTTTTTTTTTTGAAAAGTATATATTGGTCATCAAAATGAAATAAAATTGTTGGATAGTTTCATGGGGCAATTAAAATGAATGATTTTTCCGAAAAGGATGCAGATAGAAGGTTTGAAGTCCCTGCCTGGTATATCTTCCAGTTCAAGCATGTCAAAGACAAGTTCAGAAGAGTTTTAGTGGAATAACAATTGTTCTCGCTGAGGAACAAAAAAAAAGAATAAATAAAGATTTAAAGAATTAATTTCTGACTCCTACCCTCACTCACACAAAGCAGTATCCGTTTGGGGGGAAGGTCACAAAATATATTTTTAAAAAACCTAATGTTAAATTTGAAAAATAACGAAAATGATGCCGTATTTGATAAAATATGGAAAAAAAGCCAAGATTAAAATAAAATTTCAAAAAATGAAAGGTACTTTTTTGGTCAGCATACCCTGGTTGGAAAGTCACAAACCGCCACTAATATATATTATATATTGCTTTATCTTGATCAAAATCACTGATGTTGCAGATAGAAAATAAATTAAATTTTTATTTTAGAGACATTTAAATTAACTGACCAGTAAATAAATAATCAATCAATAAGTTAAAATCTTCTGAGGGACTCATTTCTACATATACATCACTATTTTGGGTTTAAAACAGAATAAATTTTAATTAAAAAATTTCGTCAAGGTGAAGATTTGATCAAAGGCCAATATTTAATCAGTTCTCTGTTTTAACACAAGGACAAACTTTCTACGACTTTTTGTTCTTAAGTTATCGTGGGTATCTGAATCCAGACTTTCATATTCATGTTATTAACACAGACAAAAAATAATGCTTGAAAATGATTTTTCTCCACGTTCCAGATATTTTTCAACAAAATAAGAAAAAATTTTTTTTAGTGAATTAATAGATTTACCCTTCAGGCAGGCTAGTAATAAATGTGTGGGTGACCGATTGTTTTATTAGAATCTGATTACGTTCTAACTGGTGAGAGCTTATCGAGTCTTGAAAAAGTTTTTACTTTTTCTTTTATTTATTTTTTTTTTAAATTATAATCTAGAAAAAAAAGATAGTAAAATAAAACTAAAAGTTTAGAAATATAAATTACTGACTAAGTTTTCTATGTGAACTGAAGATGGGCGTGAAGAGGTATAAAAAAAATGAAAAAATTTACCTACAAAAAACTGAATATATTTTTGAAAAGAACATAAAATAAATTTTTATTTTTAATGTGTTTTAAACATTATATAAAAGGGGGGGGGTTCAAAAATAAAATTTTTAGCCATTTCGAACAAATTGAATCAAATTTTGTATATTTATTCTGTGGGCCCCCAGAAGGCTAGAAATGCAAAAACTAACTACCCAAAATTGGGGGGGGGGACTCAACCAAATTTTGATAACATAGTTTGATCGAAAGGGCTATAATTTGCATTTTTGACCCCTCCCCCCATTTTGGGTGGTTAGTATTTGCATTTCTAGCCTTCTGGGGGTCCACAGAATATGTATACAAAATTTGGTGGTGTTTGGTCGAAAGGGCTAGAATTTTCATTTTTGACCATCCCCCTTTTTTGTCTGATATAATTTTTAAAACACACCTAAAAAAAGATTATTTTATGTTCTTTTCAAAAATATATTCAGTTATTTTCTAGTTAAATTTTTTTCATTTTTTATACCTTTTCAAAATGTGGTAAATCTTTATGACCCACCATGTATATGGTCTTGCTCATAAGAAATTTGTCTTTTATTTGTGAATTCTACCTAGTAATTTAGATTTTTAAATTTTTATTTTATTAAATATGTTTCACTTAGAACCTACATCATTTTCCATGAACAAAATAAGCTGACGTGTTCTGATGTGGCCATCCACTTGACTTTACCATACAACCTGGCCTTCACTTATATTTAATATTTAATAAAATTATTTATAATCATGTAGGGGAGGAGGGTTAGTTTTCCATTTTTAGACTCCTGGGGTCCCATTGATGTATACAAAATTTGGTTGAGTTTGGTAGAAGGGTCTATATTTTCATTTTTTGACCCTACACTGCCCCTCCCCCCACCTTTTTTTGGGCGATTAGTTTTTGCGTTTTTAGACTTCTGTGGTCCCACTGATTATGCATACAAAATTTGGTTGAGTATGCTCAAATAGCCTAGATTTTTAATTTTTAACCCCCCCCTCCACCCCCCTTAATTATGGGTCTATATGCACCAAAATCTAATCTGCTCTTAATCTCAATGGACCAAAACTACGTGTGAAATTTGGTTTCGATATTCACACATTAGTTTTTGAGCTAGCTCGTCCACAAAAATTTGGTAACGCACAGACAACCAGACAACCAGACAGACTAACAGACAGACTAACAGACATTTTGACAAAACAATTATTATCTCCAAAAATATAATTTTTCGATGTTCACTTATTAGAGCTTTTTTGTAGAGCGAAGTGCCATGGTTTCGCTCAAGTTTTTTAATCAAATTAGTTTCAGCCTTTTTTGAGATATTTCGAAAAAAAGAAGGAAAAAAAACAATTTTTTCATGCACGATTACAATACTTGACCATACCCTGTATGGTAAAGTAAAAAAAAAATTGATAGGTTATTCAGATTCTATCAGACACTTTGTAAGAGAATTTCATCTCAGTTTTTCTGAGTTAAATCAGGCTTAAAATTTTCTCCTTTAAAAATGGCATCACTGTAGCAAGGGAGCAAGGGAGAAAAGGTCAACATCAGACAGAATATAAGAAATCGATTCTCTTCTCCATGGTTTCTCTACAGGCGCAAAGAACAACGCCATCTTTAAAAAAATGAAAAATTTGAAGAAAAAAAAATATTTATATTATATTTGCTTGAAGGTTAAACTAAGGACAGATTACATATTACATACGTGTTATTTTTAACGTAAGAATAAAAAAAATGCCTGGTTTGAAAAATTTAATTTCCCAAGAAACACAACGTGCAGGTTATTGAAATACTCAAGGCAAAGAGACAAGAAACAAGACACGTTTTGTGAGTTTTCCATGAAAATCTATGCCTGTTTAGGAAAAAGAGTAGAGAACAGAGGAGCGGGGGAGTGGGGGGGGGGGGCAGATGAGGGACCTCATACCTCAGACCTGGTCCTGGGGCCACAAAAAAGGTAGACGAGAAGAAACAGCCGTGAGAAGGCTGGTCGTTTGATGCATGAGTGAGCGGTTTAATAAAATTCAGAGCTTCAAAAATAGAAATTTATACGAGGACGTTAAAAAAGGTTTTTTTTTATTAATGTTAATTATGAATAGTTGTGGGGGATAATTGGGATTCATAGTTAAGTTTATAAATAAATACAATTATTTTATTTTAAAAAAAATCTGAAAAGCTTTATCACAAATCTAAGCGTTTCGGGAGAAATTTTCCCTTTATCAATGGAAATTTGAAAAATTAGTTGTCTTAGAAGAGTAAATATAAAGCAACTATAAACATATAAATATTTTGAATAAATACATAAATATATAAAAAACAATCTGAATATTGAGTGGATATTGATGAGGCAGTTCAAAAAAAGAAGATAATTTATACTATCTTTTTATTCATAAACCGAAGTTTGGTTAAGGTTTTGAAAAAAAAATCAGTGAAGAGAATATCCTCCGAAACGTCGGTTTATGAATAAAAAGGTCGACTTTTTTGCTTCGTTTTTTCAAAATAACTCGAAAAATAGTAAGACTATTTTGATAAAATAAAATATTCTAAATTACAATGTTAATATCAACAAAACAGTATTAAATAGTAAAAAATTTTATATCCTATTTTAAGAGATATTAATTATTTAAGTGGATATTGATGAGGAAGTCCAAAAAAAGAAGATAATTTATACTATCTTTTTATTTTTATTAAAAAACCGACGTTTCGGACGCTATTCCCCCCTTCTTCAGGGTTTTGAAAAGTCTCCAAAATGTCGGTTTTTGAATTAAAATAAAAAGATAGTATAAATTATCTTCTTTTTTTTGGACTGCCTCATCAATATCCACTCAACTCACTTATCAGTCCGTCTCCAAAAATTACTTAATCATAATCTTAATATTTTTATTTGAAATCAAGACGTTCCAGGAGAAATTCTCTTTTTATTAATAGAAATTTTGAAAAAAAGAGAATTTCTCCTGAAACGTCTTGATTTCAAATAAAAATATTTTAAGAATGTTTTTTAAAAAAGTTTTGTATTTATTTAAATTGATACGATAAATAGTTTTTTTTTTTTTTTTTTTTTTGAAATTATGTTTGATAATAATGTTTATTTATGTTTTAGACATTTTCAAAAACGAATATGCAGGCCAAGTGCGATTCGGTTTCACGTACCGAGGCTTTGGTGCCTTATATAATTTGTTTTTATTTTTGTCGTTGATAAGAAGAAAATGTGTGGAATTTTTTCATAATTTTAAGTTAACCCTTTTTTAACGCCGAAGGGTACAAAAATTGTCTAAAAATGACTACTTTGAGAAAGCAAACATATATTTTGAAAATAACTGATACAAATGTGAAATATTTTATTACAATTAACCATTATATATTTCAAAATATATGTGGAAGAATTAGCAGAAATTTTAAATAAGTCAAGACTATGAACCTCTCTCTTTTGAATCTATTTTAGACCGAAATATTTGAAAAATATTTTCCAAAATTCTTAAATAAATCATGTCATAAAAAGCCGCTAGGTCTAGGTCTATACTTAAGGTGACCATCCATACGTTCTGATTTGAAAGGCACAATCTTGTTTTTAGGAAACCTATTATCCTGTTTTCCCCAAGAACAGCTTCGGGACGCCAAACAACCCACGGTAACAATTTCAAAAAAATATTTTGACCAGTGGACTTTGTTCTTTGAAGAATTAGAAATAGATATTCAAGTAATTGCATATTTGCAAATTGCTTTTTATCGTCAATATATAGAATAAAAGTAAATTTTTGGCTTTTTAGTTTCAAATATCTTCCATAAAATAGGTGATGAAATTGGGAAAAATTAAATAATAAAATCTTCCTATATAAGTATTTGAACAATTGTAAATAATGAGCTGAAATTTGGCACAAATTTTGTATTAATAAGCTCCAACGTTGTGCCAAGTTTCAGTTTTTTATCTTAGATCATTCACAGATCACAGACTAGTTATAGACAACGCCAATGATTGATTTTGCAAACATTGTATCAAGTCTTAGAAAATAAGCTTTTCTTGAGATTTCTATATTTATTTTTTTTTTTTTTTTTTTTGGAAATTAAAGAAAAAAAGAAAATTTTTAAACAAATTTGTTTTGTTGATTTGCACGAACAGGATTTCTTTCTATTCGGCTCGTGTTCATGAATAATAAATAAACTATCTTTTTTTAGAGAATTTTAAATAAATACATTAAGTAGGGAATTTATTTTATTATTTATCAATATCTACATATTTAATATATTTACACACACTTTCTTCAATCATGTTATCAAAATTATTCATTTATCTTGTAAAAATAAAATTGGATATAAATCTCATAATTAATAAGTAAATATTTTTTCAAAAAATGATTTTTAATCATTTTCTCAAAAATTAATTTAATTCACTGTGCGGTCAACTTGAATTCGAGTCTGGGAATGGTTTAAGCTAAAAAGCTGAAACTTGGCTTAATTTTAGACATTACAACAAAATATCATGCCAAGTTTCTGCACGTAATCTAAAATCGTCCAAGAGCTAATATGGCGATTTTATTTATTTTTTATTTTTCCAGAATTTTGAATGATATTTGAAACTAGGATGACCAAAATCAAATAACTTATCGTTTTGGAAATAGAGAAATATTTTAAAAATGGATTAAGCTTACTATGAAAAATTCTGAAAAAAAATTGTTGCTTTAAAAAGGAATGATAAAAAAACTAGAAACAAATAAATATTTTGAAATGATACAGATAAATTTTGTCTTGGAGATGAAATTATCTTGAATAAAAATAAAAAAAAATATATAAATGCTAACAAAATGTCTAAAAAATTTTTGTTTTTCTAATATTTATTAAAAATTTTTAGAGAAAAATAATTTTTATTAAATATTTATATTTTTTATTTTTATTCAAGGTAATTTCATTTCCAAGACAAAATAGAAAAAATATAAATGCTTAGAAAAAAAGTAAAAATTATTTCTCTCTAAAATTTTTTTGTTTTTCTAATATTTATCAAAATTTTTTAGAGAAAAATAATTTTTATTAAATATTTATATTTTATTTTTATTCAAGGTAATTTCATTTCCAAGACAAAGAAAAAAAATATTATTGGTTAGAAAAAATTATTTCTCTCTAAAAATTTTCTGTTTTTCTAATATTTATCAAAATTTTTTAGAGAAAAATAATTTTTATTAAATATTTATATTTTTTTATTTTATTCAAGGTACTTTCATTTCCAGGACAATCTGTATCATGGCCTTATTTGTTAAAAGGGAAAATTATAGAGGACCTGACAGGATTTGATTACAGTTGCTTCATATTTCACTTTTTAAGGCAACTATGTTTTTAAATTTCTATTGATAAAGGTAGGATTTCTTCAGAAACCTTTGGATTTTTATTATACACGTTTTTAGATTATTTTATATAAGATTTGTATTTATTTATAAAATAATATTCTTAATCTTTATCAGAAAATAAACTTTTGAGCAAGATTATTAGTTTTTGGTGATTCATTTATCCGTAAATACGGATAAAACAAAAATGGTACGTTATGTATTATATAAATTAAGCAAGGTACATAATCATGTGTTTGATGTTTGATGTTGGAAAAGTGCAAAGCATCGCTGTTTATGCTTGAGCACTCAGACTCAGCAGAGAGAAAAAGAGAAGCAACCAATTGAACAAGAAGCCAGCAAGCAGGCCTTGAATCGGGTCACGTACACCGTTCACGTACACTTACGGGACTGGCGAAAAGCAATTGGACATTTTCTAGACACGAAAATTTACCAGCTCATGCACTGAGATTTCAATGCAAATGCTTTGCCTACTTAATATTAAATAACGAATACAGAGTATTAATATTTGAAATAAGTATTTTCTTTTGGAGACCAGCTGGTAGAGCTCAATGAAGAGGCAGCCCAAGGATAATAAAAAGTACAAATTCTTGGTAAAATAATTTATTTGAAAGCTAAGATCCTCCGAATCGTTGGTTTTCAAAAGAGTGAAAATCACATTCTAATTAATTATTTGATTCGGAATTTGTCATTTTAATTATTTTTGAGCTGCTTCTCCATCAAACCTCCACAGAGTATTAATATCTAGAACATTAATAATTTCGATCAAAAAAAAAATATTGGAATTAAGCACACTACGTGACTTTTTCTACAACTAACTATTCCTTTTCGGATTTAAATATTTTTACACAGTAAATAGATAGGTACTTTCATAATTATGTCAACATAGACAAATCTTCTAAGAAAGAATTTTCAAACGTTTTGGAAGAAGTTCTCCCTTTATTAATGGAATTTTAATTTTTGAATAATAAAAAAGAAAAAAAATGGACTTAGTATAAAGCAATAATTATTGCAAGTATATATAACTTTTAAGGAGTTCGGTGTTGGTTCTAGGTGAAACATTTTAATATAATAATAAATCTTGAGAGATACGAGGTAGGTTTCACAAAAAAAAAAGTATATATATTTTATTTGCATCAAGCAGAGAAAAAACTTACTGATTACCCCCAAACTCCATATGAACATAGTTTTAATTTTGTTAAGGGAAAATGGTGTAGATTCTTACTGAAACATATTTTAATAAAGTAAAGAAAATTAAAAAAATATAAAATTCTTAAAATATTTTTGTGAAACCTACCTAGAATTTTATATTTTTAAAATTTTTTAAACATGCTTTTAGCCATTTTTTGGATGTTTCGAAAAATAATCTTTATAGAAAGAAACAAAGAGGTTGTCCTCTGCTTGATGCAAATAAACATACACACACATATATATATATAAAATATAAGTTTTCCGAAAGAGAAAAAAGAAGAAGTAGGAAGAAGATAAAAAGGAGAAAAAATATATTTTGTATATTAACTATTTAAGTAATGTAAAAAGAATTGTATGAATCCAAAACCCAAATAGGGTAAGGATTGAATAAAAAAAAAAATATATATATAAATATATATGCATATATATATATATATATATATATATATTATTTATTTGTTTGAGACTATAGTTTCGAAGGCTTGGCCTTCATCATCAGTCTTTTTTTAATTATAAATATTATTTTTCATGGGGTCAGAATCGCGTGGATATTGAAAATTTTTTGTTCTTCCTTAGCCGAAAGCCAATTAGAATTAAAAAATCAAGCAGAGGACAACCTCTTTGTTTCTCTCTATTAATCAACAACTCTGTTACTCTCGGTAAAAACTTTTCAATTAAATAAATCTTTACATGGACACTCACATAATAATTAATATCTCTTAAAATAGCATTTAAAAATGTTTACTATTTAATACTTTTTTGTTGATATTAATATTTTAATTTCGAATATTTTTTTTTATCAAAATAGTTTTACTATTTTTTGAGTTATTTTGAAAAAACGAAGCAAAAAAGTCAACCCATCCAACTTTTCCTGCATATATTTGCGATTCTTTCCCAAACTACGTAAGCTAAGGTAAAAAACCAATTTGATTTGATAAAAGTAGTTTTTGCTTGTTATTTGAGAGTGATTTTTTTATATAGATTTTTTGTTTTATTATGCTAAAACATGGAATGAAAATGTGCTAGTCGATAACAAGTAGATGACGCCGAGCGCTGCTGCCCTCTAGCGACATTCACCCGAGGCTGTCTCCAAGGCCAGACAGGGGAAGGAAGCCGGCCGGCCGGCCGGCCGGGTGGAAAGCCAGCCAGCCAGCCAGCCAGGCCAAATGACCTCTTCTTGTTCCCTGCTGCGCATTTCATGGCCCCTGGCTCATTCTGCGCCGCCTCAAAACCCGGCCTTGGGAACAAAGGCTCGGCAAGCACCGACGCGACGAGAAATGCACACCCAACATACACATACACACACAAACACACGGAGAGGCCCGAAAAAATATGCTAACCATACAAAAGTTGAGAGAAGCTAAAGCGAGAAAGAGATACCTTCTATACCAGAGAAAAATCAATACGTTTTATTAATACAAAAGCATACACTGGAGACGTGAGAGGAAAAAAGAAATTTAATTGAAATACCATATACACACACACACATGGCGGTCTGCCCCAAGTGTGATTTAAGGACGTTCCCTATTAAATCGATTTTCTTGGAATCCTTTGAATACACATATTTATAAGTGTCCTTTATACGTAGAAAATTTATTCAATAATCCTTGCTGCAATAAATTGGTAAATATTAACCATTGAAATTTGCATATTTAACAGTTAAAAGTTAGGTGCTTTTTATGGTTTTCATTTTTTCTCTCATGGCATGGCATGTGAGAGATGACGATTTGGCAACGTCGCACTAAAATCACTCAATTTTTCCATATCTAAAAAACTTTTGCAGCTGGTGCATTTGAGATTTTTAGCTAATTCTCTCAGCCTAACTATACTGTTCTCATCTGGAATTTCGCATTGAGCTGTTTCATGAAGTGTTCTTTTTACTCCAGGCTCTTAGTTATTATGTGGAATATAATTTTTGGTATCGGACAAGTTTTTTTTAAATACAATTTATTATACATAAAGATAAATCTTTTTTTAATGACATTGATGCGAGAAGTTATACCAAGAAGGGTGCAGCCCCTAAAGGCCCGGATTGGTCCCTCCATCATGAAACGAAGAAGAAGAGAAGATTTTATGAGCTGGGTAGGAGTCTGAGAATGCGGCTCTTAAACGGCTGAAGGTTATATATAAGTTGCGGGAAAGCTTGTCTTCTGCTTGGTGCATATAAACATATACATATATATAACTCAAATAATAACTATAGATATATATTAAAAGAGAAAGAATTTAATTTGGGAATCCAATCCCCTCTGATATCGCAATATAAAAATATTTCTACTAAAATTCTAGAATTTGTCCTAAAAATTAAATTCTTTCTCTTTTAATATTTATAACCCGAGCTGATTTTTTTAGTTTTATATATATATGTTGCAGTAAAAACCCGTTTTTAATAAGAACGGGTTTTTATTAGTTCACTGAATACCTTTGTGGCAACTAGAATTTACTGATGTTGGTTGATTTTCAAAAATTTTTAAACGAAAATGTCAAAAATTAGAAGTAAAGCTGTAGAGAATGTAATTTTTGATATTTTCGTTTAAAAATTTTGAAAATAAACTCTCAAAATGAGGTGGAAGATCAAAAATGAAAATTCTAGAAATTTGAACTAAGCTCAACCAACATCAGTAAATTCTAATTGCTTCAAAGGTATTCAGTGAAACGCGTTTTAACTAGTAAGAACCCGTGCTTACTAAAAAAAACGCATTTTTACTGCAATATATATATATATATATATATATATATATATATATCAGTGGCGTGCGGTCCATGGATGCTGTGGATGTGGCGTAAATATATCAGGTCGATTTCAAAATTTCAGGAGGAACTTTAAATTTTAAAATTATTATCCGTTATTTCAAATATTCGTATAGAAAACATTTTTTGATTTGAAAAGTATGTATAATGGTTTTCGAAACGAAATAAAATGGTTGCATAGTTTCAAGGGGCAATTAAAATGAATGGTTTTCCGAAAAGGATGCCGATAGAAGGATTGTAGTTCCTGCCTGGTAGATATATCTTCCAGTTGAAGCAGGTCAAAGACAAGTCCTGACAAGTTTTATTCGAATAAAAATTGTTCTCGCTGAGGAACTATTAAAATAGAAATAATACAAAAAGGGAATAAATAAAGATGATTCGAGAATTTCTGGATTAATCCATTTCTAAAAACTCTCAATATCTGAAATAACTAAGAGTGCTATAGACAATTCATAGCTTGTATATACCAATAGAATTAGGAGAAATTTATTTATAGGACAGGCTGATTCATTGTAGAAGATGGTCGATTTCCATCTCTTTAAGTCACAAGAATTAATATCTGACTCCTACCCTCACTCACAGAAAGCAGTATCCGTTTGAGGCGAAGGTCCCAAAATATGTTTTTTAAAAATCTAATGGTGAATTTGAAAAATAACAAAAATGATTCCGTATTCGATGAAATTTGCAAAAAAAAAAGCGAAGATTAAAATAAAATTTTAAAAATTGAAGGGTACTTTTTTAGACTGCATCCCCTGGTTGAAGAGTCATATATATGTTGCAGTAAAACCCGCTTTTGAGTAAGAACGCGTTCTTACTATTTAAAACGCGTTTTACTGAATGAATATCTTTATTGCAACTAGAGTTTACTGATGTTGGTTGAGTTTGGTTCAAAGGTCTAGAATCTTCATTTTTGACCTTCCGCCTCATTTTGGGTGTTTATTTTCAAAAATTTTAAAACAAAATGTCAAAAATTACATCCTCCACAACTTTGCTTGTAATTTTTGACATTTTCGTTTAAATTTTTTTGAAAATAAAGACCCAAAATGAGGCGGAAGGTCAAAAATGAAGTTTCTAGACTTTTGAACCAAACTCATCCAACTTCAGTAAACTCTAGTTGCCTTAAAGGTATTCAGTGAAACGCGTTTTAACTAGTAAGAACGCGTTCTTACTAAAAAAGGGTTTTTACTGCAACATATAGTATATATCAGTAACGGGCGGTGACATTTCAACCACTGGATGTTTTCCAAAATATAACCCTTGAATTTTTCAAATTTTAATTTATTTTTCGCTTACGCATGAGAAATTTCGAAACGAACTAAAAGAGAGGAGAGTTTTGAATTGGTTGAATTAAATAGAATTACGATGAGACACCGATTATATTTACAACATTGTATACCTAGTCTTTTATAATACAGATAAATAATAGAAATAAAATTATTAGTGATCAATTGTATTATATATATTTGAACGAAATTTTCTCTTTGGAGAGAGACGAACTGGTAGAATTTTCAACTTAAAGTAATGGAAGGCAGCCCAAGGGTAGTAAAGAAAGATAATAAAAGAAAAAAAAATTGTTTTCTATTTTAATGCTTTTGCTAAGGAAGAAATAAATTTTAAACACTGCTCTTGTTTTCTTCCTTAATTGACCCTTTGAAACCCTGAAGAAGGAGGGAAGAATCCTCCGAAACGTCGGTTTGAAAGGAAAGAAAGGAATGAAAATCCAATAAATTACACCTTATTTGGATATGTGATAATTTTTTACTTTCTTCACTACTCTTGGACTGCCTTCCATTACTTTCAGTTGTATTATATATTATTATATAATAAAATATGAGAGCTAAATAAATACCACTTTAGAAACTGAGATATCCGTTAGGAATCTGTGCTGTAGCATACAAAGGGGAATCGAGGACTCGCAATACAATAGCATAAGGGTAGTTAGAAGGGGACAGAGACCCCTAAAGTGCACCCCTATACATTAACGACCCAAAGGAAAAATGAGCCATCTGCAGATCCTAGAAGATATCGTTTACAAATAAATGTTCAACCGGAACAAACAACACTATACCGAACCCTGGACGATAACGATTTTTCAGAATTTTTTTTTAAGGTTTCAATAATATTTTTGGACTTCGTCAATAATTATACAAAGCATTTTTGTCACTACAGATATATAGATACATATAAGAGCTACTTAAAAAGATAAGGTATACTAAGGATGAAAAGATTTTGTTTTGCCAAGAGAAGCAGAGTTGTTGATTCATAAGGAGATATCAATGAGGTTGTCATCTGCTTGATGCTTCATTTGTGACGCAACCATTTTGCTATTGTAACAAAACGAAAATTGGATTTGAACCCATGAGAAATAACAGTGTTGATGATGTTCAAATCTTCGAAACTATAATCTCTATTTTCTCAAAAAAATGAGGTTGTCATTTTCTTGATGTTTCATTTTTTTAACCATTTTGCTATTATAACAAAACGAAAACATCCAATTGAGTATTTGAACCCATGAGGAATAACAGATAAATATAAGAGTGCTGATGATGTTCAAACCTTCGAAACTATATTCTCTAACAAATAAATTATATACAAAATATAGAAAAACTTGATATTGATATTAAATTTAACTGGGATTACATTTTCTCAAAAGAAAAAATCAATGAGGTTGCCCTATGCTTGATGCACCCAAACACATTCAAATATACCTATAACAAATATAATTATTTAGAAAATAAAATTTTTTTATTGATTGTTTATAAATTAAAAGAATACAAATCTTTTATAAAATAACCTAGAACATGTTTATTTTATAAAACCAAAAGTCTCGGGAGAATTTCTCCCTTTTTCAATGGTGAAAATTTTCAAAAAAGAAAAAAGTTGATTTCTTTAAAATTCAGAAAGCAACACTTTTTTTCTTTTTTGGAAATTTTAGTAGTATTTTAGTACAATCGTTAGTTGTGTGAACAGTTTGCTAGTAAAACTATACGAATTTACCTACATCCAGTCTGGTATTTGAACTGATGAAAAATAAAAGATAGAATATTTCTAATTACAAAGACTGAGTATGAAGGTCAAATCTTCGAAACTATAGTCTCTAACAAATAGATTATACATCTATATATCAGAGGACAAAGTCATTGATTTCTCTATAAGACTTTTTTTGAATGGATGGCCACCTATAGACTCAAAAACAACAAGCCGAATAAAATTCTTTCTAGTGCCAAAATATTGATGTTTTATTTCGAAAAGGAAGAAGTAATTAGATTTCGGGATTCCTAGCTATACAGCTTTCGGTTTAAAAATTCAGAAATAAGAAAAAAAAAATTTTTTCAATAAGGACAAGTTGTATTTAATGAGCTGAAATTCATGAGCTTGTATTAAAAAACTGCATCGCTGTGTGGAGAGTCAACTTTCCAGCTCAACCGTTCACTGACAATAAAATTGCCAAGTCACTAAAATTTACCTAAGGCGTAGGTTCTGTTTTCACGTTTCTTCATATTTATATTAAAAATGAGTGCTGGTGAAGTCAAAAAGAAATAGTTGATACAATTTAATTAAACTGTCCACTAGTACTGTAAACCAGTTTGTCAAATAAAAATTGAAATCTTATATTAATAAATAAAGTAAAGAAAATTTTAAAAAATTTAAGAAACTTAAAATTTAATGATATAAAATTCTAGGTAAGTACCTAGATTTTTTTTGTGAAACCTACCTAAAATTTTAAAAGTTTGTTAAATTTTTTAAAATTTACTTTACTTTATTTAAATATGTTTCACCAAGAATCTACACCATTCTCCCTTAACAACGTTAATATTAGTAATATTATTTTTAATAATCAAATACTTAAGATAAACACCTTTTATGTTTAAAAATATTTTCTCTAAATTTTTTACAAAATAAATAAAAATAATTGTCAAAAGATATTTTTATTGAAAAGATTTTGTTTTGTCGAGAGGAGCAGAGTTTTTGAATCATAAAGAGAAATCAATGAGGCTGTCCTCTGATTGATATAAATAAACATTTGCATATATATAATAAGTATAAATATGTAAGTTAGAGACTATAGTTTCGAAGGTTTGACCTTCACCATCAGTCAAAAAAGTGTGATAATTTCATCGTTGAGAGATGTTAATATATTAGTCCCCCTGTGGACTGGGGGTAGAATAAGTCCACAGTATCCCCTGCTTGTCGTAGAAGGCGACTAAAAGGGGTTGAATGTAAGGCTAACAACCCAATTCCTAAAAAAAAAACTTTTTGGTTTTGGAAGCAATAAATATTTATAATCTATTTGTTTGAGACAATGGTTTCAAAGGTTTGACCTTCATTATCAGTCTTTTTAATTAGAAATGTTTTATCTATTATTTCTCATGGGTTCAAGTATTCTCTATTAGATTTAGATCATTCAAAAAATTACGTTTTTTGCATTTTTGAACCAGAAGTTCTAAAGCTATAAAACTAAAACTTTAATCAGTTCTTCGCATTGGAAATACAGATATTTTAGCACAAGGTCAAATTTCTTAGACTTTTCCTTTTTAAGTTATCGTGGGTATCCAAACAGTAAAAAAAAATCATTTTTTCTTATGTTTCAGACATTTGTAAATACAATGAGCAGGCTAGGCTAGGGCGTATCGAGTAATTGGAGTCAAAAGTAGATAATATGTAGCCAGGTCTTGAAGAATTAAAGGTTGTAGCATTGTAGAAAGATAAAAACAGGATGAATAGTCATAAGGATAAAGGTATAATTAACCAATGTGTTGGTTCGATTTGCCTTTAATTTGACCCCGAAGGGTTGGCTTTTGCGTAATGAGCCCCTAGAAGGGACTATTGATTTCCTTCGGCCAGACGTTCCAGCCAGCCGCCTGTTGCTAGGCAACCCGTTTGGGGGCTGATGACGTCAGCGGTTGCTACGCAGCTCCGGATAGCTCTATCGATCGTCCAGCCGCGTTTTGCTCAAAGATAATATTTTCACTCAACTGACTAGTATATGCGTGCTAGGATATAAGTATTTTTAAACAAGGAAAAGAGCGGAAACGTTTAAGCAATTAACTACAAGTTAAAATTCTAGAAAATTTAATTCTACATTCATTATTAGGGTTCCCTACAAAAATAAAACCGGAACTTAATGGTCTTACTAAGATGTTTGTCTCTCTGTCTGTTTCCGGGTGACCGAGAGAATAATTACATTACATTAAGTCCTTGCCCAATTTAGATTCCGGGGTAAGAAGCCTCCCCGAATATCAATGAATACTCCAAACACCATATTCGGCCTTACCCTAGTAATGGTGAACTTTAGTCAACGGCTAATCCTTCTACAAAATGTTTATTTATTTCGGGCAAGAAAAAAATCACTTTCCATATTTTCCATCAGTCTCAAATACTTAAAGTCGTTTGAATTTACTAACTTAAGCGCATTTTTACTTAACATGTATATCAGTGGCGTGGTGTCTGTGGATGCGGCGCATCCCGAAAATTCCAAAATGTCAAGAGTATTTTCATCCGTGTTATATTTGAAAAGTAAAATTTTAAAAACACTTTCAATATAAATACTATACAACTAATTCTTTTAAGTTATATAAAATTTAACGTTAACAAATTTAAAGAATATGAAAAAATATTCCAGTTTAATCACTTCAGTTATCTTGTGGAAAATACTTTGATTTTATGAGGTTAAAAAGTAAATTAATTTACATGTTCTCGTCCCATGACTTTCATTTAAAATCTATAAATTAACCGTGAATGATGAACTAAAATATGTTTGGTCAAAATAAGTATTTGATTTAATAAGGTCTAATTGAATATTCTCTCTCTAAAAGGAGTATCGATTTCGTCCGAGTGTAAAGGTCATTCCTAGAATAATAGAAATTAAGAAATTAATCTCTAATAGTCTGAAACAGGTCTGGACTTGTATTTGACAGTTTTGAACGCGCTCTTTGTCGTTATTTTCATCGATCAAATTCTAATGAAAGAATCACTCACCGGCACAATAAATAATAAAAAAGAGAAAACTTTTTCAAGACTCGGTACACTAGAGCTGCCATGGTAATGATTAATAAACTTAAATATAAATTGTTCATTTATGGGTATACTACAATATTACATTCCGCTAAGGGCCGGTTGTATGTCGCAAAGTAAATGCTTTTTACCACTAACCAAGGGTAGATGGTAAATGGAGGGGCTGGGACGTTCCTGTCATCTGATTGGCCATGCCAGTCCCTCCATTTACCATCTACCCCTGGTTAGTGGTAAAAAGCATTTACTTTGCGACATACAACCGGCCCTTAAAATCTCAAAAGAATAATTCAAAAAATATTTTCTGTCTTTTGAATCAGATATTGAAAATCTAATCAGTAGGTACTATGTATTGATTCAAAATAACTTTTTGACTTTCCGTTGGGTTATCGTGGGTATGGGAATTCAGACACACAAAGAGAAAAAAATCACAGTTGAAAAATATTTTTCTTCTTGTTTCAGAAATTTTAAAGCACAATAAGCAAATATTGATTTTTATGAGTGATTTAATACATTTAATTTGCATTATGCCTTCTACGAGCGTGACATTCAGTTTTCAACTATGAAAAGAATTGAAACATCACCAGAAGAAGCTGAAGTGAATATAGATTATCCGCTCTGTTTAAATATCAATTGATAAAAAATCTAATGTTAAATTTGAAAAAAATAACGAAAAATTCTTTGATGCGGGTAATCGATAATTTTTTCAAAAAGGAGCAAAAGACGCATAAAAAAAAAAAAAAAAAAATGAAGGTTTATTTTTTGGACAGAATTCCCTGGTTGAAAAGTCACCGTATGTTGATAATGGTTTCTTCACTTTGACCGGACCTTCTAAAAGAAAACATTTATTAATTATAAGAGGGTTCTTAAAAAAATTATAATAAATATTCTAAACATTTTTTGAAAACTTAAAAATACTTAAATTTCTTCTTTAAAAAAATAAAAATATTAAAGGAATTTAAGTTGTCTTCTGATATCGCCTCCTGTTTTCGCTATACAGCCTATAAATCGTCGCCTTAAGTAGTTAAGAAGATACAAGATAAATAAATATATGTATGTACCTATTAGGGTGGTCCTTATTTTGGGTATTTTCGAATTTTAACGCGGACAAGGGCTCATATGGTTCAAAATAAATAAAAAAAATATCCCCCAAGTTTCAAGTCTCTATCCCAATTATAACCTGTGCCCCTAGCGATGTAAGTTTCTCATCTAAATAACATGGGGTTTTGGCATTGAAATATCAATTTTCTATTCCGGGCAAAGCAATGGTTCAAAAAATTTGAATTTAGTGTTACTAAGTTATAGACTCCAAAATTATAATAGCTAAAAATCTGTAAAATTTTTGAGGGATAGCTACTATTATAAGGATAAAGTTTACAGAGTTTCAAATTTTTTGAACCATTATTTTGGCCGGAATAAAAAATTGATCTTTCAATGGCAAAAAACCCCTTTATTTAGATGAGGAATTTACATCGCTGAGGGCCGAGGGGTGATCCGCGATTGGAAGTAGGTGTACATCTCTTTGGAAGTATTTTGGAAGTACTTGGAAATATTTGGAAGTACAAGTGGAAGTAGGTGTATAGCATATTAGGTCGCGGTTCACCCCTCGCTGGGGGCACAGGTTATAATTGAGATAGAGACTTGAAACTTGGGGGATATTTTTATTTATTTATTTCGAACCATATGAGCGCTTGTCAGCTTAAAAATTCGAAAATATCCTAAATAAGGGCCACCCTAGTATGTACCTATAGTTGCATTTACCAAATTAAAAGCATTAGCTTATTGATCAACCGCGCCCTTGTTGGGGTTCGTTCGTGATACACTCTCCGTCTATAAATGACAACAACAACAGGGATCGGGTTGAGCGGGTCAATGCTTCTAATTTGGAGACCGTGAAATTAAAACAGAAAAAGAAAAAAAAATGATAATGAGAAATGAATTTTATAATATCAAATAACTATAAAAATGAACACATATAGTATATGTCATATAATTAACTATACAAATAATTTGGACATTTTTACTTTGTCCTGCCATTTGGAGTAGTTATAACTGTCTGCAAAGTTTGCATTTCATATCACTGGTAAATATAACACAGAGTTCAGTACACTTGAATCATGTACGTTAGTTGTATTCTTGGTTGTCGATGCGGTAGTAAGGTATGTGCATAACTACTCCGGTTGACTGTTAATGTTTTTGGATCTTTATTCTGTATATTTAATTAATTTCTTTTTCTTTTCAATTGTATCAAAAAATGATAAAAATTTTAAAATGTAAACCAGAATTTTTCTTTATGGGAAATTAAAAAAAAAATGCAGATATTTTGATAAAATTGAAAAGAAAAATCTTATACATAATTCTTAGGTGTCCCAGTAATAAATGGAAATTTAAATTGCTCGTCATATCCAAAAGAATCAAAAGTTCAGCTGCAATACTTGAAAATTTTCATTTAAACAGATAGAAAATTAATTATACACAATTACATACGTACAAATAGTAAAATTTTATTATGAAAATAAACGGAATATTACAAATGATTTACAAGAATTGCCATGATTATTTATAGAATATGTACGTATTTTATAATCGAGCTTTTCATAACTCTTAAAAATTAATTTTTCATTTGTTTAAATGAGATGTAAGATACCTCTATATCTGTTATTAAGGTGACCATTCGTCCCCGATTTCCGGGCTCAGTCCTTGAAACAAAAATTGTATCCCTGCTTATTCTATCCCCGATTCTGTAGTATTTCTTGCAAGTTATAAAATAAAAAATAATGAAAATGAAACCTGAACTAATTACATGCTACAATTTTGGTATTTTAAAACAAAACTATGCTAATTTAGCAATAATAAAATAAATAAATATGAATTTTCCTGCTAGGCGTTTAGCGAGAAGATTTCAACAAATCCTGATATATATTAATGAAAATTCATTCATCTGACAAATAGTGTACGCGTAAACATAATTTTCAAATAAAGTAGGTCCTCGAATTACGAGATTAATTGATTCCGAAGGTTTTCGCCTAAGTCGAAAAATCGCATATGTCGAGGTAGACGCAAAATTTAACATTTTTGTCAAAGGATAGTTGAAAGTAACATAATCTATATATATCTACACTCAAAAAAATATTATTTATTACACATAACTGAGTTACCCCCACTACCACACTACCACGCCTCCTCTTATGTAAACTAAACAACTAAAACTTAATATTTTTTTTTTTTTTTTTTTAAATCGCGTAATTCGAGTTCTCTAACTGTATGGAAAAATTAAATGTGTATTAATCAAATGAAATTATTATTAAAGTAAAGAAAATTTTAAGAAACTTTTTAAAATTTAAAATATAAAATACTAAGGTATAAATTCTGTCTCTCTGTTCAATAAACACATATATAGCCTGTTATTCAATAAGTTAAATTAGTTAGTTTCTGTATTTCCTGAAGATGGGTTGATAGCCCGAAATATATATATTGAAAAAGAAAAAAAATTTTATATCTTTTAATTTTTTAATTTTAATGTGAAATAAGTGACCCAGTATCCTTAACTCATAGCAAATCCATATTAAATAAAATATTTATTTACTCTTATCTTTACTAAGGTAGGTTTCACAAAAATAAAAGATAAGATGCTTGTTTAGCACGACTCCGAGGGGTGAACCGCGACCTAATATGCTGTACACCTACTTCCAAATATTTCCAAATATTTCCAAGTAATTCCAAATATTTCCAAGTACTTCCAAATGTTTCCAAGTATTTCCGAATATTCCCAAGTACTTTCAAATATTCCCAATTACTTTCAAATATTTCCAAGTACTTTCCAAATATTTCCAGGTACTTTCAAAATACTTCCAAAGAGGTGAACACCTACTTCCAATGGCGGATCACCCCTCACACGACTCTATATATATTTCGGGGTATAAGCCTATCTTCAGGAGTTTAATGAGGAAACCTACCTAGTATTTTATATTTTAAATTTTAAAAAGTTACTTAAATTTTTCAAAATTTTCTTTACTTTATTTAAAACGTTTCACCAAGAACCCACACCATTCTCCCTTAACGAAATTATTATTATTATTGAGCAGCTACATGTGGTCTAATATAAGTAGATTATAAGAAAAAAAATATATATATCCCGTGTCCTCGGAAGAAAAAAATGGTCACCTTAACTATTGTGAGTTTTCGAGATGTATAAGTGCGCATAATTTAAAATCCCAGCTACTTTTGGAACACAAAAAGTTTAACATTTTAATGATATTTTTAATCTCAGGGTAATCTTAAAATTTAATTCTATAGGTATATATTAGTTATATATAAAACAAAATAAATCTAATTCTTTTTCAACACTACATCCAATTCTTATAATTTGGAATGAGTTTAGAAAAGATGTTTCAGCTGAAATCAATTAGATTACCGTACATTTTAATGACGCATAAGCTCATTAGAATGCACGATGTTGGGATAACTATTTCTGGATTCTTTCAGTGGTTTCAGCCTAAACATCTTTCCTGATAAACAACTTAACCACTGAACCATCAATTGGAATGAGTTGTTTTATGTGTGAAGGATTTCTAAAAGTGAAAAGGGAACGTTTTGAAGAATGCTAGTGCAAGTACTAAGTTCCCACACTATTTCCATAATTGTGAAACCCCGTGTTTTCTTGTGACATGTGATGCTAAATTGCCCTTTTGTGAACACTTTTTCGGACAATACGGACATTTGAATTGCGGCTCTTTGCCGCATTCCAGTCGCAAATGATTCAATAGAGAGTGTTTCCATTTGTAAATCCGGTGACATCGTGTGCACGGATATGTCTCCATGACCGGATTAGTTAGGCTGTTGCTGCTCGGGGTCGAAGAGGAAGCGGAAGCTAGCGAAACGGAATTGGTCATCGAACTCGAACGAAGTTTGAAATCGGACTTGGGGGAAGTAATTGATGAGGCAGAGGAGACCGAAGACCAGACGGACGGCGAACCTAGAACACGAGCACGAGCGGAAGGAATTAGACTCTGGTCTGAGTTGGTAGGAATATGGTCTGGCACCAACCAACAGAGAAATCAAGAGGGAAGAATAAATTAATAAGTAGATCTACTGGAATAAGGACTAGCAAAAACAAATCACGTGGCACAACAGACACAGACGCATGGAAAATCAAAGATCAATACAGAAAAGTTTTGAACATTTTGGGGCGGTAGACTGTAGGAATTCCTACGCTAATAGAATGAAAAACAAATTAATTGATATATTGTAATTTATTAAATATGTCGGAAATTCGTTTATTGATTGTTTAATGTATTTCAATAAATATAAATATTTTATAAAACATTTTAGAAAAGTTTATTAAAAATAGAGACGTTTCATGAAAATTTCTCTCTTTATCAATGAAAATTTGAAAAATTGAAAATAATAGTTGCATTAAAAAAAGAATGATAAAACAATTATAAACAAATAAATATTTTGAAAATGGACGATGATACAGATTATATTGAAGATGAAAGAAAATACAGTCGACTCTCGATAATTCGAATTTTTCGATTATCCGAACTCTTCAGCTGTAAATCGAAAAAATGCTGTGTATTTTGATACCCTCGATAACTCGAAATCCTTTTCTTAACAAGAGGGGGAGAGAACGTTCTATAATTCGAACTAGGCCACTTTCCCTCTTTATAATTCGAATTTTTCCTAGCAATGTTTAGTCCTCATTTTCCGCCTAATGTTTCTTATTATCTATTGCAATGTCAATACATATGTAATTTTTTCTTCTTTTTTGTCGTGTTCATTATTTTTACTTTTTTACTTGAAGCTATATATAAAATTTATGTAAGCTCATACATATTTTCAAAAATAAAATAAAAACTCTTAATAATTCGATTTTTTTCCTCTTGATAATTCAAACATTGATAATTCGAAGTCTCGACAATTCGAATTTTTCTTGTAGTCCCTTGGATTTCAAATTATCGAGAGACGACTGTACCTTGAATAAAATTAAAAAACGAAATAGAAATAAACATATGTATTTACCAAAAATTATTATTTATCTTTAACCATTTTTCATAAATATTAAAAAATAGTTTGTACCTGACTTTAATTAAATAATTGAATTTTTATTGGATTGATTGGGAACGGGGGATTAGGAATAATTATCGGAAAAGAAGTTTTTTTATTTAATTAGTTTTTTCCTCTTATTAAAAACAATGACTAAAAAGATGATCAAGGACAGTCGATGGTGGAGAAGTAATCTCCGAAGTCGAAGCTCAAATACAATGTATACATTAATTCATGTAAAATAATTGGTTCAATAAATTTCTAAAAAAAAAAAATTGAATTTTTATTGTTTAGGATTTCCAAAATTATTATTTTTTCTAATTTTTTTTTCTTTTTAGAAAAAAGATTAACTTTAGAATTGATCGATATTCTAAACAACAAAAATTCAATTAACAAGAGATATTAACTATTTTTCTAATATTTATCAAAACTTGTTAGAGAAAAATAGTTTTTAATAAATACAGGGTTAGCAAGAAATAAGTTGCCCACTTGGCGGCCTTCTAAAAAGTGGGCAACTCATTTCTTGCTAACCCTGTATTTATATTTTCTCATTTTTATTCAAGGTAAGTTCTTTCATTTACAAGATAATCTGTATCATCGTCCATTTTCAAAATATTTGTTTATAGTTGCTTTATCATTTCTTTTTAAAGCAACTATTTTATTAAATGGATATTGATGAGGCAGTCCAAAAAAAGAAGAAGATAATTTACACTATCTTTTTATTCATAAAACCGACGTTTCTGAGGCTATTCCCTCCTTCTTCAGGGTTTTGAAAAGTCAGTGAAGGAAATCCAATGCGGCATTCCCTCTGTCTCCTCTTTCAGTGGCAGTAACAATAATATATTGTATTTCATTATCAGCAGAATTATAATGTAATGATAATTTTTTGGACTGCCTCATCAATATCCACTTAATTCACTTATCAGTCCGTCTCCAAAAATTACTCCAATCTTATTTTATTAAAATTTTCAAATTTTCATTGATAGAGAAATTTTTTTTCATGAAATGTCTGGATGTTTATTGTTTAATAAACGATTCTAGATTGTTCTCTAAAAGATTTATATTTATTTATTATATTGTATTATATAATTAAAATTATAAATGCACCTAAATGTAATTCAAAACTTTAAAATAAACATTTTTTTATTAAAAAATTAATAAATAGAAGGGATATTTTGATTTTTAATTTTAAATCTATTAATTTTCAGATTATCGTGCATTTTGCAATATGTTTATAAACGTAGCCCGAATGGCCCTAGGTCTTAGGGCCGGTTGTAGTCCCAGTAAATGCTTTTACCACTAACCAAGGGTAGATAGTAAATGGAGGGGCTGGGATGGCCAATCAGATGACAGGCACTGAAAGTTCCTGTTATCTGATTGGCCATCCCAGCCCCTCCATTTACTATCTACCCTTGGTTAGTGGTAAAAGCATTTACTTTGGGACATACAACCGGCCCATAGACCATGAAATATATAGACACGCCCTCTGCTACTCTCCAGACAGAGTGAAGTGAGGCCAACATCGCCTACAGATGACGTCACGTTCTCGCATAATTATTTTGCTTATAATAATTTTATATTAATCTGCGATTATTGGAATCCAAAATAAATAATCTAAACTACGATAAATTTATCTCAATGTACAATAATTCCTATAGTGGCCATGCTATTTCTGGGTGTTCCTACCTACAGATGACGTCAAGTTCTATAGGAGATGTTGGCCTCACCAAATCGACACCAGGGCGTGTCTATATATTTCATGGTCTTAGGCCCGGTTGTATGTCGGAAAGTAAATGCTTTTTATCACTAACCAAGGTAGATGGTAAATGGAGCCACTGGGATGGCCAATCAGATGACAGCCACTGAATGTGCCTGTCATCTGATTGGCCATCCCAGTGGCTCCATTTACCATCTACCTTGATTAGTGGTAAAAGCATTTACTTTGCGACATACAACCGGGCCTAAGCCCTGGGTCATAATACCTGCCTTATAGTCAGAGAGCTAGCAACGTTTTCGAGAAGTCATTCTCAACCGGCTAATTTTTCGATATTTGCTTTTCTTAGTGAAGCTAGATAGGGATGCAATAAGTCTGGCACCTGGGAGCGGTTGCGTTTACTACTGCGCATGTAGTTTGTAGATGTAAAAAATCGATATTTTAAATTCATTCTCAACAGACTATTTTTTTTTTATAATTTTCTATGTATCTTTACCATGATAAATTTCTAGTTGACAGACACCTATCTGGTTGCTAACATTGTGACAGATCCAATCAAAGTAATTAAAAAATAATAATTTTAAAGTCATTCTCAACCGTCTGTCGTTTTAATATCTATATAGTTCAGCATTCAAAGAATAAAAAATACTGATGGAATGGTATTTTCTTATGACGTTGTCACGAAAATACTGATGGAATGGTATTTTCTTATGACGTTGTCACGTTCAACTATCGTCAGTAAACCGACTTTACAGACAACCGATTTTTTATTTATTTATTAAACCAATGATTTTTTACACAATTCAAAGATTAAGAATTAATTAAGTTAAAATAAATTTGACTGACGAAAATTCGGTTGCTTAATTAAGATACAGAGCAATTAAAGTCCCGAAAATAGGCGAGTTAGAAGTACATGCCGGGTGAGTTTTTTATCTTATAACTCAAAAACAGTGCATTATTTGAAAAAAAAGTTGCAAATAAAAGTTTATTTATATCAAGGGGAAAACTAATTAAATAATAATTAAAAATTTAATAGTTTTGTATTAAATAATAAAATATCGGATATTGGTATATTATAAATTTAAAGACGAATTTGAATGAAAAATGGAAATAGATAGAAAGACAATTTTAAATAATGCCTCACAAAAATCCAGGTATGCAGCACCCCCTATGTTTCAATTTTAATTTGCATTCGAGATAACATGGCTAGCTCTGATTGGCTCTGCTGGTACACCCACTCAGGCAAGTAACACTATTTTTCGTCATACCTTTGAAACCTTCACCTTATCTCATTTAAATTCTATCCGCATCCACTCTGGAAATCTTCGATTCATTCTTATCTCGATCAAGGTATGAGGTATGTTATTATTTTTTTTCTATATTTATTTATTAATACTTAGAATCTATCTGCATAGGTAATAATTAATATTTTTCTATTTAAGGTTTACAAAATATAATAAAATATTCAAATCATATAAACAAACATTCTTTCCAAGGTATATTTTTATTTTTTTTCTATGTTTATTTTATTAATAACTAGCGTCAAAGCCCGCCTTCGGCGAGCCTTTTGCTGAACAAGGGGCTTCGCCCCCTGGACCCCAACATGGCTGTTTTATTGATGTTTTATACACGGGTAAAGTACACTTTCATAAATCAACTCTTGTGAATTAATTGTAATAGATTGATGAAGAGGACAAAGTATATCTCTTTATGAATGAATTTAAAAATTTATTTTTCCACCAGAAGACAATATTTTATTGTCCCCTTCTGCTACTCTATTATTCGGCAAAAAGAACCTTTCAACTTAAATTAAAATAAAGTTTTTGTCTTGTAAAAATTCAATAAATAAGGTAAAAATAGTCATTTGGGGAGAATTATCCAAGTAAAAAATTAAAAATAATAAACTTCAACCTGACTTGAATTGTTATTCTGTTTCAATTTTTTTATGGAATTTTAATCTATATGAAAGATATTACTTATTTTTAATCATTTTTAAACATTAAATTGTTTATTTAATAATTAAATATTTGATCATTATTTTTTTTTTTTTTTTTTTTTGGCTTTTCGGCCATGTTAGCCATAAGCCATTTACGATACTATTTATTTTTATTTTTAAATTTGTCTCTACCTCGGGGGTCAGATTTTAGCCGGATGCCTCGAGCCGGAATCGAACTCGGGTCCTCTTGGTTAGCTGGCTGACATGCTACCGCCTAGCCTACCCGACCCCCCATTTGATCATTATTATTTGATAAGTTATTTGAATAATTGTTAAAAAAAATTATTATTTGGATTTTTTGAGATCTAATTGGCTTAATATTTTTTTTATTTGATGTTGAATAAAAAAATAGTTCTTATAAAAGATGTTCAGTTTTTTTTTAGATCTAGGCTATGTAAAGAAAAATATGGGTTTCTATTTAAAAAACAGAACTTGACCTTCAAATACCCACTAAAGCTTGTTCTAGGCATACAAACAATAGCGTAGTTTAGTTTTCCCCTTGATATAAATAAACTTTTATTTGAAACTTTTTTTCAAATAATGCACTGGTTGAGAATAAAGTTTTTCGCGACGTTGCTAGCTCTTAGACTATTATGGCTACGCGACTGCAGCTACCTACTCGTGGTGCCTCTTGTTATGAATAAATATGATGTTATCTTTGCCAAAAGATCATAAATATACACTGATGGGTTACTATAGGAAGGAACATCTCAGGAGAGATTAAAACAAATTTAACTTTAAGATAATTTATTTAATCTTATTCTGTAATTAAAGTTTTGTGTATAATTATGATAAATAAAAGGCTTTTTATTATTATTATTATTATTATTATTTAATCTTATTCAAATGGTTTTTATTAAAAAAAAAAACAAAAAAACAATTAGAACATAATAAATTGTCGAATAATAATTGATTGATGATTAATTTTTTCACCCAAAATTCCTGTCTATTGTTCTGAAATAATTTCAAATTATGTAGAAGTAAATACTTGATTGAAATTAATTTATCACTCGGATTACATCAATATTTAGGAATCGTTATATATTTTTCACTTCATTTCTTTATACATATTTTAATTTATTTACATAATTTATACATGTATATTACAAAGTTCATTATTCAACAATGAAAAAGTACAATTAAATAATACTTACAGAGGAAAAAATAATAATTCACACACATTTTTAAAAATCTTCTATAATCATATTGCAATTAAAATTATAAAATTAAACAGGCTTAACCTTACAATTAGTATGTAGTATATGCATTTCTTTACAATAAATTGTGTAAATAAATAAATAAATAAATAAATAAATAAATATTACTCGACCTGCTTAGAGGTACAAGTCCTCGGTGGCTAGGTCAACAAAACATCAATACAAATCAACTACAGAAATAAATTAATAAATTGTTTATTTTATTATAATTAAATATTATAAATTGTGGGAGATTCTTCTATATTTTAGTAAATTTAAAGGCAAGTGACTGTTAATATAAAAACTATATATCTATTCCAAATTTATCTCCTTTAACATTCATATATAATACTTAATATATTTATAATGCCCACAGTGGTTAAAAAATAACTTTTAAGCTCGTTTTGTAATCAATCAAAATTACATTTAAGTCAATAATTATGAAAGTCGTCTAAGTAATTGATTAGGAAATTCGATATATTTAAAGTTTTGAAAAATAAGATTTGAATTCTGTTTAATGAAACAACTACAAATCCATTTAATGATTCAATTTTATGCGATTTTGCAAAACCGATTACACTGTATGGTACTTCATAGCCGTAGCCAGAAAAAATTTCGGGGGGGGGGGGGGTGGTTAGTTACCCAACGAGGGGTTAGGGGAGTATGGACATAATCCTAGGAAACATGACTCCTCTGATGACTAGATTGTTTTTTTTTATCAGAGTATTTTTTTATAAAAAAATTTTTATTGAACGTTCTATTTAAATACTGTAAAATTTTGAAATTTACCTCAACATTTTCAAGGGGGATTAACACCCCCTCCCCGTTGGATTCGGCTATTCAGTACTTTATAAATGGATGGAGGAACACAAAGTATGAAAAAAACTCATAATTTATTGACTTGGACCACTTTCATAATTATGGTCACTTTTAATCTCAAATAGTAAAAAATGTGTTTCATATAGAGTATAGGTATTTGAGATAAGTTAGGTGCCAAAATTTAATTGGCATAATTCTAGAACCGAAAAAACATCCAGCCTAGGTCTATTTTTGCTAGATTAATCTGCGAAAAGGTAGAGATGTAAACGAGGGGTGAACCGCGACCTAATATGCTGTACACCTACTTCCACTTGTAGTTCCAAATATTTCCAATTACTTTCAAATATTTCCAAGTGATTTCAAATATTTCCAAGTACTTCCAAATATTTCCAAGTAGTTCCAAAAATTTCCAAGTAATTTCAAATATTTCCAAGTACTTCCAAATATTTCCAAGTACTTCCAAATATTTCCAAGTACTTCCAAATATTTCCAAGTACTTCCAAAATACTTCCAAGTACTTCCAAAATACTTCCAAAGAGGTGTACATCTACTTCCAATCGCGGATCAGCCCTCGGATGTAAATGTAACTGCATTATCTTGCAGATAGGTTACATTTTGATAATTGGACAACTACCCTTCGTGTTAGATTAATAGCAAAAACGTTGATTTTACCGACAATATAAATATTCGTTCGTTTAGTTGTTGATTCTAGGCAGAATTAACTTTCACCATTTCAAACTTTAGAAAAACGCCGAGTTCATAAATAAAGAGTTGATCAATCGGGTGCAGGATTTAAGCCACTCAGTGTAAAAATTTAACCGGCTTTAATCTGACTCCTACACCCAAAAATAAAACCACAACTTATAGGATCTGGAGAAGATGTTTCGGTAGAATCCACTTAGATTAAATATTTTAATGAGATAAACTCATCAGAATTCACGACGTTTTGACTCCTATCTCAGGAGATTAAAAATGAGTATTTTTTATCCCATGAGTAATTATTATAGAATTTAAGTAAAGTTTAAAAAGTCAACAAAAATTGTGATAACTTTTATATTTTTAATACTCTGGAGTGTTTGAATAACCCCTATTTTTAAAGTAAGTAGGTATTTAAGATAATAAGAAATAAATAAATATCTCGAAAGATATTAATTAAAAAATGTCATTGATTTAATTTTTCTAGTTTAGAAAATAAAATTTTCTAGTTATTTTGTCATCTTTCCAAATTTTATAATTATTTCTTAATAAATTAGTACATTTAATTGAGATTGAAAATAATCCAATTTATTCTTTTACATAAAAAGACTTTAATAGACTTTTATTCAATTTTAAAAGCAAAGTATTTATTTAAAACTGACTCTTTATGATCTCAAAGAAAAAATTAAACGCGCCCTTGATTCAAAATAATTTAAATTAAATATCACAGTACTTAGGCTATACTCTATAAAAGAGTTTAAATATAAGTATAATTTATATTAACAATAAAATTTTTATTTATTAATTCGCATATACTATTAATTTAGGATTAACAAACATCCATTTTTATTGGTACAACTTGATACAAGTCAAATTTGGGCTAAATTAACGTTTTTGATGGAAAATCATCAAAACGATATTGCTTCTTTTTCTAGTTAACTTGGGAAAACATTAAAAAACGTGGTATTAATTTTTAATTTAGATAATAAATAAATAATATTATAAGTCTTCAGGGTTAAATTCAATAAAAACACATTTTAAACTTGAAATGTATGCTAATCAAGGGAAATTTTCTCAAATTTCATTTTGAAATAACACCAAACATTCTAGAGGGTGTAGGGTATAATACAGAGGTTCTCAACCTTTTTCATCCAATGAACCCCTTCTGCAATTTTGTAAGAATTTCACCCCTTTTAAGAATTTTCTAACTCAAAAATTTTGTATCAAATAATATCGGTTCAAATAGCCGATTGAATATAGAAAATTTGTTTTGTTGTTATAGCAAGCTAACCACATAAACGATGAGCCCATGAGAAATAACAGATCAAATATTTTTAATTAAAAAGACTGATAATTAAGGTCAAACCTTAAAAACTATGGTCTCAAACAAATAAATTATGTATATACAAATTTATTTGTGGTATATATGTTGCAGTAAAAACGGGTTCTTACTAATTAAAACGCGTTTCACTGAATACCTATGTGGCAACTAGAATTTACTGATGTTGGTTGAGTATGGTCCAAAGGTCTAGAATTTTTCATTTTTGACATTCCGCCCTATTTTGGGTGTTTATTTTCAAAAAATTTTAAACGAAAATTTCAAAAATTACATCCGCTACTACTTGGGTCCAATTTTTAACATTTTCGTTTAAAAATTTTTGAAAATAAACACCCAAAATGAAGCGGAAGGTCAAAAATGAAGATTCTAGACCTTTGGACCAAACTCAACCAACATCAGTAAATTCTAGTTAACAAAATATTCGAGTGAACGCGTTTAACTAGTAAGAATCTGTTCTTACTAAAAACGGGTTTTTACGGCAACATACTGTAGTATATATATATATATATATATATATTGATTTGCATCAAGCAGAGGACAACCTCACTGATTTCTCTTTATAAATCAACAACTCTACTACTCAAAGGAATTATTATTTAACGAGTTATAGTGGTGTTTCACAAGAGAAATAAAATTAAAAAAATTAAAAATCTTTTAAATTATTTTGGAGATTTTTGATTTATCTCTTGAGATAAATAAAAATCTCCAAAATAATTAAAATTTTTAATTTTTTAATTTTATTTCCTCTTGTGAAACACCACTATAACCCGTTAAATAATAATTCTTTATTATATGTTTCACTATAAACCAACACCGCTTTCCCTAAACTTTAACTCTACTACTCTCGGCAAAACACAATCTTTTCAATGACTTCATTTTACTTTTTGTTCCAGTAATGCAATTTTATTCCTCTACCTAAAATGTTATGAAATCATTAAATTCAGGGGTATGCGATTATTATTAATCACTCCTAAGGGGCCTGGCAAGGTCAATTCGGTGGAAATACTCTGAAATCACCAAATGATTGAAAATTATCCCGTTTCACTTATATAATCGAAAGGGTGTTTTGTTTTCAAATGTCTGCGCAATTGGCTTTGTAGGTGGAATGCGCTCGGGCAGAGAGGACACGCCACATTGGTCGGCCTTCCACATTCGTGACGTAAATGGAACGTAAGATGATATTTGTGCTGATAGGCACGTCCACATTTGTTACAAATGTAACGTCGAGGAGGCGTTGATCCAATCAGAGCCATAATTAAAGCATCGTTGGGGTGGTTTCTCGGGATCCCTGAAACAAACACAAGTTCACGCCCACGCACACACAAATATACGGTTAGATATGCTCTAAAGATGGGGGTGAGATTTTTTTTAGACATTTATGGTTGAAAAAAAACACACTCACTGTATTATGTAAACATGCTTTGATAAAATCCTATCAGAAACAAATTCTTACCTTTTGAACTAACCGATATTGTATGAAGGTGTTTGGCTTAGCTGGAGCGTGTCTTGCTATTATTGTTGAGTATACATCGGTTTTCGGTCAATCGATTATTTTCAAGTTTTCGATCTTGTAATATATCATCTTCAAGACTATGAACTACTCGTAATTAATAACTTTTTATGATAAAATCTTCTCCTGAAACTAACTAAATTAGATAATTTAAATCTTCATAGGAATATGAACAACAAAGTAAGATAATCAATCTATTCATTGTTTCGGACGTTACGTCAATTTTATTTTGTCTTCTTTAAGATCTCTACTTTTAATGTCTAAATGTTACATAAATAAATGATTTTTATGAATGTACATTTATTGAAGCCACATTGAGGGTGATTTTATATAGTATAAGAGATAAATTATAAGATATAAAGCGTACCCCTTAAAACATTTGTGTTTAAAATAAGGACAAATAGGCCCCAAATTCTTAATGTTATGTTGGCTACTCTTTGCAATACTGTTCAGAAGACGATGGAATTGCAGCAGACAGAATGTGGGGCCTATTTGCCTTTATTTTAAAAACAAATGTTTTAAGGTGTCCGCTTTAAGAGGTATGTCCACTTTTGGGTCACTTACTTTAATTAAAAAAAGATGTCATAAAAAAATCAATTTGGTAGATACTTTAAGGCTCGGTTGTATGTCGCAAAGTAAATGCTTTTTACCACTAACCAAGGGTAGGTGGTAAATGGAGGGGCTGGGATGGCCAATCAGATGACAGGAACTTTCAGTGCCTGTCATCTGATTGGCCATCCAGACTCCTCCATTTACCATCTACCGTTTGTTAATGGTAAAAGCATTTACTTTGTACATTCAAGCCCTTAGAGGTTAATACATTATATTGTTGTAATCTGGGTTAATTTGAATTATGGGTTAACTTACAGTAAAACTTATGAAGAATCACTTATAATTCTAATACTGGAAAAGGATTATCAAAACTATAAATTATTAATATATAATATAATTTTTTTATTTTTTATTAAAACAATATTTATTTTAACATTTGGCATATTGAACATTTTAAAGATTTTTTTCCACTATATGAAATATAAGTGTCAGGTATTACGTTTTTATCATATAGATCAGTTTTACGTTATTGAAGAATTTTTTTTTACAGATAAAGAATTTCTTTAGTATATTGAACATATATTATTATTAATGAATGAACCATTGGTAAAATCACAAGGAAAATTGACAAATACCTACAGTAAATAAAATATTAATTAAAAAAGAAACATTTGTTAAATTTAATTTAAAGATTGATTTATATATCAGAAAAATATATTATTATACATACATATTTGATAAAATATTACTTTTATAATTTGTTAATATCTCTTTCTCTCTCTCTCTCTCTATATATATATATATATATTAAAAAAATTTTAATTCAAAGATCATTCTTTTTTAAAGCTATTTTACAGTATACATATTTATATGATGATTAGTTAAGACTAGATAAGTAGAAAGTAGGTAAGTAATTAACAATAAAAAAAGAAACAGGTATTAAATACTTTACATAATAGTTTTAGTAATAGGTACACTTATTCATAATTAAGTTTAAGAGTATACTGTTAAGAATAAATATAAGTTTTCAATTCTTAAGAGAATTTGATAAAACTGATTAAAAAGCTGAATAACTTCAGCTAAATTAAAATCTTTTTGTGAGATATTCTTATTAAAACTCACAACTCTTTTATATAATTTAATTGTTATTTCTTTAAATATTATTTTTACTCAAATAAATCATTTTAATTTAATTGATTTTAGATCAATAACACACACCACCACACAAAGTTCATCATAGCCCCCTCGGATCCAACAAATATCTCCTAATTTGAAATGTTTGAGAATTGTGAATTTATGATGATATAAATCCTATAATTTTGACACGACAGCAACAAAATATGAGTTTGGCTGGCCGAATGAAAGAAAGCTTAGTAAAATGATGTAAAATCTTCCAATACCAACGAAAGAACATTCATAAAGAGTAAAATTATCTCTATTCTTAGGGCCAGTTGTATGCCGGTTTGTAAAGTCTTTGTTAAGTTGACAAACGGTCAAACCTTAGTATTCACCTTAAAATTATCTCTATTCTTAGGGCCAGTTGTATGCCGGTTTGTAAAGTCTTTGTTAAGTTGACAAACGGTCAAATCTTAGTATTCAACTTAAAATTATCTCTATTCTTAGGGCCAGTTGTATGTCGATTTGTAAAGTCTTTGTTAAGTTGACAAACGGTCAAACCTTAGTATTCACCTTAAAATTATCTCTATTCTTAGGGCCAGTGTATGTCGGTTTGTAAAGTCTTTGTTATGTTGGCAAACGGTCAAACCTTAGTATTCACCTTGTGCCCGATCGGATGGCCAATTAGATGAAGTGAGTGTCATCTGATTGGCCATCCGGTCAAGCACTGGTAAATACTAACGTTTGACCGTTTGTCAACTTAACAAAGTATTAACAAACCGTCACAAAACCGGCGCTTAGAGGCTTAAATAAAGATTCTTGAAAATTCAATCTCTTTTAAAATAAGTGAAAAACTTATAACTAACATTAACAAGGAACAATTTATACATCACCAAGAATAATATAATTTCTGACATTTAATATAATATTTATTTACAAAGAGGCACTGAAAGTCTAGTAAATAGACTTTCAAATGAGTTGACTCTGGTTGCAGGGGTGTTTCCAGATACAAGAAGGCAAAGGAAACCTACCCCCAATCAACAACTTTTTTAAGATGACTACGTTTATGACTTACGACTTAGAGCATCACGTGGGTGATAGAAAAATTAGAGAAGAATAGATTAGAGGCCTTAGAAATGCATTACTATAAAATAATGCTGACAATAAAATGAATGAAACGTTTTAAATAAACAGCAAGTTTTCGATAGTTTTATGAAAAAAAAATAGCTTTATGAAAGAATCAGGTGTTGAAAGGATTTACAACATATTTAAACATTGATGATTGCTGTAGGATATTTTGGATTATAATGTAATAATAAAACTTGAGTAAGATACGAGGTAGGTGAGGATACTACCTCGTATCTTACTCAAGTTTTATTATTATATTAAAATGTTTCACCTAGAACCAACACAGAACTCCTTAAAAGTTATGGATTATAATGTCTTATAACTGTTGTTTGCTAGCTCAGTTTGAATAGTAGAAGAAGCTTTTTTTGAGTTCTGTACAAACTTTTGTATTTGCCAAAATTGAAACAGGGTGGAAGAGATGAGAAAATTTTGGTCAAGTAGAAGAAAAGTTTTCAGATAAGTTAAAATATAGGTAAACAGTTTCTTCATACCAACAGTGATGGTAATATGACAATTTAATTTGGTCTTATACATATTTTAAGGTTGAGAAACGCTAAGCTATTTCTATTTGGTATTCTCAAATGGAATAAATAGAGACAGCGAACAAAACGTTGTTTTAGTTTATAATTTGTGAGCTATATGTATATGACGAAGCATATTTTCCTGATTTGTATACCGTTTCCCGCACAACGGGCACCCGGGTCTGTCATCACTTCCACACATATGCCTGATATGAAAAGTCAAATGTTTACGCCATTTATAACTTCGGCCACATTGATTACAACTATATCGTTCTTGTTCAAAAGAGGTTGATGTCTTCGAGGAAGATCTCTTACTCCAGGGTGTCGTATGTGATTGAGAAGCAGTATCGGTGATTCTTAAATAGTGAAGACCTGCCTGGTCGATATCCTGCCATGTGATTTCTAAAACAAAACAATAATTTGGTCACTGTAGGTTGATAAACTTAATTTCATTGTATTATGAAATCAAAACAAAAATTAACACTAATGATCATTTTTTAACAACAAACCTTGGTATTAGTAACAAACAAGTGAGGCTATGAGCGAAATAGTCGACTAACCCACAAAATTATAATTTTGGTTTATTTGCGGAAATTAATTACTTACTAATATTGTTACCGACCAGCTGCAAAGTGGCCCAAACCAACCTTTGATTGCAAATGATGGTTTGATCCACTTTGCAGTTGGTAGGCTAACAATATTAGTAAGTATTTCTCATATAAACCAATTTTGTGGAGCTAGTCGACTATATCGCTCATAGCCTCAAATATTGTATTAAGGCTGCTTATTAATAGAAATAAATTCCACCTTCTCTCTGTAAGGTTTAACAGTGTGGCAAATGTAGTCAGATTCATGCGATGGTGGCACAGGAACGATGTTTGTGGGATATCAGACATATTTTATGTCAATGACAAGGCAATATCTGTCGCAATTTGGGGGAGGACTAAGGTTTGATTTTAGTAATGAAAAATAAATAAATGGATTGCAGCAGCTCGATTCAGCAGTATCTAGAAAGCGCCAGATTGAGTAGAAATCAAGTCTCGAAATCCATAGTTTTCTTGTAAGCTGTAGAAAACCTATAATATATTAATAATAAATTATGTAATTTGTTGGGAATAAGGACAATGTTTATTAAAAATGCTTTTTGCTGAATTAATCTACGTTTCCTTCTTTTATTCTAGACTTTTTAAGACTGTAATTGTTATGAATCCGATGAAATTTTTCAGAAATTTTATTCTTCGTAAATATATGAAATTAACAAAAAACATCTTAATATATTGAACTCAATATTGATAACATTAGTGAGAGTTTGGGTCATTGAAATATCTCTGCAAGTGGATATTCAGAAAAAGTTTCACAAGATTTTACTTATTCATTCATTTTTGATTGCATAGGTGTATCCAAAAGAATGAAACAGAGTATAGCTTTAGTTATCACATTTGGTTAGGCCTCACACGTTATTTCTTACAGATATGTGGGAAGATGATTCGTCAAAGTTCTCTACCTGAGTTTTCGGGTGAATGACCTTTTTCTTTGACAAAGCAACTCTTTTGTACCTGAAAAATATATACCTACCATAATTCGACGAAAAGAAGAAAATTATGTTGTTTTTTTTTAAATTGTCCACGAATCTTCTTCCCAAAACAATGAATATTTTGAAAGATATGTAAAACGAAAGAACTATTTTTGAATGGCTGAGGGTTATAAAGCATGCATTCAATTGTTTTACATTTCTTTATTAATTTTGTTTTAGACCATCCTCTTTTTGATGAAATTTTCTTCAACAATATTAAATTTTTAATTTTTATTAACTGTTATTATTTTGTAATTTATTTTTTATTTTTGGCTTGATTTGCATTACTTTAGAGCAGAGGTCAGGGAAATTTTTTAACCATTACCCCAAAATATTTTTACTTAGGTCGCTGTTACCCCTACATTCTGAAAAGCAAAAAAAAACTAAGTAAATCTATATTATTTATTATTTATTGAATTAATTGGAATTTACATGAAAACTATCTGTAAGGAAATGAAAATTGTAAACATTAACATAATTCAAACGATTTTACGTTTTAGAAAAATGATGTTTCATTTTAGCTAAAATGACTTCAAAATTAGGACTTTTTGACGTGAGCGCAATTTGAATACTGTTCTCGGTTAACAAAATAAAAATACTATAATAGTTCATAAAATAGAAAATTTTAAAAACGACACCAGATAGTTTCATTGTTACCCCATTTGGGGTAATTTACCCCAGTTCCCCGTCAGCTGCTTTAGAGTCATGGTTCTTAATCACTGGTCCGCTGAACATTGGTGCTCCGAGAAGTCTTTTCGAGTTGCGAGGAAAAATCAATTACACAATTAAAAATTGTTGCAAAAGAAAAATCAGCCACACTTCTCGTCAATATTGGGATTATTTTTGAATGCAATAATCCTTTTTTTCATTGCGCCCTTAATTTCAAAAAGGTTGGCCACCCCTGCTTTAAAGCTTAATATGTTGTATTGTAAGTGGTCCGCTCAAAAAATATCAGAGTTTAGTGTTCCTCGACTTCAAAAAGTTTGAGAAGCAGTGCCTTAGGGCCAGTTATATGTCGGTTGGTAAAGTCGTTGTAAAAGTTGACAAAGAGTAAAACCTTAGAATTCAACTTGTGCCAGGCGGGACGGTCAATCAGATGAAAGTGCGTGTCATTTGATTGGCCATCCGGCCGGGCACAAGGTGAATTCTAGATTTTACCATTTGTCAACTTTTACAAGACTTACCAACTGACCTACAACTGGCCCTTAGAGAAGTATCTGTCCATGTTAATACTCGTATATAGAATTATGAATAATAAATTTCTTTTTATTTAAGATAATTAAAAAAAAAATTAAGGCTCTGAGAATGGTTTCAACAAGGGCCAAAAAGTCAAATTTTTTACTAATAAAGAAAAGGAAAACAATTAATTGCCCCCTCCCTCCTCTTCAAAAATAAACTACAGTCATAAACCAATAGATAATTTAAGAAATAATTACATAAAGATAAGTCAATTTTGTAGAAAAGGGAATATGTATTTGATTTGGAATTAGAATTTTTTGGAAATTTTCTATTCTTACAATTATTTAATATTTCTCCAAGTTTATTTGGCTAGAAATTTTTATTTAATTCAAATATAAATGATGATTATACTTTGTAAAAAAAAAAAAATTCATACAATTTTTTGGAAAATCATTTAATATTTAAATTAAGTATATACTTTACTGATGTGCTGTCTAAATAGGCTGTGTTCCCGGTGACAATAAATAAATTAAAAAAAAAATTAACTAAATCTACATACTTTGATTATTATATCTTCTTGATGGGAGAATATTTAAAGCTAAATGGCAAAACTTGGATATAAAAATTAAGGCAGTTTCAAAAATGTTTCTTTATTAATGGTTAAATGAAAAAAGTATACATAATAAATAATTAGATATTTTTAATAATAAAGTACAATTAAATATAATGAAAAAATTAGTAAATTAACTTAGGTAATTAATAAAATTTGAAAAATTTGTATATAACAAACCAAAAACAACAATATTAACATTTTTCAAATTCACTTTAAATAAAGTGAAATTTACAAATTTATTATAGGTAGAAAAATAAATTTCAAAGGCCATAGGGTTATAAGCATACTGAATCGGCCCCCGAAAAATAATTTAATGATACTTAGGAGATATAATCAAATGATTGCTTAATAAAAAATAAAAATGGTTTTTATTTTTTCCTACTATGGCGTACCTTTTTTTCAAAATTTGAAAAGATACTACTATTATAGGGAAATAGATAAGGTTTGAAAAAAAAATAGTTTCATAATTGTACCAAAATTGTATCATGGTTAAAAATTGAAATTAAAAGATATTTTTTTTTTTCAAGGATCTAATTAACCAATAAATCTCCTAATTTTTTTCCTAGAAGCTATTATCAGTCCCCAAAACATATTAAAAATTTAGATCAATCGATTCAGTCAATCCTGAGAATTTTTTTTTCTGTTTTTACATATTTTGCTTTTTCTCAAAAACCAACTGTCTTAGGGCGGTTGTATGTCGCAAAGTAAATGCTTTTTACAAGTGACAAAGGGTAGATGGTAAATGGAGGGACTGGGATGGGCAATCAGATGACAGGCACTGAAAGTGGCCATCCCAGTCCTTCCATTTACCATCCACCATTTGTCACTTGTAAGCATTTACTTGCGCATGCTAACCGGCCTAGAAGCTGAAACTTTCAAGATCTTATTATTTTATTAGTACCTACATATCCCCTAAGTATCATTAAATTATCTTTCGGGGGCCGATTCAGTATGCTTATACCCCTATGCTCTTTATAAATATATAAATATATATTTTTTTCATATATCAAATACCCTCTTGCTGTGTTACTTTTGAAATTATTTATAAACTTTATAAACCGAAAAGTTTTATAAAATGGAAGGCAGTCCATGGATAAAAAAAATATGATTTCAAATAAAAGAATATTTATTGGAATGTGTTCATTGGGGATGAGACAATTTTTTTGTCTTACCATCATCAATGGAAAATTATTACAGCTTCCTTCATTGACCCTTTGAATCCTGAAGGACTCGAGAAGATCTTCCGAAACGTTGGTTCAAAAGATGTAGTAAAAAGAAAAATCTACAATAAATATTTTTTTATTGGGAATCATCTTTTTATTTATCCCTCCATTCACAATTCTCACTTTTATATGTATCACTCTGTTTTAGAAGAGAAACATCTAATATTGTAATTTTATAAATGTCTTTCATCGTAATTTGAGAGCCGAATAGAAATTAAAGAACATTTATTTGTTGATAGAAACACATTTCTTATATTATAAATATATAAACCTCTAAAGTGTCAGATTTTTTACGTTTTTCCAATTTCTTTTTTTCTTATCGAGATTAATTCAGACAGGATTCGATTTCTTTTTTTCTGGAAATCGAGTTAATTCTGCGCAAATGAATTATATTTATCAAAACAGACAGAGATAGAAGCTTTTGATATATTAAGTATAATCTAATAATCAATATACTATGGAATTTTTTCTAGATTTTGTCTTAATCGTTGTAATTTATATTTTAGTGCTTTTGTATTAAATCGATTGTTGTTTTCTCAAAAATGGTTGATTTATAAGATTTTGTTGCTTGTTTATTTTATGCTTATTTCTAAATTGATCAAAGCATCGCTGAATTCTTTTAACCAAGTTCGTAATAAACAATCAAATGTATAATTAAATGATATCGCAATTTAATAATATAAAAAAAATAAAAATAAATAAATCTCTGGCTCGACAACCCTTCATGGGTCTTGGCCTACTGAATTGGTTGCTGTCCTAATTGGAAACAGTACCGAGGGGTCAAGTGGTTAGCTCAACGCACATCTACAACCTTCGTTTCAGTTTTCTTAACCGAGATTCGCTACTTCTCAATCAAGCAGCTACTCATTTATCCTCACGAGGCTGAGTGAACCCCGTTCCAGACCCTATACTTACAGAAAAATTTCTGAGCATAGCCGGGAATCGAACCCGGGACCTCCGGGTTGCCAGTCAGTTACTCTGACCATTAGACCACGGAGGCGGTATTTAATAATATTTCTACTAAAACTTAGAATTTGTCCGAAAAAGATTGATTGAATTCTTTCTCTTTTAAAACAATCAAATGTTGTGATAAATTAATTTAAATGACAGAGAGGATAGCATTCCATCTCTTTGCATTCCTTTACTTTTCAAAAACAATAGATGTCACTAGATAAACAAAAAAATTCCATTTCAATAGTTGGTAATAGAGAAATACGCATATTATTATTACTATTGAGGAAAAACTAATACGTGAAATATTAGAAAATAGAAAAAAGTCAATAATTAATAAATAAATAATATAATGGATATAAAATTTATTCTTTCATTACTTCAAATAAATTATGGACTTTAACTGAAGAGAACAATATAGAGGGAGAAACCGAGTCTTCGACTTTGCACAATCAACATAACATTGAACAATCCAAAGGTTTTGCATATAAGTTGACGACCCAAGAGATATGTTGCATGCAGCACAAGTAAATTCAGTTCTTGAAGTAATATAAAATGTTATTCCAAATACGAACGAAACATTTTATTTGATGTAAATCAAACTGGTAAGAGTTTGCTGGTCCATACATCAGCGTACAACGTCATGGAATTTCTAATTAGAAAAGGCCTAAACGTGAATTGGTAAAATGATCACGGAAACACCGCGTTGATATCCTAAATTTAACGGATAAAAGGATACCATTATAGTAATGCAATTTACGGTTTAATTCTGAAGATAATCCCGAAACTGAATAAGTAGGAGAAAGCATTCGGGCAAAAAGCCACCTCTCATTGTTTACAATTTATTTTTTCTTTCCTTGTTTTTTTTACGGGAATATCTTCAGAAATCATCTATTTTAACAAATTACGTGAATAAATATAAATTATGGTACATATAGGCTATTCGTAATATATTCATGTAATGTTCTTTTGTCTTTTGAAGCTTTATCATCTTTCCGAGATATTCGCAGATGTTCATTACTTCAATTAAATTATCGACTTTAATGGAAGAGAACAATATAGAGGGAGAAACCGACTTTGTACAATCTTTGTACAATCAACATAACATTGAACAATCCAAAGGTTTGCATATAAGTTGACGACCCAAGAGATATGTTGCATGCAGCACAAGTAAATGAATTTCGAAAAACGTGAAAAATTCATCACGATATGGTAATATAATATGGTCTAGGATTTAAAGATTTGTTAATTCTTAATTAAACATTAATATAGATATATAACAATAGTAGAACTCTGTTTGATTTATAAGATAAAGCCAAAGCCCTAAGTACAAAAAAGTTCTATTTACTAAATATTTCGGGCTTTGGTAAGATAAAAATGACAACATATATTGTACATTATTAGTATGTATTATTATATGTTTTACATCACTTTTAAAGTTAATCTAACAACTTTATTCTAATGATATAAGTAATAATTAAATACATAAATATGTAATTTTAATTAATTCAATTCAAAATTAGAAACAAAAGCAAAAAGCAAAATAATGTTTTTTTTTTTTTTTTTTTTAAATTATATCTTCTAAACTAAATGAAAAATAGAACAATTAATTTAATATATGGTATATTATGCGATGCGATTCATTTATTAATAAACAATTGAACGAAAATACTCATGTAATTACTGTATTTTAATTTGGTAATTTAGAAGGGTTTGAGGAATAACATTTTCTTATGGCCTTCCGATCCTCCCACACCGGATAAGTGGCTCAGGGTGTGGCCACAGCAGAACGGTAGAAGCAGAATGGTTTGATTATTCGAAACTAAGTGCCGAATTACATGGGGATTCCTTTTGAACAAAAATGTTTGAAAATTACTTACTATGGTATTTTTTTATTAAAGAATAAATCGCATTGCCTTAATACAAATATATTATATGTATGTACGTAAAAAATATTTTAAAGTAAATTATGTAATAAAACTTGACACTATTTCACAAATGCCGCATTAATTTGATAATAATAATTAAATATTAGATTAATTATTAGTATAGTAATATAGATATATAAATAGAAATCTTGTTTTCTAATCAAAATTCATTTATACATTAATATTATTTTTCTAAATTAATTAAAACATCTTTTACGTTTTAATAATATATTGAGTGTTTCATGTAAAGTCTGTCTGTCCCATTCATTTGTTAAGTACAAATTTGAAATTGTCAAAATTAAAATTTCAGAAAATGCAATTTTAGGCAATTTTTCTTTTCTTAACGGAGTCTAAATATGCAAGAGAAATTAATTCGTCAGAGTTGACTATACAGTATACATCAACATATTATTTCACTCGATTATTGTTAATCATCTAAACCAGCAATAAAGTACATTAGACTAAATATTTTATTTTTATTCTTTTTTAAACTATAGTCTAAAATAAATGAAAAATTATCAAATCTGAGTCTTTTTTGGACAGAATGATTATTTAGAAATATTTTCCAGGTAAGATGTGCTAGGAGCATAAAATTATATAAAATGTTCTATTATGGTCACAATGTTTCGGTGTTTACTTCCGAAGCTGATGTTGTATTAGACATAATTATTCAAGACATCATTGTATGGCACCTGTTAAAGATACTTGCTTTCTTAATTTTCAAATGACACTAGTAACGATTCCAGAAGAGCAGACCGAAATGTTGGGATTCAAATAGAAAAATTTAAATAATTTTCACCATAGAGATTGTCTCATCAAGCGATTCCTAAACTTTAGGTCTCGTACGATGTGAAGATGTCGACAAATTTGGTCATAGGACTTTCAAATCCAGTCACTCAGTATGATATTAGATACTAGGAAAGTCTCAGACAGTAATGAAATCATGTAAAAACACCATAATAGACCGTGTTGTGAAAATATTTCTTTTTGGAAAATTTGGATTAATCTGACTTAGTAGTTTCCGATTCATTACTATTTGTTTCGGATGCATGATTATTTTCAGAAGCTGAATCATTCTTCTTCTGTATGACTTTTTGCTTCTCACCGGATCCAACTGCTTCTGGCTTATCGGAAAGAGGATCTGCACTTGATTTTTCGTTAGCATTTGAGGATTCTGTTTGAGCCTTTCTCTTGAGCTTATTACCAATTGCCTTCATCCGCATGCGAATACCCTTGATACTAGAATTCTGTTCTTCTTTTGTACCTAAATCGACAGGAATTCTTTTATTAATATTTTCAACAGAAAGAAGTTTAATTTTTGGAGCTGGGTTTTCACTTTCTTGAGAATCCTCTTCTTGAATGCTATCAAAAGAATTGAGGAGTAAAACCTCATCATCTGATTCCGGTATTTCAGATTTTATTTCTTTATCTGGAAAAGGCTGATAAGTAAATTCACTTCCACTAGTGGAAGGTAACTCAGAGAAATTAATAGATTCGGGTTGCCGATTTTGGGCTGGCATTCCTGCGATCTTTTTCAGGATATTTTTGTCTTGTAAAGATTTCGAATTTACAATAATAATCTTGCTCTTTTCGCTTGGTTTGTCAGTTTTGGGTAATTTGATCGGGAATCTAAGTGGGACTACTTTTAATGCGGTAGACGGTGAAATTTTTACTAATTGCCCAAGGGAGCCTTGGTTTCCGGATATTTTACAACCTTTGGGCAAAGGAATCACCTGTCCCGGATTGTAAGGGATCGGTTTGTTCGTAGTTATTGTTTTTTTTTGAGTCGGAGTTGTCTTCGTAGTTACTGGTGTTGAAGACTCAGTGTTTTTACTTTTCAGTATTAGAGGACGTTGGCGGTAAGGTCGCTCAGGCTCAGGTTCAGGTTCAGGTTCAGGCTCCGGCTTACGCCTTCTCGCCTTCCTTGCTTTCCACTGTTGTTCTTCTTTTTCAGTTTCCAATTCATCCAGATATTTCATGTAAGCTGCAGATGGCAAATGCTTTTTCATTTTGTGTCTCAATAGTACTTTTTTCGAATTGAAGTATAGAGAACACTTGTCACAATGCCAGGCGTAAGGTTTTTTACCACATTGAAAGCGGATATGGTAAATCAGATTATTTTGTGAGGTGTGTCTCAACTTACATTCGGGGCACTGATTTGTTGGATCTGAAAATTAAAATAAAATATTTGCTATATTAATTTGATTAGTTAACCTCGTAAATAAAAAAATGAAAAAAAATGTCACTTATAACTATTATTTAAAGCGAAAAAAAAATTTAAAATAAAAAGAAATCAATGAGGTTGTCATCTGCTTGATACAAATAAACATATATATATATATATATGTCATCTACTTGATACATAATTATTATATATTCGTCAGAGGAGTTGAAATTTTTTTATTTTTTTATTTTATCTATTTATTTAGGGTTAAAAATTGGATCCCGAAACCTTTAATTAAAATGCATAATTTGGAACATATAATTCCAAAAATTACCGGGGAGGACCCTAGGTCACCCGGAATTTCAGCGTTCCCGCCATTTCATAGCCACACCTTGATTCTAGAAGCCCCTGGTAATTAGGCAATTATATTGGCATATCAGTTAAGGGTACCGCACGCGCGTAACAACATTATGAGAAGGTCAAAAACAATTTTATAATTACGTAGACAAAATATTAATAAAAACAATGAGGCTAAGTGCCAGCCGTATACGCAAACAATAGGTATCGTAATTTTTTACATCCAAACTAATTATTTTATAGAAACCAAAAAAATATTTATTGAAAGTACTCAGTCAGAGCCTCTAAGATAGAAAGGTAGATTATTTTTACTTGCCCCTGGAAATATTCTAAGTGAAGATAGACTGTCCACTCTGTCTTTAATATCAAATGAAAAAATCTAATGTGAAATTTGCAAAATTATATTAAGCGGTTATCGATGAATTTTGCGAATAAAATAAAATTTTCAAAAATGAAGGGTCCTTTTTTGGACAGCATCCTCTGGCTGAAAAGTCACCGCCCGCCCCTGATATATATATATATATAAATATATTTATTTGTATCAAGCAGAGAACAATTTAATTGATTATGTATCAATAACTCTGCTTCTCTCGGCAAAATAAAACTTTTTCAATTAAAATTATAACAATAACAATTTTTATTTGAGTAATTAAATTAAAAGTAGTTACGGGATTGAAAATAATATATCTATATCTATAATTTTGAGGATTTATAAATGATGTCTGTCATCATTTGAGCTAGAAAGCTGAAATTTGACACAATGGTTCAGCTTATGAAAAGAAACTTGGAAATTTGGGCTTTTTTTGATTTGGCAATTTTCCTTTTTTCTATAGATACTAACGGTTTAAACTAATATTTTTTTTCTACTAATTCTGATAAAATAAAAAATTGTAAAGTGTAAAGTATATTGAAAGTCAACCTTTTTTGAGATGCATATTATAGTTGTGTCTAACTAGAAATCCTTCATGTTTAAATCCTCGGCCGCAAATATAGCAAACATGAGGTCCAAGTTTACTGAGGCTCCACTTATTATCTGAAAACAATATATAACAATTATTAGGAGATGTCAAAAAAGCAATTATTAGGACATGTTAAAAAAATATGTTTCATGCAAAAGGTAGAATAATTTTTTAAATAATTAACATCCTTAAAATAAACGGGATAGAGGAAAAGAACCTTTATGAAATTAAAATATTAGTTGGATATTAAGAATAAATAAAAGAGATACTTAAGGCGACAAAAATCAAAATAAATTACATGGATATAAACATAAATACATAGATATAGTCTTAAGAAATGAGTGATTAAAATCTTTTGTTATAAAGGGTACTTATGCAGAATTATTATTTCTACGGAAATCACAAGAGGTTGTCATCTGCTAGATCCAAGATGGAATGGATAATTTTTTAATTATATGGCGAGAAAAGGGGCCAAGGACTGATAGCATTCCTCTAAGGTAGTTCTTTCACAAATGCAAAATTTCAAGAAGTCTTCGAAACTTGGAATATAAGTCATTAAGATCATAATAAACACACTGTTAAAATTTGAAGACGATTTACCACACGAAACATGAAATAATTGAAATTAAAAGTGAAATTAATCCTTAGTTTGTGAAAAAATATTATGTGAAACGCATATATTTTCCGATTCAGTAGTCAAAAATGTATGAGAATTACATAAAAGTTTTCGAAGTGCTTACTACGCTCCACATTTTAGTTATCGTTTGGTTTAACCAGAAAAATAATAAATCTCCACTTTTTTGAATAATAGAATTTTAATTGGTATATATATATATAAAAAAATGTTATAATATATATTTTATTTAATAACGAATACAATATTTTTTACAATTAATATTTAAGGGATATTTCAAAATTGTAATAACCTTTACCAGCTGGAGAAACAAAAATTGCACTATAACCAAGATGATATACAAATACTCAAGTTAGTTTATTACTACTATTGGGCAAATCTCCATTTTAAACAAAAAAACATTCTCGATTATAAATTTTCGGAAATCACCAAAGTTCCATCTCAGTCTTCTCACATCACCTCGCCTTGTAGTCGGGACAATACGGTAATATTCATTTAACATTAAAGAATTTCCTAATAGTAGAAATATGTCATATGATTAAATTATACACATTTTTATATTTCATGTGTTATGTATGCTTACAATAAGTATAATTAGTAAAAATTATTTTTTTCTTACAAGCTATAAAAGTAGTCATTTTTTCTCTGTCCTTTTGTACAAAAATTAATTATTTTTAGGGTCCTGTTTAAAAAGTATAACTGATTAGTGTTGGTACCCTTTATTTGTTTGTCTAATCAGAGTAGTGTAGCTCGTAAAGTAAATATGATACAAGCTTGAAATTTAGATTTTCCCCGAAATCAAAAAATCTTTTAAAATTTTATCCAAATGATTATTATGGGGAGGGTCGAATTTTATTTGGGGTCAAAAATTAAAAATATTTTTTATCATCATTGGATCAATCTTTTTAAGGTAATGAGGCTTAATTTTTAAAAATTTATTTCGATTTATGGCGACGATGGGACAGACTCTCAAAGTAGCCATTTTAGGGGATTTTTGTACCTGATAACATTTAGATATATGTTAAAAAATTCAACAAATTTTCACTTTTCCACCTTATCAATGACAACTAAGAACGAAATTGATATCTCAAGTATTTTGAAAGTTAGAAAATTCAGAACCCTCAGTATGATGGGTCAAAGCGACATTTCATTTCGTCATTTTTAATTCTGACCTCAAAAAACTCGACCAATAACAATTTTTAATTTATTTTTTAATGTTTTAACAGGCAAATCAATTAGCACACTGATGGACCAAAGGAAACATTATCTTTTTAGATCTAATTTTGAAGACTGAGCAAATGCGCTGATTTTTGGGTGAGGTCCATTAAAAAAGGTATTGTTTGATGCAATCGAATGCAAGAAGGGTGCACCAGTAAAGATGTAGCCCCTATGGATCTCGAAAGACCCTTGCATTACCGAAGAGAAGGGAAAGTTCATTAAGTGAGAGGGTGTAGACGTAGGTGTCTATGCACCCTGGTTTTGAAGGTTTGAAGATCATAGGTGCTGGGAAAGACAGAGGCTGGGAGAGAGTTCCAGTTCCTTGAAGTCATGGGGATATATGTATTCGCGAATGAAGTGGTCCGGCACTTTTCCAATTTGACCGCAAAAGAGTGTTGGGAGTCGGCAAAACGTGTGCTGCGTGCAAAGCATGCTTTGGGGGAATTATTGATTTTATCTCATGAGAGCACCTGCCGTGATAGTATCTATAGAAAAGGGAAAGGGCAGAGACATCTCTTCGATGAGCCAGCGAGTCGAGGGAGTCGGTGAGGGTAGAATCGTCAATTAGCCTGACGGCTCGTTTCTGAATTGCATCAAGGGTAGCAAGAGAATATTTTGAGGCTCCTCTCCACAGATGAGAGCCGTATTCGAGACAGGGGCGGATTTGGGCCTTGTAGATGGTGAGAAGTTGTGGGGGTTTGTAAAATCGCTTGGACCTGAATAAGAAGCCAATCTTCCTTGCTGCAGATTTCGCCACAGAGGAGATGTGTTCATTCCAAGACAGGTCAGATGTGACAGAGACGCCCAACATGGATAGGCTGTCACACATTTTCAGGGTATTCGAATCGAAGTGAATATCAGGGAAATCTCTATTTTCGCGCCTAGAAATTAGACAACATTGAGTTTTATTTGAATTAAAGTTAACTTATGTATTGTGAAAATTTCCGAAATATTTGGATTAATTGAAAACCACCATTTAAATTAATTTATGACAAAAAACTGCTGAAAAATAAGACTTTTTATTTAACACCTAAATTAGTAAGATCGTTGATATTAAATTATACTAGAAAGATTAAAAAAATGATAGGGGTAAACATTTTTACTATCTGGGGAAAACAATGGGGGGTTTAGACACCCCTAGGGGGGTTGGGTGTGTGGAATTAATTAGTAACTACCGGAGGCGGGCCTCGCAGCTAGTTATAATTTTAAAACGATTTTTAATGTAGTAAGCTTATAGTTTATTCAGATTCCAAGCTAAAATGCTCTGACAAACATTGGTACGACACTAATAAGATCACGCTATACATTTGAATAGAACCCTAAAATTGCTCAATCGAACAGATTTATATGGTGTATCAGCCGGGGTAGGTTAAAACATTTTTCAAACACCCTGAATTTATAAATTATTACAATTATTTACAAAGAAATGTACATATATAATTTGATATTGTCATTTTCAGATTGTTATCATCTTAATAATGCCTGATGTTTTTTGGCAATATGATTCAACAGACGTGAATGGGTGAAAAAAAGGCCTGACATATGTGACAACAATATGACAAATTATCTTTTGCACATGATATTGAAACTCGAATATGTCGTAACATATGTTGGCGTTGTTTATAAGTTCGTCCACAATAAGGACAGGCATGTCGAAACGGATCAGCATCTGAAATAATAGAAATTATTTGTCAGTAAAACAGAATATTAGATTTTAACCATTACCAAAAATAAAAATAAAATTAAATTAACTTAGCGCCAAAGATACACTTAGGACCAGTTTGTCAACTTTTCGATTAAACTGACAGATATCAGCTAAATAGCTAAGGGTTAGATATATGTGCACGTGCAGCTACCCTGAAAATGACAAATTAAATTAATATAGGATTTAAGACAAATAGGTACTTAGGACATTTCTAGAAGAGTAAATTATCACCAGAGACCGGATTTTTATCCAGTAAAAAAACCCTGAAAAATATGCAGCAAAAAAATGTTAGAAAAATAAAATAGCACAAATATGCAATTCAAAGTTTAAATATTATGCAAAAAAAGTCCTTACAGCAAAATAAATAAAATATAAAACTTTTTCCAAAATTATAATAATATAATAAATAATTAAATGTTAAGGTATGGAAGAAAAGTAAATGAAACAAAATTTGTTGTGTGTATGATTGAAACAAGTATTATTATTAATTACATAAAAACATATTTTTAATTTTTTTTATGAAAAACATTTTTACACAAAAAAAAAAATCAAAAATGAGAAATAAAAACGCATTTACCGGTGTTTGAAAACCAAAAGAAAGAAAAAAAAACGTTTCTCGATTTTCGAAAACCTATAGAAACAAAAATAGTCTTAGTTATATATAAAAACAATATAAAATACAGAAACATTAAAAATCAAAAATAAAAATCTAGGCCATTTGAGAAAACTAAACCAAATTTTATATACATAATCAGTGGGACCCCAGAACACTAAAAATGCAAAAACAAACCGCTCAAAATGGGGAGGGGGGGTCAAAAAATGAATATCTAGGCCCTTGGACCAAACTCAACCAAATTTTGTATACATAATCAGTGGGCTACCAGAAGACTAAAAATGAAAAAACTAATAACCGCTCAAAATATGGAGGAGGGGGTTGTAGAGTCAACAAATTAAAATCTAGGCCCTTGTACCAAACTCAACGAGAAGTGTATGGTAAAGTCAAGTTTACCACTGCATTTACCACTGCTCGAAGCCCTTAAAAACTTAATAAATTGGATTGTATCTAACTTTCTGAGATTTGGCTCGTGATCCCGGCTTCTTTCCTTCTTCTCTGTTCTTTTCACGATGGAGGGGCCATCCCACACAGGCCTTTAGGGAATGCACCTTCTGGTGTATCTCCTTCTCACATCAATATCATTAAAAAAAAAACAAATAAAAAAAACATTGTCAATTGTCAATTGTGTCAATTAATTTTTTTATGAAAAGCATTTTTAGGGAAAGAAAACAAAAATGAGAAATAAAAACATTTACCGGTTTTCGAAAACCAAAAGAAACAAAAAAATTGAGAAATATAAACGTTTCTCGATTTTCGAAAACCAATAGGAACAAAAATAGACTTAGTTATATAAAAACAATATAAAATAAAGAAACATTAAAAATCAAGTTTTCTCCCCAGTTATTTAATAAACTTAAATCAATTTTTTTTTAATAAAAACAAAAAATAATTTTTTTTTGTTATTAAAAAAATGTTTTTATCAGAAAATACACATATTCATTTCTTCACAAATATGCAACAATATACGAAATAAATGCACTAATACTGAGACATTAAATTTTGGGTGAAATCAAACCCAAAACTAAGGGGATGGCGAAGGATTATTAAAAAATTAAAAAATTAAATTTTCAAACTAAAAAAAAACAAGAAAAATGGAATTTACTATAAAAGGGTTCTATAATAAAAAGAGAAGAAATGATTAATTGTTAATGGGCCTGAAATTAAGTGAGGCATTCTTTCGTAAATGATTATAAATTATTTTATTAAATATTAAATATAAGAGAGGGGCAAGTGTATGGTAAATTTATGTGAAAGGCCAGATCAGGCTAATTTCTATATTTATTTATTTATTCCTGTGCATTTATAGAAAAAAGTTTTTATTGTCTACCGTCTGCAACTTCGCTCTTACCATATCTTTTCTTTCTTAAAAATATTTCATTATATTACTTCATGCTATTTATATGCACAGACATGAGTTTATGATTTTTTTTTTTTTTTTTTTGTGACGCTCACATGTGTAAAAAGTCTGGATACAAGATTATAAGCGCATGCCTCTGCATATTTATAAATAAAAAATAAAATAAAAAAATTTAATTTTAATACATAAAGCTTGACTAAAATGCTCATAAAATGTAAATATGTATATACCTACATTTATGTATGCATTGACATTAAATGGAAAAACTTTTTACTTTATTTTTTAATTAATAAAAAAAAAACTTTGTTCATAGTGAGCGTTGTCTGAAAATATTCCAGATAGAGATTAAGTTTAGAAACAAATTATAATATTATAAATTGTTTTTGAATTAATAGATACTTAACTGATTAGACAGAAAGGCAAAACGAAATAGTTGCTGTTTACAAGAGGAATTAACATCGAGTATCAGCAATTATTATGGAGAGTATCCTTCCCATTGTAATTTTCTAGGGGTAACTTTTCACAGGGGTGGTTTCCCGTTGCCTTGCCTTGGATTTTGAACCAGGGATTATCAGTTCGTAGAGGCTAACCTAGGTTTAGGGGCCGTCCATAAATTACGTCACAAAGTAAGGGAGGAGGGGGCACTCAGATTTGTGACCAAATGTGTCAGGGACCCAGAGGTCTTAAAAATTGTCACAAAAGTTAAATTAAAAATTTTCAAATATATTTTTACTTTACGATACAGGGTATGGTCAAGTATTGTAATCGTGCATGAAAAAAGTGTTTGTTTTGCTTCTTTTTTCGAAATATCTCAAAAACGGCTGAAATTATTTTGATTAAAAAAATTGGGCAAAACCATGCCATTTCGGTTTACAAAAAAGCTCTAATAAGTAAACATCGAAAAAATTATATTTTTCGAGATAATAATTGTTTTATCAAAATGTCTATTACATCCCAATGAAAATGTGACAGAATGTGACACAGGGGGAGAGGGGGTCTAAAATTCTTGCAATTTGTGTGACGTAATTTATGGAAAGCCCCTAATCCAAAGATTAAATTCAATTTAAAATGAAAATTAACTTTCGCCAAGTCCACCGTTCCGAAGTCCCTCTTTTCCGCCTTCCCTGCCTTTGTGCTCTTCATCCGTAACCCTGGACAAGGGTGAAGCGATATACCCCGCAACGCTGGGTCCCCACCAGAACTTAGCCCCTACCTGTGAAAGTAGGGCCCACCCCCGCGACGTGGACGCGCCTGATGAGGTTTATCCAAATGGATTCAGAGAAGATGTCTCTGTTTTCCCTTGGACCGGGTTAATGCACGTATATCAGTCCACGAACAAAGGCATAAATAAAGTAAATAAATCAACAAAAAATAAAAAAATATTAAACAATTTATTTAAAAATTCCAAAAAAAAATAATACAAATCATATTTAAATTTAATAGTGTTTTCAATTGAGCGATGTTACAGTGCGCACTGAGAGAATCCCAACGCAAACGATACGCGCACTAAATCACAATGAAAAACTACAAGGTTAAAATAAAAATAAATGATAAGAAATTAATAATAATTTATCTTTGGACAATGTAAGTACAATAAATGTTATATAATATTATATTATATGTATATAAAAATATTTATTGGGATTCAGGAGATTTATTTTGAGTCATTTTTTTACATATTGAGTATCAATTCTAAAATTCAGTTGAATAAAAAATACACAAAAAAAAAAAAAAAAATTAAAAAGTGTATAATTTAAGAGATCAGAACTTGAAGGATTATTGTTCTTAGGGAGGATTATAAGGATTCCTCATTTTATTTATTTATTTTCATAAAATTCAAAGATTATAAATAATTTGATCATTATTCTAATTAAAAAAATTAATTCTCTTAAAATCAAATAAATATAGTATTTTTCAATATGGTTTTTTGGCTGAAATGTTTTTTTTTAATTCAGTTCTTTTCCGAATAATTATAAAATAATAAACAAATAAAGTACATTCAACTTAGATATAGCTATCATTTATTTAATATCTTCTCTAAATTAAAACATAGCTAAAAAATATATGATATACAGATTAATTAAAATAAACAAATTTATATAAGTATATTAATATATATAGATATAGAATTCTATTTAAAATAATTAATTATAAAGTTTATTAAAGCATAAGAACTTTTGCATTCATTCATTTGTCTTAAAAAACTCGAAAAGTTTTATGGTTTAATAAACTTTATAATTGAAAAATAATTCAAATAATTATATTTATTTTTCAATATAATACACACAAGAACAATATATTACAATATAAATTCATAAAAAATATTATTTGAGAATTTTCAAAAATTTCAACCCTCAAAATATTCTAATTAAAATATATAGTTTGACTGTGAGTTTGGATTTAGAATCAAGTAACCGTAATTAAATCTTGGAGTAAAAAGTTTTAAGCGTTCTATATGTCAGAATGGTCACACATTTGGCGTTCGAGTTCATTTTTCGAAGGGGTGAAATTAACCCTCTGTTATAATAAAAATTATTTATTACAACTCGAATTTAGTAAATGACAACGATTTTCTATAGAAATTTAACTCTCGACTTTTAAATTAAAATATTATATAGAAAAGAAAAAAATTTACTTTAAATATTAAGAAAATACTAAGATTTTATAAAACAATCTTGAAAACGTTTATTTTTAAACCAGACGTTTCAGGAGAAATTCTCACTTTATAATTGGATTTTTTTTCAAAAATTGAAAAAAAAGTCTTTCACTATGGGTTGATTTCAAAGCATTAGAGAAAGCAATTTTTTTTTCTTTTTTTCAATTTTTAAAAAAATTCCATTGATAATGGGAGAATTTCTCCTGAAATGTCTGGTTTAAAAATAAACGTTTTCAAGATTGTTTTATAAGTAGATTTGTATTTTTTAAATAATATATTATATTTATATTAAAAATATTGAAAGAACACGGGCCAATAGGAGAGTAGTTCTCGAAAATTCGAAAATGGGTTTATTTTTCGAAATAATCTTTTAAACCAGCACTATAAGGAACATAGTTTTTAAGGAATTTGGTGTTGGTACTTGGTGAAACAATTTTTAAAATAATTGGATAAAATATACTTGGTAGGCTTCACATTAAGATACAAAAATAAAACGAATTTATTTTTGTAGTCTTTAATCTCGATATATATATTTCGGATGACTAACCCATCTTCAGGAGCAACAGAACGTAAGTGAAATATATATATCGAGATTAAAGTCTTTACAAAAATAAATTCGTTTTATTTTTATATCTTAATGTGAAACCTACCAAGTATATTTTTATCCAATAATAGTATAAGGAACCATTATAAAATGGAAAAAGTTGATAAATTAAAAGTAGTAGTTCCATTAAGGATGTTGATCTTACCAAAGGATGTAATTTTCGCTAGAATGCAAACCACAACTCCGATATAAAATCTCGTAAAGTCAAGAGTTTAACGCAAAGGAAGTGGGCCAGATCCACAATAAATTACGGTTAACTTGGTAATTGGTCAAATGGACTGACCCAAAAACTAGTCTTTACTTACTAAAGCCTGTCTAACGGCGAGTTTGGAGCATTTTTTGTTTCAAAGTGTTTATAAATAAATTAAATTTGGTTTTATAGTTAAATTTCTTTTCACGATGGAGGGGCCAACCCAGGCCTTTAGGGGATACACCTTTTTGGTGTAACTCCTTCTTTCATCGTTTTCATTAAAAAAAAAATATTGAAGGATACAATAAAAACTGTGTCTTCTGCTGGAATCAATTGTAATAGACAGATGAAGAGGGCAAAGTTCTTGGAATTATAGTCACGTTATAAATAAATTTAAAATTTAAAATTCCAGCAGAAGACACACTCTTTTATTGTCTCCTTCAATATATAAAAATCTGCTACTCTCGGCAAAAATAAGTTTTCAATTTAAGTTAAATTTATTGCTAAAGCGGCTGTAACCAAGAGCGTACCAACTACTTTTTCTTAACCCTTTTTTCCAATTTTATATATTTGTAATGAAGATTTTTATAAATTAAAGGAGACAATAAAAGAGTGGGTCTTCTGCTGGAATTTTTTTTAATTTATCTATTTATAACGAGACTATAGTTTCGAGGACTTTGTCCTCTTCATCAGTCTATTACAATTGATTCACAGGAATTGATGGAACTATAGACTCAATATAAATAAATTAAAAAAATTATTTTTCCAGCAGAAGACACACTCTTTTATTGTCTCATTTAATTTATAAAAATTCAGCTACTCTCGGCAAAAATAAACATTCAATTTAATTTGATTTTTGTAAATATTTATTATCTTAATGAAAAATTCTTGCATATATTTATAGTACTGGCGGATCGAGCGTTGCCAGGTAATGAAAATAATAAATTTAAATTTAAAGATAATCACTATAAAGAGGGTTCTATCAAAAATTCTACCAAACTCATTATAAGAAAGGCTAGAGTATAACTAGATGAGGGTTGGACATTTTTTTAATGCAATTGATGCATGAAGAAGGTCATCGAGATCATGTATTTGAATTTCTTCTATTCCAGTCTTCTGTAGCCATATTATGATGTTTTCGGATAATATGCGAGGTGAGATTATACTTTTGAGCGCTTCGGTGCGGACAAAAAGGGCACAAGAATTTTGCTGGAACGCCGCATTCATTTTTCATATGCCTGGAGAGATGAGCTCGATGTTTATAACTTCGACCGCATTGCGGACATGGATGCCGAGAGCCAGGGAATACTGGAAAATGGAGAAAAAAAAATAAATAAAAATGGGGACAGAACTAGAAAGGAAAAAATTCGAAAGAGCCTGTCAAGCATGCGCGGATCAGAGGGGGGCGATGGGGGCGACCGTCCCCCCAAAGCATGGAGATCCCAATATTTTTTATATGATTATTTAATTTAATTTTTTTTTTTAATAACATAAAATTTTTAAAATTGAAGAAAATAAAGTTCTTCTATGTGTGTGTGGGGCGGCGTCTCGACCCCCCCCCCCCCCCGCTTGGACAATTCGATCGCGACGATCAAAAGTAGATCTTATATACCGGCGACCCCCCCAAAACAGAGGTCTGGATCCGCGCCTGCTGTCAAGAAGAATCTATATAAAACAAATATTTAAATTAGTTAGTGATGTTTCACAAAGAGGAAAAATAAATTAATTAGTTGTTAACCCATCGTCAGGAGTAGATCAACTAAAAGATAAAGTATTTAAATGTTGATTTATTATAATATATCCAGAAATTAAATTCCACCTCCTAATTGGAATTTTAAAGATATCAAATATTTTGCCCTCGGGCCGCATGTGGCTCAAAATAAAATCATAAACTTCCTTAAAATATTTATATTTATATGTTGAGATATATTTATTCCCTTTTTCGATATATGAATGTACATTTGTACAATACGTGAAGCTTTTTCAAGAATAAAATTCACTAAAAGCAAAATAAGGTCAACTATATAAGATAAAAAAAATAATAATGAAGTTTCGAATATTTAAAAATTCTTCTTCTCTCATATTTTCATTTTCTAAAATATTTATTATTTCAGTAATTTATATGCTACAACACTAACCAAGTCTATAGTTATCATTCTAGTACAAGAGAAGACAAGGAATTGGGGTTTTCTAGAACAATCACAATTCATTGATAATTTCTTCCCTAGACTAAAACTTGTCAGGACTTGTCTTTTAGATCCTTGAACGTTCTTACATGTCGATAGATATTGGATAGTCAGGAATTATTATATCCATTACCTTTTTAAAAAATAAATTATCATTCCTCATATATCCTTCTTTAATCCCATTCGATTTAAACCAGGGATGTCCAACCCGTGGCCCAATATATAGTCATAAAATTCTTAAAACATTGAGATTTATATGTAGATACTGGAAAACACACAACAATTTGGCCTGATAATTTTTTTTCTCTATAATGAGAAATCTAAAAATCTACTGTGAAGTTTTCGAAAAATAAAAGTGATAATTTTAAATTTTGGATCTGGAACTAGATTTAAAGATTTCCGAAAAAATAATCAACATTTTAGTCTATTTTCGACTCCATTTCCATTAAAATTAATTTTTTTTTTTTTTTGCATAATTTCTGACTGAATGCTCTAGAACATGGTTTCTTAAAGTAGGGGGCCGCGGCCCGGTAGAGGGCCATGAATTCCCCGCAGGGGGGCCGCGAAGAGTCGCAAATGCAACAAATAAATTATTATTGTTAAATAAGTATGGGGGAAGACCAGTTCGGCTTTAGAAGAAACAGAGGCACCCGAGAAGCAATTCTCTCTCTTAGACTAATAATAGAAAGGGCTTTTATCAGGGAAGAATCTGTCTACATCGGATTCATAGACCTAGAAAAAGCATTCGATAACGTCAATTGGGAAATTATGTTTAAAATATTAAAACAGGCGGGAATAAAATTCAGAGAGAGAAGACTAATCTACAATCTATATCAAAACCAGACGGCAATTATAAATATTGGTGATGAACAAAGAGAAGCCAAAATAAAAAAAGGTGTAAGACAAGGATGTGTGCTGTTACCCATGATTTTCAACTTATACATAGAAGAAGCGATTAAAGAATTCAAAGACAAAATTGATACAGGTATAGAAATCCAAGGTCAAAAGATCGCTATGTTAAGATTTGCCGATGACATTGCCCTTCTAGGAAGCAATAAAAAAGAATTGGAGGACGCCTTGAATGGAATTAACCAAATCCTAATAGAAGAAATCAAAATGAAAATAAACAAGAATAAAACCAAGGTCCTAGTATGTACAAAAAAAGAACAAACGAGACAGGAATGCATCAAAATTAACCAAGAAAACCTAGAAGGAGTTAAGGAATTCCGCTACCTAGGAAGTAAAATAACATGGGATGGGAGGAGCAAAAAACGAAATTAAATCAAGAATTGCCCAAGCAAAAATGGGGTTTAATTCAAAACAAAAACTACTATGCTCCTCCTCAATCAGCTTAGCAAACAGGAAGTTGCTATTGAAGACATATGTATGGAGCATAGCCATGTACGGGTGTGAAACCTGGACAATTGGAAAAGCGGAGAGAAAGAGATTGGAGGCTTTCGAAATGTGGTGCTACAGAAGAATGATGAATATCAAATGGATGGATAAAATCACAAATGAAGAAGTTCTTGGAAAAATCGGAGAAAGAAGAACCTTGTGGAAGAGTCTGAAGAAGAGAAGAGGTCAGATGATGGGGCACACACTGAGACATGGGGGACTGCTTAGGGATATCTTGGAGGGGGAGGTGGGAAAGAAAAGGGGAAGGGGAAGACCCAGATTAGAATATTTCAACCAAATAATTGGGGATATGGGATGCCAGACATTTAGAGAGGTTAAACAGCTGGCGGAGGACAGAGTCGAGTGGAGACGGATTGTTGCATCAAACCAGTCTTAGGACTGTATACTCAATGATGATGAAATAAGTATATTTTTATAAATAGTTTTTTAACCAATCTGAATTTAAAAAAAATAGGGGGCCGTGAGATATTGACTTGAGTTCCAAGGGTGCCGCGACTTCAAAAAGTTTTTTTTTTTTTTTTTTTTTTTGGCTTTTCGGCCTTTCTAGCCATAAGCCATTTACGATACTAATTATTTTATTAAATTTGTCTCTACCTCGGGGGTCAGATTTTAGCCGGATGCCTCGAGTCGGATTCGAACTCGGGTCCTCTTGGTTAGCTGGCTGACATGCTACCGCCTAGCCTACCCGACCCCCCTTCAAAAAGTTTAAGAAGCACTGTTCTAGAACAACAATTAGATATCGAAAGAACAATTTAATATTATCTCTTTATTAGAATTTTATATTCATTATCTAGCCAGGAAAAAAATAAACAAATACTAATACATAATATCACATTTTGTAAGTATGTAGGTATTTATTTACAAATACGAGAAGGTATTTTCAAGTATAAAAATTACGAAAAGTAAAATTAGAAGCTCACTATGAGCTAAAAAATTAAAGTTTTTATTTCCACATTATTAACTATTTTTTTTTTTTTTTTAAATAACAAATATCAATAGAATTATTATATTTTATCCGGGGTCCGAGACAATTTTTTTCTTCAAATGTGGCCCGCTAGGCCAAAAAGGTTGGACATCCCTGATCTAAACCCATAAAACCAAGAAAGTTAAAATTTCATTTATTAAATGGGTTTTAATATTCTTACGTATTTAATATTATTATTATTCTGTTTTAGCTAGATAAAAATAGGGGGCTAACTGCCGGGTTATTCAGTCAATAAATAATACTGTGAGAAAAGTTAAATGTGAAATAGAAACAAAAGAACTAGAAATTCTTCTCAAACAATCGCCGTTGCGTTGTTAACTATTGTTTCACAGAAAAAAAATGAAGGAAAAAGTGGATAGCGTCTCGGAACAGGAAACCAAGTCCAATTATCATCTTGGTCACGAAAAATTCTTTGGTTCAAAGATAAAGAAAATTTGAATAGAATAGACCTGTTTCTGTTCTGGGTGAATAGAAGGGCGGTGTATAAAGAATTTCAACCATTGGGGTCCCCATTTAGGGTTCACCAGAATGTTCCAGGGGCATTCCTATGAAAATTGTAGGTCTTTAAAACTGGTTACTTGTCTACTTGTCATTAGTCTCTCTCAGAGTGAGTTAGGCTAGGTACACACAGTCGATTTTCAGTCGAACGATAGTTTAGTTGATGGACATATATACAGGGTGTCCCGTATCACAACGATAAACCGTGAACAGGGGATAGGGCAATTTACGTCGGTCCAGAACGTAAATTTTTTTTTAAATAAAAGTCTCATAGTTTTAGAGTTATAGGCATTTTTTTGAAAATGGTGAAAATCGCTATCCTGCCCTAAATATCGAGATGCTGCGGCTACAAATTTACATATTTTATTATTCTAATTTTTGTTACGCAATTCTGAATAATCCTGCTATTGACCAAAATTCAAAATAAAATCATAAGTACTATACTTTTGGAGAAACAAAATATTTTTGCCGAACTTATGTTTTAAAAATTTTGATCATTTAACTTTGAATCATCTTTAATGTAAAAAAAAGTCTAGTAAACTACCAAGGCAAGTTATATAAAAAATTGGCCCATTTAGTCGAGATTTCAAAATGGTACAGCACTTTGTACTTGCTTCTTTAGAAAAAAAAATATTTGTATTTTTTTGATAAAAAAACATATTTTGATAGTGTTTTTTATTTAATATGTTAATCAATTATGTCGCATCTTAATTGAACTAATCTTTGGCTATTGATGGAATTATTAATAGCTATTATAGTATTAATGTCTATAATAGCCAAAGATTAATTCAATTAAGATGCGAGATAATTGATTAACATATTAAATAAAAAACACTATCAAAATATGTTTTAAAATTAGCTAATTTTGGCAAAAATATAAAAAATGTTTTTTTCTAAAGAAGCAAGTACAAAGTGCTGTACCATTTTGAAATCCCTTCTAAATGGGCCAATTTTTTAAATAACTTGCCATGCTTGTTTACTAGACTTTTTTTTACATTAAAGATGATTCAAAGTTTGATGATCAAAATTAAAAAAAAAAACTTTTCAGCTATTATTATTGATGAGAACGATCGCAGAATAAGTCAATCGAAACGTCGTAGTTATTGTATTATTTGTTCGTGTTCAATAAATAATTATAATTAATTATGTGTATTTTCACAAAAAAATTCAAATTTTTTGAACGATTTATTGAAATTTTTTTAATGCTTTGAGTGTTAAAAGCATAAAGAAAACTATCATGCTTTTTATTTTGAATATACTGATAATTTATTAATTTCGAAATTACATAAAAATATACATAAATAAATTCAAATCTTTTATAGAACAATCTAAAACCGTTTATTAAAAATTCAGACGTTTCAGAAAAAATTCTCCCTTTATTTATGAAAGGAATTTTGAAAATTTAAAAAAACAATTGCTTTAAAAAAGAAATAATCAAGCAACTATGTAAGCAAATAAATATTTTGAAAATAGACAATGATTCAGATTATAGTGGACATCATGTCAAGGTAATACCTTATATAAAAATATACCTATACGAAAAATCATTTTTCTCTACAACATTTTGGTAATTGAATTTTTTTATATTAGTCCAAGAGCTGGTGACACCTTTTTGAGTACGGATTTGACCCAACTAGAAATAATGCGTAATAGTACCGTCTATGATAGTTGTACAAGGAATGGCCAGTCTGGCTGGTCTAAGCAGGTGGACCAGGTACTGCGCATGGTGTGAGTGCGGTAAAAAATACATATGTGTTAAAAAATATTTTTGACCCACAATGAAATTATAAAAATTATAATTTATAGTCAATTATAAACATAATATATTCACTCCAGACCATTTGAGTGCATCATGCTATTTTTTTGAATGTTGTAAAAATACACTTTGGGTGGTCTGGTTCCACGTCCCACCACTCAAATGGTCTGGAGTGAATATATTATGTTTATAATTGACTATAAATTATAATTTTTATAATTTCATTGTGGGTCAAAAATATTTTTTAACACATATGTATTTTTTACCGCACTCACACCATGCGCAGTACCTGGTCCACCTGCTTAGACCAGCCAGACTGGCCATTCCTTGTACAACTATCATAGACGGTACTATTACGCATTATTTCTAGTTGGGTCAAATCCGTACTCAAAAATGTGTCACCAGCTCTTGGACTATATATTTTTATTTCGATCTTGGAATAGGAAATTCAAAATTCTCCCTGGCTAGCATATATATTACATTCGCAATATTTATGCCTTCGTATATTCTAGATTTTAATTATTATTTTGTCTGTTTTATCCTGATAATATCAATATTTAAAATCTAAAATACAGAATTTGAGGACAAAACACATTATCATAATACAAATATAAATACACATAAAATACATGCATATAAAAATAAACTCTTTACTCATAATTTAGCACATATGAGTCAAAGATTTAATTAAACAAATCAATGTCAAATCGTTAAGTGCATTACGCATTCTATATTAAATTTATTGATTTATTTTAAGCCCCAGTAATAGTTTATTACAAATAATTATTTAGGAAATTCTAATTATTAGAAGTTAATTGAATCAAAAAAATTAATTTCGAAAATAACTAATTTTAGATGTAGAAATTGGAGGCATTCCTGTCCTCCAATTTCTACTTCTATTTTAGTTATTTTTAAAAAGATTAAACAAAGAGGGCACCAGCCATTATTTTTTCTATGCAAATTACAACTATAAAATTTAAATTAAATTTTTTAGTAGGGCCTAGGACGGCTCTAAAGCTACCTGCCCGCCATAGCTCACCCCTCTCCTGACCTTGTACAAATTTGTGTGTTGAAAAAGTTTCCACTATTTATTCTAATTTTCTTTTGTTCTGTTTAATATGTAGTATAATTTTCCTTTTTATGATGAAGTGTTTCAAAATTTAGTGGAGAAATTTAATTCAATTTAATCAAAAATTAGAAGAAAAGGAGAAAATTTTTTAAAGAATTGGTACACTGTACACTGTCTGAAAATGATAGTGATTTAACAATTTTTTTATAAGCAAACGTTTTGAGTAAAAAAGGCTTAAACTTGGCGCGCAATTTCAATTTACTACACCAAACATGCCTGTCATACTTCAGGTCACTATATTAAAATTTTAATTTTTTCTATTTTCTGTATTTTTGAATCAAAAGTTATCATGCTGAAAGCCCAACTTTTAGTCAATTCTGTGTTTTTGAAATATTATAGTCATTTTGGTACCAAAACCAACATTCCACTTATATGAAAGAGTTCAATTTGCCGATGGTAATAGATTCAAATTTTCTTAGAAAAATCATAAGATGGTGTCATTTATTAAATTCGATGGAATGGAATATTTTTAATTATATATTAGAAGGGTTGTTTTTTGCCCCTCGGGAATCGAACCCGAGTGCCAGTAACAGCAATCCGGGCCATCTGGCTCACCTGCGAGGTGTGAACCTCTCTGACATATGTAAACGCGTTAAATATTTTACAAATTAAGATAACAATCTTTGAGTAAAATGTTTATTATATATATACCTATATATATATATATATATATATATATATATATATATATATATATATATATATATATGTGTTAGAGAGGTTCGCATCACGCAGGTGAGCCAGATGGCCCGGATTGCTGTCACTGGCTTTCTGGTTCGATCCCCGAGGATGAAAAACAACCCTTCTATTTCATATATTTATTTAATCAAAAAATAGAAGAAAAGGAGAAAAATTTTCAAGAATTGGTACACTGTCTGAAAATGATAGTGATTTAACAATTTTTTTGTAAGCAAACGTTTTGAGTAAAAAGGGTTTAAACTTGGCGCGCAATTTCAATTTACTACACCAAACATGCCTGTCATAATTCAGGTCACTATATATAAATTTGATTTTTTTTCTCTATTTTCTGCATTTTTGAATCAAAAGTTATCATACTGAAAGCCCAACTTTTAGTCAATTCTCTGTTTTTGAAATATTATAGTCATTTTGGTACCCAAACCAACATTCCACTTATATATTATATTCAATTTGCGGATGGTAATAGATTCAAATTTTCTTAGAAAATCTTAAGATGATGTCATTTATTAAATCCGATGGAATGGAATATGTTTAATTATATGTTAGAAGGGTTGTTTTTTGCCCCTCGGGAATCGAACCCGAGTGCCAGTAACAGCAATCCGGGCCATCTGGCTCACCTGCGAGGTGTGAACCTCTCTGACATATGTAAACGAGTTAAATGTTTTACTCAAAGATTGTTATATTAATTTGTAAAATATTTAACGCGTTTACATATGTCGAGAGGTTCACACCTCGCAGGTAAGCCAGATGGCGGATTGCTGTTACTGTACTCGATTTCAATTCCCGGGGGATGAAAAACAACCTTTCTGACATATAATTAAAAATATTCCATTCCATCGGATTTAATAGATGACATCATCTTATGATTTTCTAAGAAAATTCCACTTATACTTTATTAACAAATTCTTAAGAATGTTGTCTTTACTTTATTTAAAATAAGATAAAAATTAAAATTATCAATATTGTAACAAAAATGACAAGGACAAGTTTATGTTTTAAAAATAATCATATTCAAATGAACCACGAATTTTTAAGCCAAATAATTCAACATTTCTATAAAATATTACTAAAAATTAAAAAATAGTAAATTTTCTAAAAACCTAATAATAATTAATGCATATTTAAAATGCTCATTTAGAATTACTTTGAGAGAGACTTTCTAGAAAGGTAACGACTAAATAATTTTAAATAGTGATTTGCAGTGATGGCAGACCGGATGGGGACCATGTTTTTATATAAGCCTGAGCTGGAAAACCGCTGCAGCAAGCAACAGCAATCGAGTCAGGCTGTTCTGGGCCACACAGCTGAGTTGCCAAGGACAGCGGTTGGATAATCAAACATCAACAAAAAAAAAGAATCTAGCATAAGGGGACCCAAGTGGCGGGACCATGCATATCTTTCCCCCTTTTAGGCGCGAGAATAGATTGCTTCGAGTGCGAGCAGCAACTCGGTTTTGGAAAAAAGATTTTTCTTTTTACATGCTTTATATTAGCTTCACCTGTATGTATGTATCTATCTATTAATGTGACTTTTGTTCTGTTAAATTCCGCAAACTTTTCTCAGTAAAAATAATTAAGACTAAAAAGTAAAAAAATAAATTGTATTTAAAAAAAATTGGTTAAGTCATTTTCAAGATATTTAGAAAAAACTAAAAAAGTACTGAAATAAAGTACTAATGTTTGTGCCGATATGTACCAAAAACTAATCAGCGCTTCATTATATTAAACTAATGGTTGGTTTTCAATTTCATTTCAATCGGTGCAACGGTGTGGAAAAAATCGTGGGCCAAAAAAACGATAACATACATACCTACATCCGCACGCACTAAATGAAAAAATCTTTTTGGCCTCTCGACGAGACCCCATGTAATTTTTGGCAAAACCGTCACGTGCCAAAATTCAACCTAACTGAATACCACAATTTGTGACCTTAATTGAGACCATGGGTTCCATAGTCTTTACCTGAGGACCCCTTGAAGTCGCGCTTGCCGCGAGACTGAGTTACAATGCTTTCCCCATGCTTCGCATTGGATAAAGTAAAAATAAAAATTATTTTTAAGAAAAAAAAACCGACTTCAAAAAAATTAAATGCAACAAATCAAATAAATAATATCTCAAAATTCAAATAAAATGCACTAAAAGGTATATAAAATAATTATCTAATTTAGTTACAACTAATCGATGAAATTGTTACATGAAATCACTTTTTGAAGTCGGTGCTAAACATATAAGTACATTTTATGAATCGCACTCGATGGATCTTACTTAGTACGTTTGGCGTGTAATGAAAACAACATTGCGTAAACTCGCTTATATAGTTTGTTTGGCACCGACTTCAAAAAGTAATTTCATCGTTTAGTTGTAACTAAATTAGATAATTATTTTATATACCTTTTAATGCATTTTATTTTATTTTTGAGTTCATAATATTTTATTTGTTGCATTTAATTTTTTTGAAGTCGGTTTTTTACTTTATTTTTCTTATAATTTCTAATAATTTTTATTTTTCTCTTTTTTAGTGATGTTTAGTCAAGCTTGAGTTGTTTACAAATAAAAACGGTTCATAAACAAAGCAGTTATGGGTGAACATACATAACAAAAAAGGTCCAATACCAATTAAATTTAGTTTTTTACCAATCGGAAACTATACTGAACAGAATGCAAAAACAATACTTTACTCATGCTTCGCATTGGATAAAGTAAATATCATCAAAATCGGTTCACAAATGGCGAAGAAATCTAGTAACATAGACCCACAAAAAAGTCGTATTGAGAACCTCCTCCTTTTTTGAAGTCGGTTAAAAAACTAAAAAACATGTTTCTAAAAAGAACAAAATAATGTAATACTTAATCAAAAAGCGTGGGGCACTTTGTCGAAATTAATTAAAAGTATATGTTTCTTCTTTCTGCACCCCACACTTTTTGATTAAGTATTACATTGTTTTGTACTTTTTAGAAGAATGTCTTTTAGTTTTTTTTTAAATATAATTTATTTATTCAACTTGGAACCTCTGTCTGGTAGAATCTTGTAATCTACTGAGTTTTAAATTTTGCACACAAATCTAAACGCGATAATTAGTAGAGATTGTGGTGTTGGTGCAAGGTGAAACATCTTTAATAAAGATAAGAGTAAATAAATATTATATTTAATAACAAATTCAAATTTAGGGAACGAAGAAAAGATTATTTTTATTACAGACAAAAGGATCAGCCGGGGCTCGAACCCGGGATCTTTGCATATGTACTGCAATGCTTTGTCATAAGAGGTTTAACCCCCATATCTACTAAGCTACTGATTCCCGAACTCAAACTAATACCTTTTGTCTATGAATTATGGAATTTCTTTTTTAATCCTCTCCTCGTTCATTTTTCGCAGCGTAGGCCTTTATTCATTAATTAAACAATTAATTATTCCAGCGCCTCCCAATCGATCGCAGACCCCAAAGATCGAAAATGATTTTCTCTTCTTTTATTTAATATTTCCTGTACTTCCTGAAGATGGGTTGATAGCCCGAAATATATACCATATATTGAAAAAGAAATTTTTTTACATCTTTTAATTTTAATGTGAAACAAGTGACCAAGAATCCTTAACTCATAGTAAATGAATATTAAATATAATATTTATTTACTCTTATCTTTTTTCTAAACGCGATGATTATACAATATTTTACTTAGAGAAAGTGGTGTAGGTTTTAGGTGAAACATGATATTAATTATATAATTGTATAATCAATAAAGTAAAAGGTGTGTAGTTTCACAGTGAATGAAATAAAATAAAACTCAAAGAGGTTTATATTATATATATATATATATATAAACCTATATATAAACCTCCTGAGTTTTATTTCATTCACTGTGAAACTACACACCCTTTACTTTATTGATTATACAATATTTTACTTAGAGAAAGTGGTGTAGGTTTTAGGTGAAACATGATATTAATTATATAATTGTATAATCAATAAAGTAAAAGGTGTGTAGTTTCACAGTGAATGAAATAAAATAAAACTCAAAGAGGTTTATATTATATATATATATATAAACCTATATATAAACCTCTGAGTTTTATTTCATTCACTGTGAAACTACACACCCTTTACTTTATTGATTATACAATATTTCATGAATTCCAACAATCAATAAATGAAGTTTTTAATTATTAAAAAATATAATGTAAACATAAACAAGAAATCTCACGGCTTATAATAATATTATTATTAATATTATAGTAAATAAATCAAGGACTATTTGTAGCTTAAGGCTAGAAAGGCCGAAAAGCCAAAAAAAGGACTATTTGCCATCAGTGTTTCCAACCATATGTCAAATGTAAATTTTAAAGAATTTTTATATATTTATAAATTTTTTTAGCCTAAATGATGTCGTCTACTCTAGTTGGTCTACGGATCTCATCATTTCTTACGCGGTCTTTTAAGGTTAAACCAAGAATTGATCTTTCCATTCGCCTTTGTGTTACTCTCTTAATAATGTATACGTAATAGTATATGTGATTTTAAAATAAGTATGTATGATTAAATTAAGGCATTGGTGATACAAGTTAATTTGTTCGTAGATCACACATGACTGAATCCTTTGTGTGGACTTGTTATTTTATCTTGAAGAGACGATTCAGATCTCTAGTCGATATATTATGATATGTACGTCATATGAGAAATGTAAAGAAATAAAATATAAAGAGTTATTAATAAATACCTTCTTGTAGAGATTTGTAGCTTTTTGAGGTTAAGATCACTTTAAAAATCAACGAAATTTTAAGTTGCCTGAATTTGTCAATTTTAAATATATATTGTATTATGGTATTTCCGCTTGGGGCACTGTAGTTGTTAATAGCGCGGTTTTTGGATTGGTTTGGAATAAGATAATAATAATAATATACGAGCCCCGTCCCATTTCAATTGGGCCTCCAATATTTTTTCTTTTTAAATAAAATTATGCTAATTTACGGTAAATTTAATTTAAATATTTATTTTTATAATCATTTGGAATAACATTTTAAACAATTTAAAACATTTGATATTCGATGCCAGTAAATAATATATAAAAAAAAAAAACATTTTATTGTAATATTTAACTTAAAATTATTTTTACTTTATCCAATGAATGGGGAAAGTATTGTAATCAGTCTAGCGGCAAGCGCGACTTCGAAGGGTCCTCAGTTAAAGACTACGGAACCCATGGACTCAATTAAAGTCACAAATTGTAGTATTCAATTAGGGTGAATTTTAGCACGTGAAGGTTTTGCCAAAAATTACATGGGGTCTCTCCGAGAGGTCAAAAAGTGCCATTTTTTCATGTAGTGCGTGTGGATGGATGTATAGATGGATGTTATCGTTTTTTTGGCCCACGATTTTTTCCACACCGTTACACCGATTGAAATGAAATTGAAAACCTACCATTAGTTTAAGAAAATGAAGCGCTGATTAGTTTTTGGTACATATCGGCCCACAAACATTAGTACTTTATTTCAGTACTTTTTTAGTTTTTTTCTAAATATCTTGAAAATAACTTAACCAATTTTGATGAAATTTAATATCCTAATTAAGTACCTTGGGGGACCACAAAAAAGGTTAAATAAAGTTTTTAGTAAAATTATATTTTAAAGTACTTTACTCTAGAGTAAGATAGTACCTTTTTTTTTAATTTTTTATTTAAAATTTTTTAAAATGTATTCATTTGATCGTCTTAATATAGCTCATTTAAACTTGCTTAAGTAAGAATGGATAGGCTTCTCTCTGTGAAATGCTAAAAATTTGGGAGGAAATTTTATAAGTAACCATAGCAACTGCGTTGTTTTCTTATCCTTTACCTTTGCTGAAGACATAGAGGAATCGAGTTAAAATCAAAAATAGCGATTGATTCTCATTTAGTACTTGAGGAATAATCATTCTATATTGGATTTTTGACGTTTCGGTTTTTATTGATAACCATTGCTGAAGACATAGAAGAATCGAGTTAAAATCAAAAATAGCGATTGATTCTCATTTAGTACTTGAGGAATAATCATTATATATTGGATTTTTGACGTTTCGGTTTTTATTGGTAACCATTGCTGAAGACATGGAGGAATCGACTTAAAATAAAAAATACCGATTGATTCTCATCTATTACTTGAGGAATAATAATTCTACATTAGATTTTTGACGCTTCGATTATTATTGGTAACCATTGCTGAAGACATGGAGGAATCGGCTTAAAATAAAAAATAACGATCGATTCTTATCTAATACTAGAAGAATAACCTTATTGAATTCCATTTTTGATGTTTTGACTATTAATGGCAACCTCTACTGAAAACGTGGAAGAATCGACTTAAAATCAAAAAGACTAAATTCTTTTTTGGTAAACAACTCAAGCTTGAGTTGTTTGACATAAAAGAATTTAGTCTTTTTGATTTTAAGTCGATTCTTCCACGTTTTCAGAAGAGGTTGCCATTAATAGTCAAAACATCAAAAATGGAATGCAATAAGGTTATTCCTCTAGTAATAGATGAGAATCAATCGCTATTTTTGATTTTAAAGTTGATTCCTCCATGTCTTCAGCAATGGTTACCAATAATAGCCGAAAATGTCAAAAATCCAATGTAGAATTGTTATTCCTCGACTTAAATGAGAATCGATCATTATTTTTGAATTAAAGTCAACATGAACTGCGAATTGCAAGTGAAATCTGAATAATAATAAAGGAATAAACATATTAATATTTCAAATGAATTTGGATAAAGTTTAGCAACGATCCGTTGTAGTTTATTTAATTGGTAAAAACATATTTTTATATAAAAAATAGTTCTTTGCTTTTCACGATTTTTTTTTTTTTAAGAATCTTTGAATATGTGAAATAATCAAGTAGGCTTTGTGTAGCTGACGGGGGTTGTCAACTATTGGGGGTTGCTTAATTTAAGTTGTAAATTTAAATCTCGCAGAGGGGGTTGAATCAATTGACTAGTGATGGCCACAAGCAAATGATTCGCATAGGTCGCTGGGTTTAATTTCTATTTCTTTCACAACAGTGATAGTAAACTTATGGACTGTAAGATAAGTCTGCTGCGTTGATTTCGTTCAAATAAAAGGCGAAAAGTTGCAATGAGATGCTTTTATTTTTAATCTTAACAATTTGTATACATATAATGATATATGTATAAATAACAAAAAAAATATACTTTATATATATAAATATTGATTTATATTTAAAGCTAAAATGAGGAATAATAATATAATGTATGTTAATATAATTAGCTCTTGTTTATAAGCCTGTTTCTTGCAAGCTGATTGCAGAAGAAGCTGTCTCCACTGGTTGGCGCCAAATCAGGTGTTTGCACACAAAATGTTTTTGTCTTGATTTTTGAAGATTTGAAAGGGGGTTTTGATTTGGTTTCAATTCAAAACCTTGAACCTTGAACCTTGGACCTTGCGACCAATATATGTGTTAATTGGATATTAAAAAATGTTCCTGATGCTACAAGTTCAGAAATAATGTATTTATAAAACTAGAATTTTATTTTTATATGCAGAAATATAGAAATTGCTAGTTTTAATGCCCAGTTGAATTATAAATGCGATTGGCTTTGTGTTTGTTGAAAAATGGCAGAATGATTCAACAAAATGTTGTCTTGAGTGAAGTTAGAAATTTCGAAAATGGTCTGGTCACATCTCAATATGAATCAAATTAAAATCTTCACTAATAAATATATAAAATTACATCAATGGATAAATTAATCTGTCTTGGCAGAAAATTAATATTAATTGTATAAACTTGATTTGTAAAATCAGTTTTAATTTAAAGACAGTATAAATTGATTTATGAATAGTGAAAATAGAGAAAATTTATAAAGTGTCATTATAAATCTTCAAAATTCAAATTAAATACAAATAAATGAAATCGCATAAAAGGATGTTATAGACTTTTGATGTATAATATATTTAAAAATAATAATAAATTTGGAATTTTGTAACGAGAATTTTGACTGATCTGAAGATAGCCTGGATGACGCGCCTTTTTCAAACTTGATTCGTGAAACTGAAAAATGATGATTTTTCAAAAGAGCGGCTCGTCAGCTCCACTTTGCCTTTTTCAACAAAAGAAAGTTTGTTTTGTTTATTATTAGTGAAAATGGCTCGTGGAAAGTTTATTGATGAAAAAATTCGCTCAATTATTATCAATTTATTTAAAAAGGGAAAATCAAACGCGGAAATTGGCGATCTAGTTAATTAATCAAAGTTTACTGTCAGAAATATTATTCGAGTTTATAAAACAACGGGTACAATAGCTACAAAACCTCGGTATGCATCGAAATCCAAAATATCAGCTGCTGATAGACGGGCATTGAAGAAGATTATTAGAAAAAACAGGCGTTCGAACTATGGTGAATTATCTGTTCTTTGGAGCGATGCTGTGGGGCGAAGTGTTTCAAGATCCACGTGCCATAGAGAAGCCCTTAAGTTAGGTTTTAAAACTTACAAGGTAATTTTATTGCAACTTATTCCAATTTTTTTTTTTTGTAATTTTACTAATTTTTTTAGGCGAAAGAAAAGCCACTTTTGACATTAAAAACAAAAGAAAAACCGGCTTAAATGGGCTAAAAGTCACATTAATTGGACGAGTGATGAATGGAATAGTGTCCATTGGAGTGATGAGTCTCGTTTTGAAGTTTGTGTTGGGGACAATCGAAGCAGAGTTATTCATCAGAAAAATGAAGCTTTCAATTCAGATTGTTTAAAAAAGAAAGTAAAATTTCCTGCTTCAATTTATGGTATGGGGTTCAATGTCTGCTAGAGGTGTTGGAAAACTTCACTTCATTGATGGAATTGTAAACACCAATAAATATTTAGAGATTTTAAAAAAATCGTTACTTCCAACAATGACAGATGCATTGCAAGAATAATAATAATTTTGTGTTCCAACAAGACAGGGCGGCCTGCCATACATCAAGAAAATCTTTAAAATGGCTTTCTGATCATAATGTTCCACTTTTGGAGTGGGTGGCAAACAGTCCCGACTTGTCACCAATAGAAACTCTTTGGCACACAATGAAAAAGCTATTACGAATACAACCAGCTAGAAACGTAGTCGAATTAAAACACAAACTTCAAAATATTTGGGATACTTTCACTCAAGATGAGTGTCAAAACTTAATAAGTACGTTGCCCAAAAGAATTCAAGCCGTAATTAAAAATAAAGGCGACGTCACACAGTGGTAAAGGTTTTGGATTTTGTATGTTTTCCTTGTTTTTAACAATTAAAAAATAATTTTAAGTTTTTTTTTTTTTGGCTTTTCGGCCATGGTAGCCATAAGCCATTTACGATACTATTTATTTTTATTTTTAAATTTGTCTCTACCTCGGGGTCAGATTTTAGCCGGATGCCTCGAGCCGGATTCGAACTCGGGTCCTCTTGGTTAGCTGGCTGACATGCTACCGCCTAGCCTACCCGACCCCCCAAATTTTAAGTTAAATGTTACAATAAAATGTTTTAAATTGTTTAAAATGTTGTTCCAAATGATAATAAAAATAAATATTTAAATTAAATTTACCGTGAATCAGCATAATTTTATTTAAAAAGAAAAAATAATGGTGGGCCAATTGAGATGGGACGGGTCTCGTATATGGGTAAAAAAAAATACAAATCTTTTATAAAAATCAATCTAAAACACGTTTATTTAAAAGCATTTTTTTTCCTTTTCTATATATACAGGTATATATTTTTTTTTTCTAAAAATTTCTGATAAATATTAAAAAAACAGCTGACTTGTTAAATTAATTTTTGTTGTTTTTAAAATTTCGATCATTTCTAAAACTAATATTTTTTCTAAATTCTAAATAAAGAACGGAGAAATGCTCAAAATTTTTAAACAACAAAAAATTCACTAAACAAGGTTTCAATTTCTGTAATCCGATTAGAGATCAACTAACTTTTCAGTAGAATTGATAAATTTTGGAAGTAACGAAAATTTAATGAGATATACAAAAGTGATCCCTAGTAATAATGAAGTTTGATTTTTCTAGGGCGGGGGGGGGGGGGGCAATGAGTTATGTAGGGGCACTGACCCACTTGCCCTTCCCCTAACTACGCCCATGCAAATACACAAAGTATAGTATATAATAATTTAAAATTATTATTATCATTTCCGTCCATAATTTGTATTAATTTGAAAGTTTATATTAGGAAAATAATATGGGGTTTTTATCAATTTTTCCCTTACCATAATAAGGAGTGAGAATAATGTATAATAAAATAAAAATAATGGACATTCGATGGTGAGGCTTTCGGGCCTCGAGGTCGAAGTTTTTTTATAATTGTAAAACATGTTGTATTTTTTTTATATTGGATAATAAAGATCATTATTTATTTATTTTATTAGGAAAATAAGGACAAGTTTTTTTATGTGACTTTTTTATTTATCCACCAACGTTTTGTCGACTTTGCCGACCTCTTCAGGGCTTCCACAATTATAGAATTCCAAAACAAACATGTATAATTACCTACCAAATAGTCATGTTCACACATTCGTTGGCTGGTGTCATTGACATATATTTTATAATGTATAAGTTTAGTTTATTTGAATTTGAGATTTCTGTATGTAAGGATGGATCAAACGGAGAAAAATATTCTATTCTGGTTTAAAAAACAGGGTTGCCTTATTCTTATTATATGTGATTTCTGTTTTATATTAATGAAATTGTTAATATAAAAAGAAAAGTAAGAAAAATTGTTTTTTTTTGTAAATGTGCCAAATATTTTTTGAAAATTGTGTTCTGATGGCCTTCAATGGTAATAAAGATAATAAGAAAATTTAGACGAATGTGTGACATGACTATTTGGTAGGTAAACTATTAATACATGTTTGTTTTGGAATTCTAATTGTACTTTTGTAAATTCGTATCAATGTTCTTATAATTTTAGAAGCCCTGAAGAAGTCGGCAAAGTCGACGAAACGTTGGTGGATAAATAAAAAAGTCACACAAAAAAACTTGTCTTTATTTTCCTAATATAAATTTTCAAATTAATACAAATTATGGACGGAAATGATAATAATAATTTTAAATTATTATATACTATACTTTGTGTATTTGCATGGGCTGTTGTAGTTAGGGGAAGGGCAATGGGGAAGTGCCCCCTACAAATCTCTTTGCCCCTCCCCCACCCTAGAAAAATCAAACTCCATTATTACTAGGGAACACTTTTGTATTTCTCATTAAATTATTTCGTTACTTGTATTGTATCTTGTCTCATCAATATCTTTTCAACAAACAATCCCCGCCTCACTGCGTTTCTTGTAATAAGAGAATGAATGTACAGCATCCAGCATCTTTTGATAGAGTGTCCTTTATAGATAGAGTTAGATATATAGATAGATAGAATAGATTAGAGTTGCTAGCTTTCCAGTGACGAAGGAACAGCAAGTTTTCAATATCCATATGATATTGACTCCATGAAAAACATTTATAATTGAAGAAAGACTGATGATGAAGACCAAGTCTCTCAAAACTATAGTCTCAAACAAAATCAATTTTTAAAAGAAACATGGTTTTTCTCGAAAATTTAATATATTATAGTTTTCGATTTATTTTTATTATTATTCTGTTTTGGTTGATTTTCTTATTACCTATATGTATTTTTTGTAGATATTTCTTGTGAGTTTTGAATATGGTATATGATTTGTGGGAGGTTTTGTTTTTCTGTTGTTCTCTGTTTGCTATATTGTTGATTTTGATTTTTTCTTGTTGTTTCTTTGACTTTGGTTTTTGTTTTGGTCCTCTGTTTTTTCTTCATTTCTTAATGTATAGAAGACTGAAGAGGAATTGAAGAAAGAAAAAAGAAGTCAGGAACTCGGTGGCACTAATGACCTTAGTAGTTGATATGCCATGTATTTTGTAAAATAAATAAATAAATAATTGTACTATATTGTATTCATATCAATAATGTTCTTATAATTGTAGAAGCCCTGAAGAAGTCGGAAAAGTCGACGAAACGTTGGTGGATAAATAAAAAAGTCACACAAAAAAACTTGTCCTTATTTTCCTAATATAATCTTTCAAATTAATAATTTAAAATATAAAATAAGAAAGAATGATCTAAAATTTTTATTAATTTTAAAATGTACAATTTGTTTTATTATACCTAATCGATTTCAGAAAAAGTTAAAATTTTATACTAGAAACGTCGGTTGGGCTGCCCTCTAGCGCATTTACTGTGAACGAACCCAGCCTGGAAGCCAAGCAAGATCCAACAAGGCAGCTCTATCGACTGTAAACGTGCAACGTGGGGTCAGGCTTTCGAGATATAGGTTTATGGCATTGCAACGTTGTCAAATTGTACCAGCCAGACGAGACGGGTGGTAAAATGAGAATGAGAAGCCAGACAAGTCAAAAAAGAGCAAGATATTGAAGTACATTGCAGGCATATTCAAACCCAACACTCTATATGGACAAAAAATTATTCGAAATACAGAACTATAAATAGAATGGATCAATTTTGTAACTTTGAAAATGAATATAACTAGTTAAAGACAGTTATACGTTACACGAGGAATTAAATTATTACGGTATTGTCTATCATAAAGAAAAATCAATAACGTGGTTTGGTGCAAATAAACATAGATATACATATTTACCAAATATAAATATATGTTTTTGTTTGATTTGGAATTTTCTTTCCTTATAAATATAATTCATAATTTTTATAAAAAATAAAATAAAATAAAATAAAACCGACTGGAAAATTATATAAACAAAACAAAGAAATAAACAGGTTCATAAACAAAGAAGTTATGGGTGAACATACTTAACAAAAAAGGTTCAATACCAATTAAATTTAGTTTTTTACCAATCGAAAACTATACTGAACACAATGCAAAAAAATCATCAAAATCGGTTTACAATTGGCGAAGAAATAGAGTAACATAGACACAAAAAAATTCAGTCGAATTGAGAACCTCCTCCTTTTTTAACAAAACTGACAAATTTTAAAGAAAATAGAATTTCAAATTTTCTTTTTTTACCAAGTAGATTTCCAATTTTAATCAATATTGTTACATTTTTATAATAATAGATATTTTTGCCAAAACTAAAGCCTCTAAAGTACATCGGTTTGGAACTATATAATCATATTTTTAGTTTCTAATGTACTGTTTGTGAACGAGTTGGATGTTAATTTATTGTATAGAAAATATAACTGGACTCTTGAATTTCTTTCCTGTTCTTTTCCCATTGAAACAGTCAATCCTGATTTATTGGCGTTGGCACAATCTTGATGTAATAGCTTCTTGCATTGTCTATGTATTTCTGTTTGTCAGATTATTGTAACTTCTAAAGTAAATAGAAATTTAAAATTTATAAGTAAATATATATGTATTTATTTTCCCCTAAATCAAATATTATATTAAAATATTTATCGAATGATTATTTGGAGGAGGATCGAATTTTATGGGGTCAAAAATGAAAAAAATATTTAACATGGGTTCTGATGTATAGGGATAGGCGAGGGGTGATCGGCGATTGGAAGTAGGTGTACACCTCTTTGGAAGTATTTTGGAAGTACTTGGAAGTATTTTGGAAGTACTTGGAAGTATTTTGGAAGTACTTGGAAATATTTGGAAGTGCTTGGAAATATTTGGAAGTACAAGTGGAAGTAGGTGTACAGCATATTAGGTCGCGGTTCACCCCTCGGGGATAGGCAAATATATTTTAAAGTAGAATTCGACTTAACTTTTTTAAATTTATTTTCTTTTTAAGATGACATTCTAGGAGAGCTCTAATTGACCATTTTTTGTACCTGTCGGTGTTTAGAAATGGTTTGAATTAAAATTACGGAAAAATTCGATATCTCAATCTGGTATTTTAGAATATAGTATAAAGAAACCCTCGGTATCCAATTGAAATTTAATCGGCTTTTATTTTTTATAGTCCTTGAAGCCTTGTATATATTATCCCGAGGGGTGATCCGCTATTGGAAGTACGTGTACACCTCTTTGGAAGTATTTTGGAAGTACTTGAGAATATTTGGAAGTACTTGGAAATATTTGAAAGTGCTTGGAAATATTTGAAAGTACTTGGGAATATTTGGAAATATTTGGGAGTGCTTGGAAATATTTGGAAGTACTTGAATATATTTGGAAGTACTTGGAAATATTTAGAATTACTTGGAATATTAATTGAAAGTAATGGAAGGCAGCCCAGAGGTAGTGAGGAAAGAAAAAATTAACACATATAAAATAAGGTATAATTTATTGGAATCCTTCCTCCTTTCTTTTCAAACCGACGTTTCGGAGGATTTTTCCCTCCTTCTTCAGGGTTTCAGGGAAAAATCCTCCGAAAAGTCGGTTTGAAAGGAAAGGAGGAAGGATTCCAATAAATTACACCTTATTTTATATGTGTTAATTTTTCTTCTCACCTCTGGGCTGCCTTCCATTACTGTCAATTAAAATTCTACCAGTCCGTCTCTCTCCAGAGAAAATTTCGTTGCAAAAAAAATACTTGGAATATTTGGACGTACTTGAAAATATTTGGAAATACAATTGGAAGTAGGTGTACAGCATATTAGGTCGCGGTTCACCCTTCGTATTATCGTTATATATATTTTTCTTTAAAGTCGATTTAGAGAAATAAAAAAAAGAATAATACTGGAATTAAGTATTCTAAATAAATTTAGATTTAAAAATTGGCCAACTTCTCTTTCTTACATTTTAGTCAAAAATTCTAAATTTAGGATTTCATGATTATAGTTCAACTATAACGTTAAACTTTTTCATGAAAAAATGAATTTTATGTTTTCTCTACATAAAATTATCCTCAAACTATTATAAGTAAAAATTTATTCAGAACCTGTATATAAGTTCTGAATTATATCTGCCGATATATATACATTCGAAAACGTTAAATTTCTAACAAAAAATAATAATAATTCTATTATGTAATCTTATGAGGAGAATTTTCTAGGTTAAGTTTCACAGAAAGTGAAACTTAACCTAGAAAATTCTCCTCATAAGTTATTTATAATGTTTCACCTAGAACCGACACCTAAATCCTTAAAAATTATTCTATTATGTAATTATTTTTTAATTGTATATTCAAAACTTCGAAAATTTTAGATAAAATTCATATACACATTGATAAGCGTAATTGAATGAATGAATTTTTAATGTTTTAAGATAAGAAAAACATTCTAATGTTTACAATCATACAAATGGAATGAAGATAATTATTTTACTAATGTTTCATATTAATACAGATTAAAAAATATAATGTATTAATTTGATAAAAAGTGAGTTATTTATATAATAAATACTAATATTGATATACTCGATAGTTAAGATTATAAGAATGATTAAAGTATTCCACATAATATAAGGGAAATCAATACTATAGTTGGTTAGTATGGAAATCTCTCGCTAGATGGCGGACTATGCACCATTTTGGCCCACTGTTAAGGTTCTCGGTATTGATTTTCTACTTGTCTAAAGGGGGATGATTTTTTATGATTAATTTTTTTATATAAGGGTCGATGCAAAAGGTCATCATCTATAGGGTGTTTTCAAATAAATTTACCCAAGATACAAGAAAATAGGAAGGAAATCAATGTCTCTAATAATCCTAAAAATAGCTTCAATTCAATTTATTTTTAAGCAATACCAAATAGAAATGTTTTTTAGGGGTTTAAGGGGTCGTAATGTTCTTTCCCATGTTTAAGTTTATTAATATTTCAAAAAAAAAAAACGAGTTAAACACTCAAAGCACAACTAGCTACTCTCCTCCATTTTGATATCTGTAAATTTTTTTATTAAAATAAAGTTAATAATAAAAAAAAGAAATATTTTCAAAAAAAGTACAGTATGAATCAAAATATGTATTCAAAAATTTTAAAAAGATAATTTAAAAGAAAATGGAAAGTAAATATTCTCTCAGAGTATGATCTATAAAAAAATTTAAAAATAAATATTGTAATGTGTTCTTTAAGAAGAAAATGGGAGAAGAAATAAATAACAAAACATGAATAAAAATAAAAATTACGAACATGAAATGCCTACTAAACAAAAACCAAGGCAAGACGTGCTAAACTTCACGTGCACTTGGTTAGTTGACTGAGCACAGTCAAGGAGAGGATTATTTCCAGGTCATTCACATTTGCACAAACTTGCAAGCAAGCAGAGAACCGTCATGCCATTTGGCAACACAGAAACTCGTGGAATAAAAAAAAGGGATCAATTTAATAATAAAATGGTTATTTATTTATTTTTAGGCTAGATTAGGTGCAATCAGAAAAACAAACAATTTCATATAAATAGCCTAGTTTTTGGTATAAATTTAAATAATGAATAAAATGAGAGTCTTCTGTTTTTTAAATAAAACAATTCCCAATTATTTCTAGAGACTATAGTTTCGAAGGCATTGCCTTCATCATCAGTCTATCACAAACATTTCAGTATTTAGTTACAAATTAGTTACAAATTAAGATTTATACATTGAAAATTTTGAAAAATATATAATGTCTTTTTCTTCATGTTTCCTCTTGGAAGATTAGAATGTAAATGGAGCAATATCTGGGTTACTCTTTTGTTTAGGCTATTGCTCCATTTACATTCTAATCTCCCAAGAGGAAACATGAAGAAAAAGACATTATATATTTTTCAAAATTTTCAATGTATAAATCTTAATTTGTAACTAATTTGTAACTAAATACTGAAATATTTGTGATAGACTGATGATGAAGCCAATGCCTTCGAAACTATAGTCTTTAGAAATAATTAAAAATTATTTTATTTAAAAAACAGAAGACTCTCTCATTTTATTTTTAACCTAAAATAAAAACAATTCGGTTACCATCGACAGTGAAATGTTTTATTCAACTAATTAAATAATGAATTTGAATAGCTTTTGTGAAGGTACCACTGTACAGTGTACTGTGAGATTCACCCTCTTTCAACGTTCTTATAAAAAAACTTTATCTACCCTAACCATTCAAGAAGTACCGGCTAGCTTAGATATCGGGTTTTCGGCTATGGATCTCAGCACTTAAAATTCTCAAAAATATTAATAATTAATTGATGTAAAGATTTAAGTATCTTTTTTGAGTTTCTTTTTTTTTGAATTTCTTCTATATTCGAAGAAAGATGGAATTTTTCAAAAATCAACCCAGGTTAGGTACCTATATACCCATTATAATATTAAGAAATGAATTTAATTTTATCTAGGAACGAATCTAAGATTTTAGTAGACATATTTTTTTTATATTTCAGAGGGCTTCGTCCCTTCAGGAATCGAACCGAAGACGGAAGGGTTGGGCCGAGGGGTGAACCGCGACCTAATATCGTGTACACTTTTATTTCCAAGTAGAAGACAATAGATCAAGGGGATTTATCTAATGAATTCCAAAATAATTTCACATAATTCCAAAGACGGTGTACACCTAATTTCATTCGCGGTTCACCCCTTGGGTTTGGTTAAGAGCCCGGCAAGTTAGTTAGCACTTGGGTTCGATTCCTGAGGGGACGAAGCCCTCTGAAATGTAATGTAAAAATATTTCTACTAAAATCTTAGATTCGTTCCTAAATAAAATTAAATTCATTTCTTAATATGAATAATTGTTGTTTGCGATGTATGTGAATTAATAATTTTAAATAATAAATATCTAAAGCTGATATTCATTTCGATTTAATATTTTCTTAAATAGAGTCAAAAGGCCGTTCCTAGAATAATAAAAATTAATCTCTAATATGTAAAACAGACCTGAACCTGTATTTGGCCCCCTTGATTTAAAGAAAAAGAGATCATCATTTTAAGGGCGTTCCTAGAATAATAGAAATTAATCTTTAATAGTGTATAGGTCTGAACTTGTATTTGGCAGATCTGGACGCGTATTTGGCACCCTTACAATGAATGCCTTGATCTAAACCAGAGATTCCCAAACTTTTTTGTCTCGTAGACCCCTTGCCATGTATTTCTGTTTTGGGTAGACACTTAAGAAAATAAAGTTTTACTTTTAAAGAAATTTTAATTTATTCTAATACTATATTATATACAGAGCTCGAATATAATATTTATTTTTATATTTCTCCTAAAAATTAAATTTATGAACCACTCCAAAAATGGTGAAGTGATACAAAGGGTCCCCCTCATCTCTCATTTTAGGATTTTTTTAAGAAAATAAAGTTTTAGTGGATATCGATGAGGCAGTCCAAAAAAAGAAGATAATTTACACTATCTTTTTATTCATAAAACCGACGTTTCGGAGACTATTCCTCCTTCAAATATTCCTGTTTAATATTTAATAAGACTCGAAAATAGATCAAAATGGCCTTTTTCGTCATTTTGATCGATAATATCTCAAAACTATGACGTGTTGTAAAAAATCGGGAAATTGCATGATAATCAGCGTAGAAAACTGTACTAGAATCCATTGTTAGTTAGGTTTACGTGGGAAAATTTTGTTTAATTTTTGTCGAGCAGTGTTATCACCTAAAATTAAGATAGAAACAAACTTTAAAGCCCTATATCTTGTAAAACACTCATCGAAGACATATAACATAAAAATTCATTTTTTTAAAGAATTACATTTTTTTTACATTTTTCATCATCAACTGAAATTGTCTTTTAATTGACAATTTTTATGCTAAAGCAATTTCAGTAAATAAATTTTTAATGAATAATTAATTTGATTTTCAATGCATTTAAGTAAAATTCAATTACCTATTTATATACTGGGGGTACATTCCCTTGAGTTCGAAATAACTCCTAAACTATTAACCCTACGGAAAATTTTATGATAAACAAAGTTGTAGGGGGTGTGAAAAAATGTAAATTCTTGCCCTTGAGCAAACTCAACCAAATTTTGTATACAAAATCAGTGGGTCACTAGAAGGCTATAAATGCAAAAACTGGGTGCGGGAGTGGAATGGAGTGGGGATGGGTGAGGGTATGGGGTGCCCGGGGTGGAATGGGGGTGGGGTCCAGGGAGCTAGGCGGGGGTATGGTGCGCAGGGTTGGAGGGCACGGGGTGGGGTCCGGGGTGGATGGGGTGCGGCGTCCGAGGTGGGTGGGGGGGTAGACACGTGTGCATGGTGCGGGGGTCCTAGAGGGGTTGGGGAGGGTTATGTTGCGGATGGAGTGTTGGGGTGGTGGTGTGGGGGCATGGTCTGGGGGTGGGGGTGCTGGGTGGGTTTCGGGGTGAGGGTGGGGTTCGTGGACTGGGGGTCCAGGGGGCCGCCGAAGGCGGGCCTTGCAGCTAGTATAATTATATTTTTAATCAGCCATTTCAAGAACAAAATGCAAATAAATAAATATACATTTATTTTAGTTTATTATTAAATATTTTATTTTATCATTAATTTGTTATTAATTCAGGTTAAGTGAAAGTCATAAAGCTTCCAATAAAAACTGAAGAATAATTTTTTTATTTATTGAGTGACAAAAAAGTGAGTAAAGAAAAAATAACTAGTGTCTCTTAATATTTTCCAAATGACTTATTAGCATCATTAATCGAAAAAAATCCTTCATTCACTCTGCTGATTCAAATAAGAAAAAGATAAGAAACTTTCTTTGAGGATAAGCATCTATTGATTCCGCGTTTGCGATTCAAACAGACTCCAAGATAACATTCAAGAAGTAATATAAGATTTCCGTTTATATATATATATATATATGGAAATATTTTGTTCAGGGAGAATGGTGTAGGTTCTAGGTGAAACTTATTTAATAAAATTTAAATTTAAAAAATATAAATTACTAGGTAGATTTCATAATTAAAAGGCAAATTGCTTACGAGGAAGACTCATTTAAGAAGAAATGGGTATTAAGCGATAATATATCGATTAATTTCCGGTTGATTGTCTTTTATAAATCATAAATATTAAAGTTTATTATCACACTAGATTAAAATCGAAGGAAAAAGTGAACATTTTTCAAGAAATATCCTCTTTTTACTTTACCATACAGGTATTACAGTATTGTAATCGTGCATGAAAAAAGTGTTTTTTTTTCTTTCTTTTTTTCAAAATATCTCAAAAACGGCTTAAACTATTTCGATTAAAAAAATTGAGAGAAACCATGGCATTTCGCTCTACAAAAAAGCTCTAATAAATGAACATCGAAAAAATTATATTTTTCGAGATAATAATTGTTTAGTCAAAATGTCTGTTATTTAGTTAGTGAGTGCGTTACCAAATTTTTGTGGACGAGCTTGCTCAAAAACTAGTGTGAATATCGAAACCAAATTTCACACATAGTTTTGGTCCATTGAGCTTAAGAGCTAAATAGATTTTGGTGCATATCGACCCAAAAATTAGGGGGATCGAGAGGGGGAAACTCAACCAAATTTTGTATACATAATCAGTGGAACCCCAGAAGTCTAAAAATTCAGAAACTAAATGCCCGAAATGGATGGGGGGGGGGGGTCAAAAAATGAAAATTTTGGCCATTTACCAAACTCAACCAAATTTTGTATACATAATTAGTGGGACCCAAGAAGTCTAAAAATACAAAAACTACCCCCCTTCATTATTATAAATAATTTTAGGGGCCAGGTTATATGGTAAAGTCAAGTGGTTGGCCACATCAGAACACGTCAGCTTATTTTTTTAATAATAAATCTTTTTCAAAACTCGGTAAGCTCTCTGCAAATCTTGCAGATGTGAGAGGAAGGGCCTCCTAGTATTGGATTCGATGATTTTTCATTTCATTTCGAATAACAAAATTTCTTTGAATTGTAAAAAGCTCATATCCTTAAAATAAATAAATTATACCTAATCAGAAGAAATTCGATGAGCCAATCAATCATTGGCGAAAACTAGTAAATTTATTTATCTGAAGGAGAAAAAAAATATTTTTTTTGATATGTATATAAATTCTCTCTAAATATAGATATAGAAGAATTTAATCAGAATTTCTAAAAAGGCGATTGGACATGGCTCAAGGTTCCAAATCGGACCACTTCAATGTAACAAAAATCACCATGCGCTCTGCAAAAGTCACTCGATTGACATCTCTTTGACAGAAATAGACTTTCATGTTTGTTTTTTTTACTTTCACTTATGTAGTATAAGTAAAGTAATACAACCACATATTCAGAAATAAACTTTTCAAGTCTTATTCCATTAAAATAATTTTTACTTTCATTTTTAGGACTCTTTACAAACGTAAAACGGAACCCTATTAGTGCCGCTTCTATAGAATATGACTGTCCTCCATTTTAATCGCCCTCAAGGGGCTACCAGACTTTGTTCTCTAACCAACAAAAGGGGGATGGATTAAGGGTGTTCTTCAGGCCTTCACTTCGTCACTTTTTCGGGCAGTTGTTCTTCAAAGTCCAGGCCTAAGCGATAAGGGTTTTATCATAGAGTAATATAGAGTGGAAGGATCTATAAGGAGCCAATGTGTTTTAGCATAAATGAGTTACAGAGCTCTCTGGCGAGACCAGGGCGAAACCATTGGGGAATAAAATGGCGGAAACAGCTCTCTTCGGGGGAAATTTTGGTGACATTATCAAGAGTAAAAATACGCTTATATATATATAACATAAAGGGTACGTATCTTTTATCTATGACAAAGGCTTTAGATTTTCTATGATCTTTGGATAGCTCTTAAGAACTAAAAGTTTTCGTCCTGCAGTCGCTAGAGCTTGCAAGTCTAGCTTTCTTTTTTTACTCGATACGCCTAGTATTGAATTCACGCAAAAATTTTCAAATTTTGTTTTTGTAAAAATTGTTTTAAAAGTTAAATCAGATAATTATTTTCGAGAGTGTATAATTTTTCGTAGGCCAAAAATAAAATATTAATTAGGTATGGTACCATAAACTCGCAAATATCCGCATGCAGATGAATAGCATTGGACCTCTACCGAATTTTCAAAATAAATTTTTCTTATTTATTTTAATTAGAATACATTTTTTACATACTTTCTCTATCCATGCGAGTTAACTATAATTTTGGTTAGAACGTAAACTCAAATCCTTTGAAATGCTTAAGTTTATTGGCGAAAATAGGTGTGGCATCTCTTCAAGATATATACAATTAAATTATTACATGTAAATTCACTTAAGTGATCATGTGTATCGAAAACTTGACACACAGAAAGAAAGATAAACATAGAAGAAAATGAAAAAAAAAATACGGTTGAACATGATTTTTCTACAGGTTAAATCTAGTAAATTCAGTAATATAGGGTCGCCTGGGTTGACCACTGCCTGGACGTAGGTAGGTACTGAATAAAAATAGAATATTTAACATTTTGAAAATATGTATACATGTAAACAAATAATAACTTCAAATCTTACAAAATGTTTTAATTTTTAAAGACGAATTACATTTCACTATAAAACAAAATTCAAAAATCACATAAATATATAATACATTTTTTTTGAACAATCTCTTAAAAAAATAAATAATTATTTTTATATATTTTCTCGTGTCTTACATTGCATTTTTATAAATATTATTATATTTTGACTTTTGTTTAGTTTTCACTCAAACTAAAAGAAATTATATAGACACGATAATTTTAAATAATAAATTAGAATAGTTGCCCCTTTAGAAGTCACATATAGGATAAAAATCATATTTTATAATACTTATTTTGATAATACTTTTATACACGTAATAGGTTTGTATTTTTCATTTTTTTCATTAAATGAATTCTTATTAATTATAAAAGTACATAATCTATTAGCTCGTAGTTCCGGACAGCGGCTATTTCCGGACAAAACTTTTATTTTATTAAATATTCTCTTCTCATTCATTGTGTGTTATTTAATCTGAAATTTTATCAAACTAAAAAATGATTTTTTTACAGCCTAAATATCTTTTTAAATTATTTTTTAATGAAATAAAGTAAAAATGACAATCCGAAGGGATGAATTCAATTCTCTGTTGGTTTTACAAGAATAAATCCAAGAGTGCATCTTCTGCTCAATCTAAATCAATTCTTAAAAAAAAAAACATTTTCTAATAGGTAAAACGTTTTTTTAGACCAAGAAACGTTTCGAGAATTTTTTTTTATAAATCAGAAAAATTTTAAACACAAATATAGTAGATAAAAATATATTATTGAAAATCTTGACAACATAAATTGTTTTGTAGATGCAGATTATATAAAAATAATAGTAATAATATTAATTTATTTCTTTTGACTCTATATGTATATCTAGAAGACAGTTTCTTCTTTATAAACTATTCAGATTAAGCAAATGTTGGTGTTTGTTTATTACATGAGAGGCCAGATTACTTTTCTGTGCGGAACGATGTGGACAATATTGACATTGGAATTTAGCTGGAACGCCACATTCGTAGTTTTTATGTCGGGTGAGAAATATACGTTTGGTGTATGCTCGACCACAACGATCACATTCAAAAGGACGATATGAATTCCGCATTGATGATCCTGGAAAATGAAGCCAAGTAATCGTTAACAAAACAACTTTTATTAAAATAAAATTAAAAAAAAGGTGTTCTTTCTAAGGAGTAAAATTGGAACATAAAATTAACAGGAAATTTTTTTTAAATATTTTACAATCATTACCTGCCTCAGAATTTAATTCATCTAATAGTATTTGCAGATATCTGGAAATAAATGATTTATTAAATAGAGTTCTTTTCTAAAAACAAACTCAAAACGTTTATTTAAAATCCAATCGTTTCGGGAGAAATTCTCCCTTTACCAATGGAAAATTGGAAAAATAGGTAATTTCTTTAAGAAAGAATAATAAAGCAGCTATAAATATATAAATATTTTGAAAATAGACAATGATATTACTATACTAGTCTAATCTAGTGAACATTTTGGACGATTATTTCAGAATGCAAATAACATATCCCATAGTATATATTGTGATCAGCACACACCCCGAAAGTAAAATTCTTACTCGGCGAATCCAGTCTTTTATAGGGGTAAATGATCACTGAAGATGTCACAAATATTGAAAAATCAAGTCATTTCTGAATGGTTAAATTTGATTTCAGCACATTCCTAATGACAATATTTAGTATTTTGTACGACAAGCTTAACGATAGTCCAGTCGATAATGGGCGATAATGTGTCAGATTTTGTAAAAATTTCAAGTCATTTCAGAAGATCTGCCTTTTTATGAGTATAGTATCCGATTCCAAGTCTACTTTTGGAAAATTTATACATTTTCGTAAATTCTTAACCTACAAATTAGATTTATTATTTTTGTACAAAACTCCTAGCCCTGGTTTTTAACAGTAGAACCATCTTTTGATCTTTTGATTTCTTCTGAAATTGTTTTCTAATGAATTTGTGATTTAAAAACATAATTTTTTTTGGTTTATGGACTTAATTGGATTGGCCTCTGAACTGCTCATGCATAGACGTATAGATATATTATACCTATACTTAAATTTGTGTAGCTTATTCCTGAGCAATATTTGAAAACATTTAGATGATTCCTGAAGAAAAATTCTACCCTTGTACACACGAAACGCCTGAATATAGGCAATCAATTCGTCACCTTTTCTTGAAAGCTGCGTAGAAGTTAGGCTCTGCCGATTTTTAAATTTTTTTTAATTCAGGATTGTGTGCTACTATCAAAATACTTATTTAATATTATTTATAAGCAATAACACAGAAAATAACAGTAATATTTATTTAATATTTATATATTACAATATTTCCAACATTTTGTTTAAATTAATAACATAATATTTTATATACAGGGCTTGAAATGAAGAATTTAACGAACCAAAATGCCAAATCGCAAAGTATATCCAAATAATAAAAACGAAAATAAATTTACAAAAAATTTCATTTATTTTCAGAGAATTAAAAAAAAGCTACTCAGCTCACAAAAATGTTTGCTTTTTATTACATTAATAAATCACAGCAAAAGTTTTTATTTTCACAACCGACACAATGTTTCGATAATTTCGCGAACCTTTACGATTTGCTCCGGAGCAATCCGAACCCTGATTATGATTAGATATAACTTTAACAACATGATTATGTATCTTTCGTTTCGAGCTTACTCTTAGAGCAAAAATTTAAAAATCTCGTTAGCGAATACTCGTAATAATTTCTAGAAATTTGCGGGTAGATATAATTTGAAACTTTTATATAGTGTACTTGAAAGAATATTTAAAAACGCGTGATTCTTCAATGATTATTATTTCCATCAGAAAACGTTGACAAGCAAAATAAATACAATAAGTGTTTGATAAATTGTTTAATGGGTAATAATTTTTGATTATAATCAAATTTTCTACTAATAAGTATATTTTATATATATTTTATATATTTATATTTTTATATTTTATATATTTATATTTAGCTTATAGAAGCTTAGCAAAGTGAAAAATAACAGAATAAATATAGATTAATTATTTGACCAATAGTTAAAATGAAATAGGGACCCTCGTACTCGTAGGGAGTTCTTCCTCCTCAAAAAATTGTCGATCCCTGTATTAAAGCAATTAAACAATTCTAATAAATCAGATAACATAAAATGAACTTCCTGGTTCAGAAAACCCACAACTCTTTCACGAAAAGAACATGTTGCCAAAGTTTATGCCTGGGTGGTAAATCATCAAGTCACGCCATAATTGTCTTCATTTTCTCAGAACCAATTTTGAGTCCCAAGCCGTGAATTCCAGCCTTTATTGCATCTCACGCTCATTTCCAAGAACTATTTATATATTCGCCCAGGGAGGTTTTAAAATTATTGCTCGTATACGAATAACGATAGATGCAAAACAAATCCTTCAAAATCTCTGGACTATAACTATATAATATTTGAAAGAGATCATAAAAAATAAATAAAACTAAAAACAATAATAATGAATAAATAATAAAAATGTTTCTTTTTAGGGTTCCGTTCAAACGTAATCCAGGACTCTATTAGTTTCAATACAATATCTGTCAGTCTGTCTTTAGAACCAATGTAGATCGTAAATAAAATATATTATACAAACTTAAAATTTATAAGTTATATGTATTTATTTTTTCCGAAAAATATATAAGGAGTAGAAAATATATATTTTATTATTTTTTTTAATAATATTGATTAATTGATTGTTTCGGACACCTTCAAGTCTCTATCCTCAGAAAAATATCATTTTTTTGATTAATTCTTAAGGTTGGAGATACACTAAATGTTGATTCATTAAAAATACAATAAAATAAATAAGTATTGAGTTGTGGGCTAAATGAATTTAATGAGAAACTCAATTTTTTTTTTGTTTTATTTTATTTTTAATGAATCAATATTTAATTTTATCTCCAACAACTGAAAATTTTAAAAAATGATAATGATGTGCTTATTGATGGATTATAATCCATCAATAAGCATAATTATTGAAGATGTCAGAAATGTCAATTAATCAATTTAAAATAAAAAAATACTAATTGAAAGGCTTATTTTTCAATAGTTTTTAAAATTTTAAATGGTGTTTTTTTATTTATTTATTTATCCAAATATTTTGGAAATTTTGTGCAATATTCCTTCTTCAGTGGACCTCACCCAAAAAAATACCGAACTTCTTTAAAGCATCAAAAAGAAATTTATATAAAGGAAAAAAAATTGTTATTGTTTTAAGGGCAGAATTAAGAATAACAAATTGAAATGTCTCTGTGGCCCTGTGTTCTAATTTTTGTGAAGACTGAACAAGTAGGGTGATTTTTTTGGGTGAGGTCCACTGAAGAAGGAATATTGCACACAATTTCCGAACTATTTGGATAAATAAATAAAAAAAATAAAATAAAAAAAACCCCATTTAAAATTAAAAAAAAATACTGTTGAAAAATAAGCCTTTCATTTAATACTTATAAAAATCATCAGCACCACCGTGAATAGAAATAAAAAAGTACACTAAAAATGTAGTTCATTTAATTTCTTCCATCTTCTGTGCCTCTAGAAATCTGAATAAAAATTCAAAAAAAAAAAAAAAAAATTATCATGTGGTTTGAGTAGCTCTGCAAGGATCCCCCTCCTTGAGTAAAATTAAGTTGAATTTTTTCAAATTTAATTCGCTTTGAAATACCCATGTTGGAGTGCCTCAAAGCACTCATTTTTACACGTTTTTTTGTATCCAATGGTATTTTCAAACCACAGAACATAAAATTATGAAAAAATACTACAAATATATTCTTTCTCTCCTTATCAACGAAATACAAAAACGAATTTGATATCTCATGTATTTTGGAAGAATAAGGAACGGAACCCTTTGTATACAAGCCCGTCTCTCATTTAGCAGGTTCATTTCGTTATTGTTTCTTAATACTAAAACTTGCTTTTGGAAGTAAAATATACAATATTTTCTTATATTTCATATATACAATAAAAATAGTTCATTTTTTATATGCCTAGCAATCTAGCTAGGTTTTATATTACAAATATAAATATAATAGATTTGTTTTTCCAATTTTTTGCTCAAATCATGGTTTTATTTTTTTGGTCCTATAAGAATATGTGAATTTTAGAAAAGGAAGAAGAGGCATGGGATAAAGTCAAAAGGAGGACAAAATTGGGATCAAAACAGTCTTAGGAGGGAATACAATATGATGATTATAATGGCCATTAAAAACAAAATTTAAACAAAAACGACACTGCTTAGTTTTCAAGCTTCTAAGTTAAAGCCAGGGGTGCCCACAGGGAGGGGGTTAAGATGCAGAGAGGGTCATGAAATTTCTGGGGGAGGTTGAAAATTGTTGGATTTTAGTAGCATTATATGCTAAAAATAAAACGGTCAACTTTATCAAAAGTTAATAAAAAGCTCTTCAAATTCTTTAAAAGGTACTTTTCTTGAAACTCGGGGCGGGGGGGGAGTCATGAAGCTAGGAGGGCACCACTGTTAAAGCTATTGGATGTATATAGCACAATAAATTCAAAAAATAAATAAATTTTGCATTTTAAATACCATTTTTAAAGAAAAAAACAAATCAATTCAACACAGTGACGTAATAAAATAAAAGTAAAAATATTTTTTTTGGAAAATTATTATTTACTATGAGTCATTTACTTACTTTACTTTAATGTTTCCCTTGCAAGTGACAGTGAATAACTCGAAGTTAATAATAATTTTTCAAAAAAATATTTTTACTATTATTTTATTAAAATATGTTTAACCTCGCACTACCACCAGACTCTCTAAAAATTACAGTGACGTAATAATAATAAAAAAACTTCAAAGACAATTCGGATGTATTGAAATGGATGTGAAATGTTTTTTCTTCATATGTGTATTCATATTACTCTTCTGATGAAACTTTTTAAAACAGAGATAACATTGAAATTTCGGTTCCACACCGCATTCATATTTCAGATGACTTAATAGTGTATCTCGACGTGAATAGGAGCGGAAACAACGGGGACACGAGTGACGTTCCTTTGAGAAAATTGACCAACCTGAGGAAACAAAAGAACAAGAAACATTAATATTAAATTTCAAACATTTAGAGTATTTTCATAAATATATAAGGTCGACTTCAAAATTTCAGGAGAATCTTTAAATTTTCAAATTAATATCCATCAGCAAGTTAGCGCTCGGCTTAGACTCCTGAGGGGGCGAAACTTTATGACATCTATATAAATAAAAATGTACTATTACGCTTAAGTAATACGTTGAAGGATCTCCGAAAGTTCTTCACCGATTTCTTTGAAATTTTCACACAACATTCCATTCAAATACACGAGTGTTTTTATATATAGTGTTTTTAGATATCACACCTGTGGCATGTAAAAAAATATTTTTTCGAGGAAAGAACGCCAGCGCCTCTCTGGGGGTAAAAAAGCAAACAAAACAAGATGGCCGATAATAGCTTTTTAGAAATCTTTCAACTGTCAATATTATTTTTGGTTAAGGGAATAATTTTGACAAGTAATATATAATTCATTTACTGTTTTAATACCTATTCTATAATTATTTGGATTTTCAAATTATTTTCAAAACTATTATTATTTTTTAAAGCATAAGAGTAGGTCACAGCAACGCGTGGTCGGGTCAGCTATTATCTATATAAATTTTAATCATCAGGGGTTAGAGGACGCGGGCCGAAGGCCCGGACGTCAACTATATTATAACATATACATAATAATCTATACAAATCTGATAAAATTGTCCTTATTCAATTTCTCATTTAGTTATTATCCGTTATTTCAAATTTTTCTATAAAAAACATTTTTTTATTTTTAAAATTATATTGGTCTTGAAATGAAATAAAATTGTTGCATAGTTTCAAGGGGCAATTAAAATTAATGATTTTTCCGAAAAGAGTGCAGACAGAGCCTCAAGCCGCGAATTTATTTCATCTCATGCTCATTTCCAAAAACTATTATTTATAATTTCGCCCAGGGTAGTTTTAAAATTCTAACTCGTATTCGAACAACGATAGATACAAAACAAATGATTCGAAATCTCTGCAGAAAAATTAATTCAGGACATATTTAGACTTAGTGATTTGGAATTGTCCTAGAAATTAGTAAAAATCATTATTTTTATGAAATTTTGTATTAAGGATAATTACCCTCTTTAGGGATGAAGGGTTGATAAAAAAATTAATTCAGGCCATATTTAGACTTAGTGATTTTGAATTGTCCTAGAAATTAGTAAAAATAATTATTTTTATGAAATTCTGTATTAAGGATAGTTAACCCTCTTTAGGTAAGGAAGGGTTGATAAAAAAATTAATTCTTAAAAAATTTACAAACTAAAAAAATAAGCCCATCCATTGAACACTACTTAATAATCAGTAAAGGTAAGTGAAAGTCGAATGTAATTCACTAAACACGGCTAAACAATTAGTAGAGGTCAGTGAAGTATAATATTATTCCTTTCTTAAAGTAACTATTAGTTTAAATTTTCAAAATTGTATTGATAAAGGGAGATTTTCTCCGGAAACGTCTGGCTTTTTAATAAATGTTTCTAGATACTTGTATAAAAGATTACTATATATATATATAAAATTATATAGTGCCTGGAGCACCGAGCGATACTCGGTACCTTTTTGCCTCTAAATAGCTTAATAACTCATGAAACTTGATAAGTACACCAATTAAAAAAAAATCGTTAGTGCGTTTTTGAGAAAATCAAAAAAAAAAAAAAGAAAAATCTTTCATGTAAATGTCAACTTCCGGTGTTCCGATTTCAAGCAAAAACTACTTCCTATTCTACGTATGGTAAAGTAAATGTGTAGTATGATTTTCTATTGTAACAATTAAAAATATATATAAAATTTCAGTGCCAAGAATGAATGCTACAATGAAAAAGGTTAAAAGGTTCACAATAAACTAAAATATGTAATAAAATAAATGAATATAAATAAATAAATAAATTTTTATTCATATAAAAGTCATTCACCATCTTATACTAATAATACAAAACATGGAATGAATCTGGAATAAAAATTTCAGTTATAACAAAAAGGTTAAATTTGGTCTGAAAACTTATCTTAGAAGTAGTTAATATTGTTGCTCTTCTTTTAACTTAACTTTTAGCATAGCTTATAAGCAGGATCGGCGATAGGGTGCGATTTTAACAAATTTTAAGTAATAAATAATTTTCAAATACGAGGTTTAATGATTATTTATTAATTTATTTATTTGCTTGTAGATTTTGTACCTACCCCAAACAACAAAATCGACAAAGAAAAGGCAAGAATGCTTGGTTATATATTACAGGTGAGCGAAGAAAACACTTAACAACGACCCTGCTTATAGGTGTTGCTGTTTCTTATAATAACACTTTATTGAATTCTTATCAATAAATAATTACTAACATAGTTAAAACTTTGGTGATTTTAATAAAAATAAATTTTTGGAAAATAATCACATAGTTGTAATTTTTAATTAATATTTATTATATATGAAATAAGAAGAGGTTGCTGAAGTGAAACCTGGACGATTGAAAAGGCAAAGTGACACTGGAGCCTTCAAAACGTGCTATACAGTGCAGGATTTACGTATGAGCTACACAGGCTACAGCAGTGGTTCTTAACCTTTTTAAGCCGCGACCCAAATTTGAGAAATATGTTCATGACGAGACCCCCCCCGTCAAAAAAAATTTAATCACCTTTTTTTAGACGATACTTGAGAAATTTTCTTCAATTTTCAATGATGCTTTTTTTAACTCACATATAATATTTTGTTGTAATAATTAAGATAACCAAACTTTTACTTTACTTTTACTTTTCGATCTAAGGAAAATTTAATGAAAAAGAGCGTGTTTTTCATATTTTCATTTTTTATAGTATTGAATAAATCAAAATATATTTTTCAACTTATAATGAAAATAATAAATAAAATATTTGATTAACGACTCTGCGCGACCCAAAGAATATGCTTTGCGACCCAATTTTGGGTCGCGACCCATAGGTTAAGAACCACTGGGCTACAGCTTAGGGACCCCACTTTCTTGGGGACCCCAAAAAAATTGTCCGAGTGAGCAATTGTCATATATATAAAGTAAAACTTCGTTTATCCGGCCCTCATTTATCCGGACCGGATTTGTAGAGATTTTTATTTTAATAAATGTTCACATAGATAATAATTTTGAATTTTGATAGCAAGAATATAATTATAATTTCACCAAAAATGTATTTTTTAAACAATTCTATGTAATTTTGATAAAATTTTTTTTTTATCGTAATAAATTCAAATTCGGTTATTTGAGGATTTGTTTTGTTTTTATTACCCATATATCCGGATTTTCGATTATCCGGTTTGTCTTTGGTCCCAATTAGTCCGGATAAACGAGGTTCTACTGTTTTTAAATATACTGCAGCATTATTTGTCCCAATGCCTCAAGCAGGGCCGGATTTAAGCACAGGCTACGCAGGCTGCAGTCTATGGTCCCGCACCACAAAAAGGGTCTATTTTTTTATATTTAAAAAGGTTTCAATAAAGAGTCAATGACATTTATTTTTATGTTTTTAATTGGATAATTATGTAGGTTAATTAAAAAAAATATTTTCCCCGGTAGGGCCCGCGCCACAAGCCCAGCCTAGGGGCCCATAGATCCTAAATCCGGCCCTGGTGCTATAGAAGATTTAAAAAATTAAATTGTTGGAATGAATTATGAAGGAGGAAGTTCTTGATTAAATTAGAAAGTAGAGAAGAGTCCACATGATAAGGCACACTATAATACACAGAGGACTGCTAAGGACTATTTTAAAGGGCCAAGTGGGAGAGAAAGGAGAAGCCCTATATTGGAATATTTTCTCCAGATAATGAAAGATCCGAGAATTTTAGATAAGTGAAAGAGTAGGGCATGGGATAGAATGGAAGCAGGGGGTTACGTCAAAGCAGTCTTATGATTAAAGGAGACAATTAAAGAGTGTTTTCTGCTGGAAAAGTAAATTATTCAAATTTATTTATAACGAGACTATAGTTTCGAGAGCTTTGCCTTTTTCATCAGTCTAAGTTACAATTGATTCACAGGAATTGATGTGTGAAAACTATAGGTACTCTTGTTATAAATAAATTAAAAGAATTTATTTTTCCAGCAGAAGACACACTCTTTTATTGCCTCCTTTAATTTGTAAAAATTATGCTACTCTCGGCAAAAAGAAACTTTCAATTTAAGTCTTAAGGATTGATGATGATAATGATATCAGACAGTCATATAACATGAAAAACACTCGAACGGTTGTAGATATAATAAATAATCTGAAATTTGTTTTAAAAGTAAGTGTTTCCACAATGTTTCAGCGTTCTAATCTCCAAAATTCAGAGTGGATACCAAGTTTTGAAAAAGTTTTCACTTTTTTCTAGAGATTCATCACGTATAAGACATTTCTAAAACGTGTAAACAAAAATATGTATTGATATAAAAATAAAATTGTGCGAACACAACCGGTCGCCCGGCGAGCTGAGCCAGCTGAATTTCTTTAGTTCATTTTCTAGACTAGAGAAAGGATACATAAAAATTTAATTTTTTTAAAATTTAGGTGAAGGAAATGGATATTATATATAAATCAGTTTATATTTAACGACAGAATGGAGGTCTGAAATGCACTTAAAATCTTCTCCGTTAACCTTAAATTATGGGGTCGGGTTAGACTAGAGGTTAGCGTGCCAGCCTAATAACCAAGTGGACTCGGGTTCGAATCCGACTCGAGGCATCCGGCTAAAATCTGACCCCGGGGTAGAGACAAATTTAAAAAAAATAATAAGTAGTACCGTATATTGGCTTATGGCTAGAAAGGCCAAAAAATCCCTTTAAATACCTTTAAATTATAGAATATCTAAATAAAATCGTCACATGTCTTAGGAAAATTTTACATTATTTTCTCCTTTTAAAAATTATAATATGTGATTGTTTCCAAGAATTTATTTTCACAAAAAACAAAAAAACAAATATTGATTTCTAATTCTCTCTTAAAATTAATTTTACGTGTTTTATGTTGTTTGTAACATTTTTAAAAATTGTAAATTAATATTGTAGAGCAGGCGTTCTCAACATGATGCTAGCGCCATGATATGTGTTGCTCTTGTAATTAAAAAAGGGCTCCTGGGGTACTTTTTATTTCACCAGAAATGCATAGTTTTTTGTTTTCTTTTGTTAAATATCCCTTTAATTATAATTATATATTATCTTTACATTACGAGAAATTTAAAGGCCTAATCAAATATCTAATTAGTTATTTTAATTTCAGAATGGATCAGCAGGTCTGCAGTCAAACTCAAGTACCTACTTTCCGGGTAGTTGGCTTTTCAGAGAGACGAAACGCTCTGACAACAAAAAGGAATTTATTTATTTAATAATGCAGATAGAGGTACTATAATTATAATGTTCATATATAGTAAATTCGACTGTAAAATTTTGATGGCGAACCCGCCAAAACCTTGAATGCGCCTCTCATCCAAACCCATATACTTACGAGTATTTTGAAATTATAAATTTGTATTTAGGAGTATCTATATAAATAAAAATGTACTGTTACGCTTAAGTAATACGTTGAAGGATCTCCGAAAGTTCTTCACCAATTTCTTTGAAATTTTCACCCATCATTCCATTCAAATACACGAGTGTTTTTATATATAGCGTTTTTATAGATATCACACCTGTGGCATGCAAAAATTTTTTCGAGGAAACAACGCCAGCGCCTCTCTGGGGGTTAAAGCAAACAAACAAGATGGCCGATAATAGCTTTTTGAAAATCTTTCAACTGTCAATATAACAAATACATGTATAATTTAAGATATTTCGGAAAAAAAAATTATTTTTGCATGCTTCTCCAAGAGAGAAAATTTTAGAATAGGAATATATTTTCGATTTTCATAGGAAAATGAAATTTGAATTTGAAATTCACTACTCAATTTTTCTAGTTAAATTTTTTCATTTTTTTTAAACTTCTTCTAAATGTGGTAGATCTTTATGCCCCACCCTGTATATATGAAATGTTTGGATTAATTTGAGAAAGTATAAGTATTTTGAATGTAGAGCCTGAGGAAGATGTAATGAAACAGCGAAATCTCGCAATTGATGATTGAATATAACCATTATTATTGTTCCTCTTCCTCTGAAAAATTGATGTTTTTGCTATAGACGAAAATCACGATATGGGTGACATTCCTTAGAGATATGTAAATTAATAATTACATATAAAATCAAGGAAATTCACCCTTTGTATATCTTTCGGCATCAAGTTATCAAGGAAACAAAATCTATTCTCTCATAATAATAATACATTTCCTTCTTCGTTAATTAATAACGCCTATGATATCTTGATTTTTCAATTTTTGAGATGTAATATCTGGTGCAGCTGGTAATAATTTGAAACTTGCACAGTTTAAATGTTTCTATAGGTGATTGAAGGGTAAAGGGGGTGTTGTGTTTTGCAGAGAGAGCAGAGCTATACTCCCTCAATATTTGTAAAAAAAAAAACTCCACAATTTACAGTATTAGTTAATGAATAGACCCTAATTTGATGTGCCCACACACTTTATCACATGCTCGCATCTTAAAAGGTTGAGGTTGGGAACGCCTGTTCTAAAGAGATAGTTGCTTGTACCAGCTCTCATTTTTTTATATTGATTTGATTATTTAAAGCTAAAAGGAAATGTAAGTAAACATTTTGAAGAATATCACTATTTATTTATTGGAATGTTATTCAGATATTTAAATTATCAATAATTTTAATAAAATTTAAATATAAAAATAATATAAAGAACATATTTTATATTTTTCTAAAATATTGACAAAATTGATATTTAAATTATTCTAAAGTTTGAAAAATTGCTTTATGAACGAACATTATATGTTTTTTCATATTGCACTTTCGATTGAATCTTCGGTTGCAGACAAAGCATTCGAATTCGGGTTCCACTCCACATTCATAACGTAGATGGCAAAGCAAATGGGTTCGATGTTTGTAAGTCTTTGGGCATCGAGGACAAGCGTGACGTAGATGATTGGTATAATCGTTCATTAGTCCTCTTTGGGATCCGAAAACTACGGAAAAATACAAAACAAAAGATGTCACGTTAGAAATGAAAATTACCTAGTTTTTAGTTGTGATTGTATATACATATAAATTTCAAGCAAAAAATATTACAGGATTATGATAGAAATAAGTGAAAAAAGACCAAAAATAATAAAAAATATTTACATCAAAATATACAATAGTTTAAACTTTACAGAATTCTAAAATATCACATTCTTCTTTTTCAGACCTGCTCTATAAATAACTTTAGCTCCGATCCATGTTTTTTCAAGCTATGATACAACTTTTTGCGTGATAATCCTTCTCTTTTCAAACGAGAGAACATATTCAAGTTAAGGTTGATCAGAAGAACCGGATTATGGTGACTCTGGCTAACATCAAGCAGGATATGTGTGCTTCCAAGTGAGAGGTAAGCGATAAATCTCCGTATCTTAAACAATTATAGTCACTTATAATAGATCAAGCATTAATTATAAATTCGATCTGAAAAACAGAGGGAGGACGCTAGCTTTTTAAATTTCATAGAACAAATAATTCTTCCACGCTATGAGGTATGGTGCTGTCTTAATTCCAGATAGCACACTCGATTTAGAAGGTGTCTTACTCAGCTCTTATTATCTTTAAGATGAATGTCTAGAAGATCTCCTAGTGTCTAGAAAACATGTTCTATACATGTTCTAGACCAAGTGAAATAACAAACGCTGGTGTTCCCCAAGGCTCTGTATTCTCCTCCACACTCTTCCTAATTTATATAAACGACCTTATCGATCAAACGTCAAACCTCACTCATTGTTACGCCGACGATAGCACTCTGCACGGCAAACCCTCACTCCCGAATAATCGAATCAATGTTGCCTCCTCAATTACTCTCGACCTAGTCAAATTGAATAAATGGGGCTCTCAAAATTTAGTTAACTTTAATACAAACAAGACTCAATGTTGTCTAATTTCTAGGCGCGAAAAGATTTCCCTGATATTCACTTCGATTCGAATACCCTGAAAATGTGTGACACCCTATCCATGTTGGGCGTCTCTGTCGCATCTGACCTGTCTTGGAATGAACACATCTCCTCTGTGGCTAAATCTGCAGCAAGGAAGATTGGCTACTTATTCAGGTCCAAGCGATTTTACAAACCCCCACAACTTCTCACCATCTACAAGGCCCAAATCCGCCCCTGTCTCGAATACGGCTCTCATCTATGGAGAGGAGCCTCTAAATATTCTCTTGCTACCCTAGATGCAATTCAGAAACGAGCCGTCAAGTTAATTGACGATTCTACCCTCACCGACTCCCTCGACTCGCTGGCTCATCGAAGAAATGTCTCTGCCCTTTCCCTTTTCTATAGATACTATCACGGCAGGTGCTCTGATGAGATAAAATCAATAATTCCCCCCAAAGCATGCTTTGCACGTAGCACGCGTTTTGCCGACTCCCAACACTCTTTTGCGGTCAAATTAGAAAAGTGCTGGACCACTTCATTCGCCAATACATATATCCCCATGACTTCAAGGAACTGGAACTCTCTCCCAGCCTCCATCTTTCCCAGCACCTATAATCTTCAAACCTTCAAAACCGGAGTGCATAGACACCTACGTCTACACCCTCTCACTTAATCAACTTCCCCTTCTCTTCGGTAATGCAAGGGTCTTTCGAGATCCATAGGAGCTGCATCTTTACTGGTGCACCCCTTCTTGCATTCGATTGCATTAAAAAAAAAAACAAAAAAAAAAACAGGGATCAAGACATTTGGAAACTACCGCAATACCTTCCCTAGAATACAAAACATGATCAGGTAAAATTTTCAGATGAAAAACTAGCTTCCCTTTCGGATCTCCGAGTGAAGGCTACCAAAGTAGAGATCATATTTTTAATATTTCTATTATGTGCAATTTAATTGTAGATTTTGCCATACAAAAGATAGAAGTTTTGAGATGGAGGAATCGCAGTTATCATAGCTTCAAAAAAACCTGGTGAGTTTGGATCTCAAAGTTTCATATAATTTTAGTATATGTACCGCCGAAGCGAGTACAAGTTTCAGCTCATAGCTTCAACAAAACCTGGTGAGTTTCAATCTCAAAGTTTCATACAATAAGTAAATGAAATCAGAAGCTCTTTTCAAGTAATCTTAGTATTAAAACGCTGGGTACAAAATAAATAAATTTTTTAAACTTTATGAATGATTTTCATATGTGATTTCAAGTTGCTTTTTTGATGAAATCTTCTTTTACAAACATCACATTGGAATTTAGGTTCAACTCCACATTCATAACGCAGATGACCAAGCATATGTGTACGATGTTTGTATGTCCGTGAACATCGAGGACAAGCGTGGCGCATTTCAAGGAAGAGTCCTCCATGTAGCTCAAAATCTAAAGAAAAAAAACAAAAACAAAATATTTTAGGTGTAAGTAAAAAACAAACATTTGGATAAATTCTTCACAGTTAATTATTTAATGGTTTTAGGTAAAAAAGTAAAATGACAAAAAATGTACTATTTATAACAAAGAAGGAATTCACTCTCCCGCTTCAAAAGCTTCAACAATGACTTCTCAAGCTACATACTTACAGACAAAAAACTAAATTTTGTAATTATTGTCCTAATATTATTTATTGAAAATATAAATATTACATTTTAGGTTAAAAATAAAATAAAATGAGAGAGTCTTCTGTTTTTTAAATAAAATAATTTTTAATTATTTCTAGAGACTATAGTTTCGAAGGCATTGCCTTCATCATCAGTCTATCACAAATATTTCAAATTAGTTACAAATTAAGATTTATAATATACATAGAAAATTTTGAAAAATATATAATGTCTTTTTCTTCATGTTTCTTCTTGGGAGTTTAGAATATAACTGGATCAATATCTGGGTTACTCTTTTGTTTAGGTATTTTCTAAAGAGTTTTACCTGAATGAATGGAATGTTTTTAAAAAAGGGTCATTGATAATTTCTAGTTTTTCATTTAAAGATTCAATTGGGCTTTTTTCCAAGGATTTTAAAATTTCAATGGATTCTTTTAAAGAAAGAATTAAAGGGTCATTGACTTCTTTGATCAATTTAATTTTGGATTGATCTGGAAAACTATGATTGTTAGCATTTAAATGCCCTGCAAATGCATAATTTTCATATTTTAATTTGTAGGCTCTCTTGTGTTCATTGATCCTAATGGATAAATTTCTTTCCGTTTTTCCTATATAAGTTGCATTGCAATCTTGGCATGTCAATTTATATACACCGGATTTTTCATTTTCCGGAATTTTATCTTTAATTTGACTTAATTCACTTCCTAATGTATATGGTGATCTAAAGATTGTCGCGTACCCTAAAGATTTTAATTTATGCTTTATTTTTTCGGACATCTTACCATAATATGGTAATATTAGTTTTGGCAGATCTTTAATTTGGGAATTTTGTGAATAGATTAAATTTAAATTTGATTTTTGAATTTTATCTTTTAATATTTGATCTATTAAATTGCTTTCATAACCATTATTTATAGCTATTTCTTTGATTATCTCTAGTTCTGTTAAAAAATGCTCTTTCTTTAATGGGATACTATTTAAACGGTGGATCATTGAATGGAATGCTGCTAATTTATGTGACATTGGTCGACAAGCCATGTTGTGAATTACGGTATCTGTAGATGTATCTTTCCTATAAATTTCGAATATGTGTTTATTTTCTTCAATTTTAATTTTAAGGTCTAAATAATTTAATGTTTTTTCTTTTTCTTTTTCTACGGTAAATTTGATTTTTTCATGTAATGAATTTATATGTTTTATGAATTTATTGAGAATTCTTTCAGTCCCTGTCCATTTTTAACCTAAAATAAAAACAATTCTGTTACCATCGACAGTGAAATCTTTTATTCAACTAATAAATATTACAATTTTAGAATCATTTTAAATAGTTCAATTATCCCATCTCATGAGTAAGCTAAGATTCAAGTCCCCATTAAACAGTGTGAGATAGAAGGGAACAAGTTTTAAACATGGGTTCTATATAAGTCTTTTGAGCTGTTCCTTAAAACAATTAGACAATTTTGAAAAATGCCACTGACCAGTGCACACCATGTTGCCTAAAATGCTAAACCCGTTTCTGGGTAAATTTGACTTGCTGATTACAAAAATAGCACTAGTTTCCTTTATCAGATCTAGTTTTCGAGATATATTTGTCAAATCAAAAAATAATAGATGAAGCTTTTTTCAATTAATATAATTATATTATATTTTGACTTCAAAAATTGCTGTTCTGGATCAATACGCCTCAAAAATTGGCAACAATCACCTTTTTCGAAGATTTACTTCAAAAACTAGATCTCATGCTGTCTATCCAATGCAATTTTCAGAATCAGCTTCCCATATATCAAAGAGAAAATGCCTAAAAACAAAGACATAAAGAAAAAAAATCCTTTTTTTTTTAATTAAATTTTTCTTTTGATTAACGTTTTTTGAGTTAACGCTTTTCCAAATCAACCCACTCTATAAATTAAGGATTATACATAGAAAAAAAATCGAAGATTTGAATAAACTTATACCCATTATTTTAAAGGCTCACATAGAAATTTAAAATTAATATAGCTAGTAATTCTGCACTTTTTTGGATAAGGAATTTCCTCTCTTGTTTATTTCATCTCTCTGCCGAATCTTCTCTAGTTCCTTTAAAAAAATTAAATTTTCTTGAAGATTTCCATTCTCAAAATCTTTAGCCCTAGAAGCTCTTTTCAAAAAATAAACTTTAAAATACAGGGTGGGACATAAAGATCTACCAGATTTTGAAGATATATAAAAAAATAAATAAAATTAACTAGAAAAAACTGAATATATTATTGAAAAGAACATAAATTAATTTTTTCTTAAAATGTGTTTTAAAAATTATATCAGAAGAAAAAAGGGGGAGGGGAGGGGTCAAAAATAAAATTCTAGCCCTTTCGACAAAACTCAACCAAATTCTGTATACATATTCTGTGGACCCCTAGAAGGCTAGAAATGCAAAAACTAACCACCCAAAATGGGGGGAATGAAAATTCTCGCCCTTTCGACCAAACTATGTATACAAAATTTGGTTAGTTTTTGGATTTCTAGCCTTCTGGGGGTCCACAGAATATGTATACAAAATTTAGTTGAGTTTGGTCAAAAGGGCTAGAATTTTCATTTTTGACCCCCACGTTTTTTTTGTCTGATAATGTTTAAAACACATTAAAAAAAATATTTTATGTTCTTTTCAAAAATATGTTCAGTTTTTTTCTAGTTAAATTTTTTCATTTTCAAAATTTGGTAGATCTTTATGACCCAACCTGTATTTTAAACCGGCAGAGCAGGACAAAGGATGATAGAAATAGGTTTTTATTTAAAATAAATTTCACATTAAATAATTTGTTTAATTTTTGCAATAGATTACTATTATTATGTCTTATAATTAACACTTAATCTAATGGTTTTTATTCTTATGAATATCATTTTTTATGGCTAGATTTTTGTTAGTTATACTCAGGGCCTTTAGTAAGTTCAATTGAAGCTGCCGTCGAGGCGAAAAATATGTGCTTCCACTTAGACTCCTTCTGAAGCATCCATCTATGATTACAAGCTAAAAGGAATCAAAAAAGAGAAATCGGAAAAAGTGTAAGTGGGAGTAAAGTGTTAGCCACCGCTCAAAAGGAAAAACTTGAGCCGCTGAGTCCAATAAAAATAAATTAATACATCTTTATAATTTGCTATCAATCAATTTGATTGACATTAACATTTATGATCTCTAAATTCATGATAAAATATCCATTTAATAATTATTAAGATAAACGAGACAAATTATTTGGATTGTCATAGAATTTCTATTGATATAAGTAAATAAGTTTTTGAAGAAACCATGAAGCACTAAAAAAATATAATATTTATATGATTTTTTTTACCTTAAATGAATATAATTTAATAAAAGCTATTATAAATATATTTAAATTTATTAATTAGTACTTTGATTTTGCAATTTTATATTTGTATTTATAGCATAGTACAAATAACTACTAGTACCTATATATATTTATTTTTATTTTTAACTATAATATTTAAGATTTATCTGTTGATTCATATAATTTCATAAAAAGAAGCCAATTGATTTCCTAGTTTTTTCGTCGTGGTCTAAACTAATTATTTTAAAGAAAACAAATAATTTTAATTGAAAATAAGCTACTTTCATGAATTTTTTTCAGATTTTTTTAATGAAGGATTGAATAGAAGAGATATTTTTTTTAATATGGCCATATCAAGCCATATATGGCCATATCTGCCAGTTCAACCCACTTGCCATATCAAGCCACATATGGCCATATCAAGTCATTTATGCTCTTGCCAATTTCCATATATGGCCAAATATAAATATTTTTTCCCTGTTAGTTAAAGGGGTTATAAACACAATGATATGAATTTTTAGGAATATAAATAATAAAACGGACTCGCATACTGAGGGTTCCGTACCTAATTTATATAAATTACTATCTGAATGACCTGTCGGTATCGTTTCGTGAATTTAATACTTCGATCCTCCCAGAGGCAGAAAAATAATTATTTCATCCAAAATAATTGAATATTCAAATTCGTTCTTATTGGTCATTCATAAGGAGATAATAAATTTATTTTAAGATTTTTTTTTTTAGAATTTTAATTTAACTATTTGAATGAAATTGGGCTGGTACAAAAATCTCCTAAAAGTGGCCACTTTGCTGCTTTCATGTCGTAATTTTAAAACCAAATGAATAAAAAATGTCTACTTATAAAAATATTTACACCGAAAAATCACACAACATCGAGATAAAAAAATATTTTTTTTTTCATTTTAGACTTCACGAAAAATTCCAATCGGACCAAAATAATCATTCCATTAAAATTTTATTAGAATTAATGGATTCAGGGAAATCATTAGATATATGGTAACTATTTTGATTGTTTATGTCCATCGATTAAATTAATAAGTTGTTGCAAGGAAATAGGACAATGCTTATGCAAATATTTTTTATTTTATGCCAACGTTTCGTCAACTTTGTTGACTTCCTCAGGGCTCAAACAAATTAACTTTGCATATTTGTCAATTAATAAATATTTATTCTTAGCAAACACATATAGGCCAGTCATTGAACAGATTGAAAATATTTCCGATTTAAATCTAAAAATATATTTTACGTTGGCATAAAATAAAAAATATTTGCATAAGCATTGTCCTTATTTCCCTACAATAACTTATTAATTAGATATAACTTGTAAATCTCAAGTTTGTACCCTATTTAGCTTACAAGCTGTAATGGTCTGACAGATTGACACATAGACATGTAGCGACACTAATAGGGTTCCGTTTTACTTTTTAAATGGAAGTCTAAAAATGGAAGAAGAATAGAATAAAAGGTAGTTTATAATTTTTAAGAAAAAAATAAAACCGACTTCAAAAAAATTAAATGCAACAAATAAAATACACTAAAAGGTATAAAATAGTTATTATCTTATTTAGTTACAACTACGAAATATTAACATGAAATTACTTTTTGAAGTCGGTGCCAAACAAACTATACCTATAAGCGAGGGTACCCACCAAACGTACTAAGTAAAATCCGTCGAGTGCGATTCATAAAAGGTATATGTTTGGCACCTACTTAAAAAAGTAATTTCATGTTAATATTTCGTAGTTTGTGTAACTAAATAAGATAATAATTATTTTATACCTTTTAGTGTATTTTATTTGTTGTATTTAATTTTTTTGAAGTCGGTTTTATTTTTTTCTTAAAAATTATTTTTCTTTTTTCTTTTTAGTGATGTTATTAATAGTAATCCTATCATCAGAACTTGACCAAATTAATATTGCACTATCCCTAAGATACCCTCTTTACAATAAAAAAAGAATCATCGAAATCGGTTCATAAACAAAGAAGTTAGTCCTGAACAAACCTAACAAAAAAGGTCTAATACCCATGAAAAAAATGGGACCAATCGGAAGGTAGACTGGACCCAATGCAAAAATTTTTTCATAATCGGTTCACAATTGGCGGAGATATGAGGTAACATAGGAACAAAAAAAAAAAAAAAAAATCAGTCGTTAAAAACCAACAACCATCAGAATCTGGAACCATTTATTTATTTATGTATTATTTTTATGTGATTATATGAATATTCTAATATTTTTAATAGTATTATACATATAGATTCTTTATTATATTATAAAATATATAGATTAGATAATTATATTAGTTTTTTAAATTATATTTATAAATCACATTTTTTTGTTCATTTAAAGCATTTAAATAGCACCAAAATTTTTTTATAATATCAAATAGATATGACGTACATATTCACTTAAATAGGTATGCAATTTTTACATTGAAATAAATTAATATACGTTTAAAAGTTTTGATTTGATTTTTAAAAACTTCTGCAATGACTATACAATATCTAGATGTATAATCTAGAGCAGAGGTCCCCAAAATACGGCCGGCGGGCCAAATTCCTTGAAACTTTTCTAACCGATCTGCGGCTAGTACAGAATGAATTCACAAATATTCACTATATTAAATATTAATGCTATATAGGTAATAGCGTATTATATGTTATATCCGGCCCGGACATAGTTTTCAATGTTCACATGTGGCCCTATCTCTAAAAAGTTTGTGGCCCCTGCCTTAGAGAAGAGTATATTTATCATCCTAATATTACAAAGAATTTAAATACCAAATCAAAAATCTTATTAGAAATGTTTTTTTTTATTACAGATGAGATCGCCCCCACCCCCTTCCCCCAAGTGTCAAACTTGTGATTTGGGCAGCTGGCTTAACCTTAGAGACGGACATCCTTCTGACATTTAGGTATATGTTCATTTACTCAAGTTATAATAAAGTTGTAAAATTCTGCTGCCAGCTGAATTAAATTTTCGGTGTAAAATTGGCACTAAGGTTCGACTCCCGAGAGCGCGATCCGTTCTCAAATAAAATACAACATATCTAATAAGATCTTTGATTCGATCTTTAGATTTTGCTTAATGTATATACAGTGAAACCCCTCAAATCCGAACTAATTGGGGCTGTAGGCTTTTCGGAATAGCCGAAAGCAGTTTCGACAGTTGAAGATAACTGATATCAAGTGAAAGATTAAGTGATATTTTGTGTATTTTTATTATTATTTCATTGTTTTTGCAAAGTGATCAATCTAAAGAATTTCAATAACCAACTTTTACCGTTTTTCAATCCTGGATGACATAAGTATGTAGACACATTTACACTCTTTGTTAGGTATGCTCTTCTTTGTTAATTTTTCAACTAATTATGTAAAATAAGGTTTGTAGAATATATACATAATTGTTTTATGACTAAATAAATAAGTTTCTCTTTTTTGCGTTCGGATTTCCCGGGATTTCGGATTTCCGGGGTTCGGATTTGAGGAGTTTCCCTGTAGTAATATTTTGTCAAAAATAGAGTGTCTAGTGATGTCAGAATTTTGAAAACATCTTTTATAAAAATTCAAAAATTCACTTATATTTATTATACTATAAGTGGGAATAATGAAAAAAGGAGTAATACTCCTGGTTTTATAGTTTATTTTAATTAATAATCTTTTTCCCTATTATGGGCATGCAACATATGCCTTTTCATTGAGTCGATTCGGCCGAATCTTCTCAGGCAGAGTCGACATTGAAATTTCGGTCCAAACCCACACTCATCTCGAAGATGGCTGAGCATATGTGGACGATACTTGTATGTTCTTGGACACCGAGGACAAGCATGTCGCCCTTGCTGCAGAAATCCACCTTGCAGCTCAACATATACTAGAAAACATAAAAACACAAGACCACATGTTAAGTGTGTCGTGGGAAATATCATCGAGCCATATTATATCCTGAATTCTTCAGATTTATTTTAGTAAGCATCTATAACAGTTCATGCCCAGCCAGCTAACGCTTCAAAGTATATTTTCCTATCATTTATAGAATCAAACACTCATCTGACTTGGTGTATTTAATTTTTAGAGTTCCGAATAACGACTGTACGGAACCTTATTGGTATTGCAAAAATGTATGTCTATTTGGGTGTCTATATGTCTAATTTAAAAGTTTTTATTTGCCGAGAGTAGCAGAGTTGTTGATTTGTAAAGAGAAAAAAGAGGTTGTCCTCTGCTTGATGCCAATAAACATACACACATATATATCAAATATATATATATGTATATGTTGCAGTGAAAACCCCCTTTTTAGTAAGAAAGGGTTCTTACTAGTTAAAATGCTTTTCACTGAATACCTTTGTGGCAATTAGAATTTACTGATGTTGGTTGAGTTTGGTTCAAAGATCTAGAATCTTCATTTTTGATCTTCCGCCTCATTTTGGCTGTTTATTTTCAAAAAGTTTGGTTCAAAGATCTAGATTCTTTATTTTTGATCTTCCGCCCCATTTTGGCTGTTTTATTTTCAAAAAATTTAAACGGAAATGTCAAAGATTTTAGAAGCAAAGTTGTAGAGGATATAATTTTTGATATTTTCGTTTAAAAATTTTTGAAAATTAACATCCAAAATGAGGCGAAAAGGTCAAAAAAAGAAGATTCTAGACCTTTGAACCAAACTCAACCAACATCATCGTGTAATTGCCACAAAGGTATTCAGTGAAACGTGTTTTAACTAGTAAGAACCCGTTCTTACTAAAAGCGGGTTTTTATTGCAATATATATTATTTATTTGTTTGAGACTATAGTTTCAGAAGGCTTGGCCTTCATCATCAGTTTTATTTTAATTATAAATATTATTTTTCATGGGGTCAGTATCTTGGCCTATCGGCTAAGAGCAAAACATTTCCAATATCCACGCGATACTGACCCCATGAAGAATATATTTATAATTAAAAAGATTGATGTTAAAGGTCAAGTCTTCGAAACTATAGTCTCAAACAGTAAATAATATATTTGTCTATATATGTGTATGTTTATTTGCATCAAGCAGAGGACAAACTTTTTGTTTCTCTTTTTGTTTGTATGTCAAATCAGTGTAGCTCTTTAACTAAATAAGATACAAACTTGAAATTTAAAAGTTAAATGTATTTATTTTCCTGTAAAATTTTAATCAAATTAATATTTTGAGAATAGTCGAATTTACTGTGGGGTCAAAAATATTTTTTATCAAAGTGTTTGAGGTAGCCTGTAAAGATCTCTTTAAGGCAAATTGAGTTTTTTTTTTTTTTTTTTTTAATTTTTGCGAATTAAAATGACGGTGTGGAAAGCTCCAAAGTGGTAGTTTTTAGGTGATTTCTCTACCTGCTCAATTGAATCAAATACTGAAATAAAAATTCTGAAAAAATTCGATAAATTCACTCATCTGTTCCTTATCAACGACAAAAAAGAACCAATTTGATATCTCAAGTAATTTGCAGGAAATAATTGTTTATCTATCCAAAAGTCTTCGTGAGATCGCCCAAAGATCCGATGCACCGTCGCTTCTGGAGAGAAAAATGGAAATCATCTATTCTCCTAATAATATTAATATTATATACTTTACTGAGAGTAGCACTTAAATAACTCATCTAAGATCTTTTAAACTAGGTTTAAATAAGAATCTGTTAATAATAATCAATTATAATAAAATATTAGGAAAGGAACGCTCGGTATGCGAGCCCGGCTCGCACTTGTCCGTGTCATTCATTTTTTTATAACGTCCTCATCTCTCATCTCACAAGGACACTTTAGGTCAATGGTTCTTAGCTGAGGGGCCGAGAATTTTTTTATTCGTGGGCCTCGAAAAAAAAAAAAAAAAACGCAACACGCTCATTACTTAAAAAAAATCTTTTTTTTTTACTTTAATCTTAGGTTGTTAGTATGAGAAAGTATTATATCAGGTAGATATTTGATAATAAAAAATAAGAGCCTACAAAAAGCCTCATTTAGTAAAGAAAAAAAGACTAATTTAATTTCTTTTTAATATCAAGGTGTATTAAGTAAATAGTTAGTATATGAAAAAAAAGAAAAAAAAAGGAAGGGATCTCGCTAAGCCAAGAATTTTTTTTTATTAAAATTTATAAGCATTTTTATTCAAAAATACATATATAATACATTTTACACAATTTTAAGAATTCAGATGAAGACTTTTTTATCCAACAAATATATAAGTTTTAGAGAACACAATAAAAGTTCTAAATTTTAAACAATTTTTAAAATAAATATTTTTCTTTTTCTCGTTACTATCACGTTTAGACGGTATATTTTCATAAATAAAAGAATGTCAATTTTATTTATTTATTTTTTTCATTACCATACATAGGTAGGAATGGGAAAGTATTATTTATAATCAGGTAGATAAATATCAGAGATTTTTTATATTTATCAAATAAAAGGGCTGAAACGATTTTGATAACAAAAATTAAAGGCCTACAAACAGCCTTATTTATTAAAGAAAAAAAAGAGTAATATATATATTTTTTAATTCGTGTGTCTAGCATACCAGGAAATATCATTATTCCGATCTTTGCTTTGTCCACAGTCCAATGGAATAATTGAGATGTTATTCATAATTTTGAAGTTGAAATAAATCGACGAAACGTTCACCTCTTATTACGGAGGCCAGTGGATGCGGCCTGCAGGATTACAGACCCTGCAGGCGTAAGCCATAGAGTAATATAGAGTGGAAGGCTACCGAATATCGAAAAGCGCTCTCTAGCGGCTCGGAGAACAATATTCTTAGTCCTTAATAAGAGCTATTCAAAGATCATAGTCATAGATAAAAGATTCATACAGGCTCTGTGCTAAACGTTCATTTAGAAAATTTTTCAACGTATAAATTTATAGATTAAAATATTATTAAATATGCATAGTTCTCGACGTCAATGTTTTGTGAGAGATTGCTTTCGCGACACAAAATCAGATAAAGAACATACTTTTTTAAACGACTTAAAAATTCTGAAATATAAATACCCTATATAAACTAGTAATTTATTTCTTTGATTTTGATATGTTAATTCTTTAATAAATTAATTAATAGAGCTAAAGAGAGCGGTTCCCGCCATTTTATTACCCATTCCGAACTGCCAGAGACCTCTGTAACTCGCATACGCTAAAATACATTGGCTCCTTATGGAGCCTTACACTCTATAATACACTATGGCGTAAGCCACTAGAAAGTGCGCGACGTTTCGAAGAATTAGTATGAAGTTTCTTATTTCTTTAATTTTTGTAAACGAATTATGAAGAATAATTAAGCAAATCATAACTTCTGCAAATTTAAATATTCCACATACAAATCAGATCAGGAGGCCAAAGCGAATGGGTACATTTTTTATTGTTTCAGCCCTTTTTGGAAAATGTTTAAGTTATAAAAGTACACCTAGACAATGTTAAGATCACGAGGAGTTTCAAGACACACTATATATATATATATAAATATATACCTATATAAAATTCATTTTATCTATCTAAAAGAATGAAGTTGCATGATATGCCTTTTCAAAGAATCTATTCGAGTGTATCTTTTTTTACATATTAAACACTCAAATTTATTTTTATATTCACATTCATCACGGATATGGCGTAGTAAATGGTGGCGATGTTTGTACCCTCGTAGGCATTGAGGACAGTGATGAAGAAGAGGGCCGATCCACTCTGGATTACTAGGCAGTTGGAAAACTATAGAACACATAAAACATAGTAATTTGGAGATTTTAGTATTAGTGACATTAGTAATATTATTGGTATAACATCGAAATATGGATATAGATTATATCTACAACATAAATAAAGGAGTCTGGTATCAAAGGCGGCAATCTCCCATTTGTTAAATTTGATATAATGACTAAAAATCATTAGGATAAGTTGTAATATGTATGCATTTGAAAAATCTGTAAATGCTCATTTGTGTAAACTGTTTGATTATAAATTATAAGTAAAAAAAATGATATGAATTAAATTCCCTGGGTAAAAAGTAGTTTATCCCTTTTGATACTGACACCTCAATGGAGATTGAAAGATGTGTTTCTTACCACATATTTAATGCATTGGATATTGCCAGCTTTGATACAAACCATTTACATGCACTTATAGAACTCAAGAGGATGAATTTTTAGTATGGATATTTGGCTATTTTTGGTGATGGATACTAACTAGCCTCTTCAAATTCTACATAGAACAAATAGTGTCTCTTTTTAAAAAATGAGGGATTTTCCGAAGAAGAAACCTATTGACTAAACCTAGTTCAAACTCCTCAGAAATGATGGCCGAAATCCAGACTAGATAAGGCAGAATAGGACAAATACCATAAGAGTGCATAGAGATAAACTGAATAACAAATCAAATTGTTCGATTTGGCTGTGGGGGGATGTTGAAGGTTCCTATACATGATATCAAAGGCAGTTGAACTTTGAATCAATCAATATAATTCAATCCAAGAATTGGTAATTATTTCCGATCACTTATTATTCGTATAGAAACATGCAAACATCAAATGATAATAGGAGAAAAAGAATGCTTGTAGATGTATCTAATTCTGAACAACAAGTTCTGCTTAAATCCAAACCCATCAATCTGTGGTAAAAAATCTAACCAGAAAGGGAAATTTTTAATGTTTCCTAGTTTTGCTCAAGTTTGATTAGGATTTACCCCTATCGTTATAGATTTACATTTAGCATTTAGGTTTTTTTTAAATTTGTTCTTTCACATATTGTTAGAGTTCGTGGCTGTGATGAAACTGTATTAGATGAAGTTGTTCTTTCACTCCATAAGACTTTCAAATCGCTAAAATATATACGGTCACCAATATTGGATAGGACACAAAAACATGGCACAAAACTCAATTCTGTATACATGTTGGCAAAAAACTCCTAAAATCCAGAAAGAAAACGCCGCTCAAAATAATAACACTCAATAATCCATGGAACATGAAGGAGCGGAAGAGCGAAGCGGCTAAAAAAACAAACTCATCTCGGAGTTATAAACAAGTTTAATATAGAATTCACGCAAATTTGTTTTCGCTGAATTGATCGCTGATTCGCTCTTCACTCTTCAGTCCCAGAGTAATCAAAACAGAAAAACATCCGCATGATCAAAACAAATGATAAGTAAAAGCTTGTATAAATTGACTTTTAATTTATATACCTATAAATTATTAAAAAATGAAGAAAATAAAATAAAAATATATAAAAACATGTAATGCTCAGTCCGAGGTGGCGCTGAGGTCGTCAGTGTGTTGGTTTTTTGACTGGGCTGTACATGGAGTCTATATAAGCCTGACCGACACGTGATTGGCTCAGTTAACCTATAATCGGAGTGTGTGCTCAATGCTCATACTTGAGAACGATCACAGAATAAGTCGATCGAAAGGTCGTAGTTATATTGTATTATTTGTTCGTGTTCAATAAATAATTATAATTAATTTGGTGTGATTTAAATAAAAATTCAAACTTTAATCAAATTAATCACAAAAATAAAAGCTTCAACAGCTTCATTACTAATAAAATATATAATATATTTTTCTTAAAAAACAAAATGATAATTTTTGTATGAAATTATACTATTTTTTTGTTTTGTTTTTATAAATAAAAAAAAAGTATTACATCGAAAGAGAACATAAAAAAGGACAACAAAGATAATGCTATCATAAGTAAAAACAAACAGAAAATGATAGTAAAATATACATACACAGAGTGAATGTACTGTAAATAAAAACAAAAAACAAAAAGTAGAAAATTATTTATTGTTTCAAACATAGATTATAATTTAGATATAGGATAGTTTTATAAATTAATGTTTGCATCGTATATGTTGTTGCATTTTTTCTTTTCTGGAAAATTTTCTTTGACAAATATGACATTTAAATTTTGGTTCAACTCCACATTCATCACGAAGATGTCGACGCCTATTGCCAATATGTTTGTAAGTTCGTAAACATTGAGGACAGGAATAACGTGGCTCTTGAAAATCTACGGAATACATAAAACAAATTATAATCATTGGTAGTTTGATAAAATAAAGTGCATGAGAAAAGTGTTTTTTTTTTGTTTTTGTTTTTTACTTTGTTTATTCGAAATATCTTAAAAACGGCTGAAACTATTTTGAAAATTGAGCGATTTTGTCAAAATGTCAGTTAGTACTTACTTACGTTACCAAATTTTGTACACTCTAGCTCAAAAATTAATGTGAATATCAATACGAAATTAAACATCTAGTTTTGGTGCAATGAGATTAAGAGCTGATTAGAATTCAATGAAACCGACAATCTAGTTTTGAAGTCACTGTTATACATTTCATGGCAAAATCCTTCTAGTTCGACTCGAATTAAATAGACCCTAAAATGTATACTTTTCTATCACACCGTCTAAACCAAATTACAATAAACAGCCATAGCTTCATTCGAACTTTCGAGGTGAGTCTCGTGATTTTATTTGAATTTGATTACAATTTTAAAAGCTCTATAAATAAATAATGTATAATTTAAAAAAAAAAAGGTTTTACAGTATGTTTATAAAATAAATGTCCGACAATTTTTATGGAAAGCTAATTTTTCTCTGAGATGAACATTGTTAAATTACTTAAAAAAAGTAGCCTTGCAGACCACAACTAGTGCATGCCTAGTCTCAGAAGGGACAGGATATAAACCAGGCCTAAATTATATTTGTCATCAGTAGCAGAAATGATGCTAAATAAATAAAAGTATACAATTTTTATTTCTCTTATTTTGTTGATTTCTACAAAAAATGAAAAATTACTTAAGTTCTATCTTTAAATTTTAAGGACGTTCCCTAATAAATCGATTTTCTTGCAATCCTTTTAAAACTTTGTATACACATATTTATAAGTGTCCTTTATACGTAGAAATTTTTTTCAATTGTTTATGCGGCACTAAATTTATAAAATATTGACCATTGAAATTTTCACATTTAACACGCGAACCCTATCCCCGTTGATGTTAAAGCGACTGTTTCGTTAAATAACAATCCAAATTTTCTTGAAATTATTTTGAAAAAATGAGAATCATTAACTGAAGATATAACAAGCTTGAGTTGTTTACCAAAAAAGAATTTAGTCTTTTTGATTTTAAGTCGATTCTTCCCGGTTTTCAGTAGAGGTTGCCATTAATAGTCAAAAAATCAAAAATGGAATGCAATAAGGTTATTCCTCTAGTATTAGATAATAATCGATCGTTATTTTTGATTTTAAGCCGATTCCTCCATGTCTTCAGCAATGGTTGCCAATAATAATCGAAGCGTCAAAAATCTAATGTAGAATTGTTATTCCTCAAGTAATAGATGAGAATCAATCGCTATTTTTGATTTTAAGTCGATTCCTCCATGTCTTCAGCAATGGTTACCAATAAAAACCGAAACGTCAAAAATCCAATTTAGAATGGTTATTCCTCAAGTACTAGATGAGAATCAATCGCTATTTTTGATTTTAAGTCGATTCCTCTGTGTCTTCAGCAATGGTTACCAATATAAACCGAAACGTCAAAAATCCAATTTAGAATGGTTATTCCTCAAGTACTAGATGAGAATCAATCGTTATTTTTGATTTTAACTCGATTCCTCTATGTCTTCAGCAATGGTTACCAGTAAAAACCGAAACGTCAAAAATCCAATATAGAATGGTTATTCCTCAAGTACTAGATGAGAATCAATCGTTATTTTTGATTTTAACTCGATTCCTCTATGTCTTCAGCAATGGTTACCAGTAAAAACCGAAACGTCAAAAATCCAATATAGAATGGTTATTCCTCAAGTACTAGAAGAGAATCAATCGTTATTTTTGATTTTAACTCGATTCCCCTATGTCTTCAGCAATGGTTACCAGTAAAAACCGAAACGTCAAAAATCCAATATAGAATGGTTATTCCTCAAGTACTAGATGAGAATCAATCGTTATTTTTTATTTTAACTCGATCCCTCCATGTCTTCAGCAACGGTTACCAATAAAAACCGAAACGTCAAAATTCAATATAGAATGGTTATTCCTCAAGTACTAAATCAGAATCAATCACTATTTTTGATTTTAAAGTTGCTATGGTTATTTATAAAATTTCCTCCCAAATGTTTATCATTTCACAGCGAGAAGCCTAACCATTCTTACTTAAGCAAGTTTAAATGAGCTATATTACCGATCAAATGAATAAATTTTAAAGTTTTTTTTAAATTTTTGGTAAAATAAGGAATTTAAAAAAAGTACTATTTTACTAGTAAAGTACTTTAAAATATACTTTTACTAAAAACTTTATTTAACCTTTTTTGTTGTCCCCAAGATACTTAATTAGGATATTAAATTTCATCAAAATTCGTTAAGTCATTTTCAAGATATTTAAAAAAAACTAAAAAAGTACCCAAATAAAGTACTAATGTTTGTGGGCCGATATGTACCAAAAACTAATTAGCGCTTCATTTTATTAAAAGAATGGTAGGTTTTAAATTTCATTTTAATCGGTGCAAAGGTTTGGAAAAAATCGTGGACGAAAAAAACGATAACATCCATCCATCCATCCATCCCCACGCACTTCCAAAAAAAATGGTACTTTTTGGCCTCTCGACGAGACCCCAGGTAATTTTTGGCAAAATCGTCACGTGCTAAAATTCAAACTAATTGAATACTACAATTTGTGACCTTAATTGAGTCCATGGGTTCCGTAGTCTTTACCTGAGGACCCTTTGAAGTCCCGCTTGGCGCGCGAGCGATTACAATACTTTACCCATGCTTCGCATTGGATAAAGTAAAAATTTCTGCAGCTGGTGCATTTGAGATTTTTAGCTAATTCTCTCAACCTAACTAACTGTTCTCATCTGGAATTTCGCATTGAGCTGTTTCATGAAGTGCTTTTTTTTTATTCTTTGTCTTTTAGCGTCGGTAAGAATCCAATGTTGCCAGATCCGAGAAACGACGCAGTAAAAATATTTTTGCCTTTCTGCACATGTGAGAGTAGGGGAAAGAACGAACTGCATCTGAGCTATATTAGGGAACGTCCTTAAGCAGAAAAATAATTTTTAATAACTTATAATTTAAAATTTTTTATTGACAATTACAAATGACAGTCTTATATGGGCGTCCGAAGGGTTTTTTTCAGACGGAGATAAAAAATTATTCAAAGTTCATTCTTGTGCAGCAAGTATAGTCAAAAATTTAATTTGATTCAATAGATCTTTCGTCATCGGTGCTTGTAAGCTCTGACAATATTATTTTATATTATTTTTAAAAAATAACTACTTTTATAAATTTTGTCGCTAAAAAATTGTAAACGTAACTAAATCTATGAATAATTAAAGGTTTTGAACAAAAAAATAAATCGAAAGAATTAAATATATTTTTTGAAAATTAAATGGTACATTTTTTCAAAATTTAACTAGATGGCTGAAACCAGAATATATTATTAAAAAGATTCTAAATTTAAGGTCAAAATTTCTGATAAGCAATATAAAATTATTTCTACTAAAAGCTTTGAAATTTTGTCCTTAAATTTAGAATCTTTTAGTAAAAAAATAAATATTTAAATAAAGAACCAAATTTAGAAAAAACATTTAATTTTAAAAATGATTAAAATTTTAAACAAAAATTCAATTAAAAAACGGTCAGTTTTTTTCTAATATTTATTAAAAATTTTTGATGAAATTATTTTTTCTAAATATTTATATATTTTAGTTTTATTCTAGGTAATTTTTCATCCCCCAAGACAATCTGTATTATTGTCTATTTTCAAAATATTTATTAGTTTATAGTAGATTTTATATTTCATTTTAAAGCAACTATATATTTTTCAAATTCTATTGATAGGTAGAATTGCTCCCGAAACGTTGGGACTTTTAATAAACGTTTCTATATTGTTTTATAAAATAATTTTTATTTATTTTATAAAGATAAGAGTAAATAAATATAATATTTATTTACTCTTATCTTTATTAAAGATGTTTCACCTTGCACCAACACCACAATCTCTACTAATTATTTATTTTATATATAAAAACAATGAATAAACTATTTCAACATATTTAAATAAATGAAAAATATTAATTTCAAAACCAGAGGAATGCACCCCTTGGCTGTCTGCGGGCACCCATGCTATCCATTTTGTTTTTTTACATAATTCAGCTAAAAACTGTAAAGGCTATTAGTCATAGATCCCTGCTTAGGTCGACCTTCACCTATCGAGTTTCCTAATGAAATTAATATTTTGATAATATAATGTATTAATAAACAAAATTTGATTGGGTCGACATCCAATTTCTCTGCATAGCTATTTTTAATAAAAAATTAAAGTTGTTAATTTTATTACATAAATGTAGTTATCGAGTTTCCAGTATATTACCAATCGAGAGTAAAATATGTATATAGAATGCCAAAGTTAGAGAGCCATCTTTTTTCCATGCATAAGTCCAGGTAGACAGGGTATCAACAAGTAACTTCGAATTAGTATTTTGTAGTTATAGAGTTTCATTTATTGTTATATATGTAAATGTAGATAGTTTTATTGCGAATAATTAATTTATTTTATTTTTTTATTTATTTTTATTTTATTTAAGTTTTTATATAAAATAGTTATTCAGGAAAATTGGATGTGGACCCTATCAAATTTTTTTTAGTATAATAAAAAAATAAAAATGATTATTTAAAATTTAAAAATTTAAATATCAATTATTTTAAGTAAGTATTAATACAATATTTAATTTCTAAATGGAAATATTGGGTTTACAGCTACAGTAGGAGTGTTCGCAGACAACATCATTTTATGTCTAGATTTCATATGTGTTTTCAAATTGCTTTTTTGATAGAATTTTTTTTTACAAATATCACATTCGAATTTCGGGTCCACTCCACATGCATCTCGAAGATGATTAATCATATTTGTACGATGCCTGTATGTCCGTTTACATCGAGGACAAGGATGACGTATCTCGTAAGATTCTTTGTACAGTTGAAAATCGTGAAAACCTAAATGCAAAAAAAGAAAAACCTATAAGCTAAAAACGTCATTTTAGGTGTATTATTTGAAATTTTGAGAAACTATTAATAAAATATGTATACTATCACCATCTAAATTTGAAAACATATTCCGAATAGTTTAAAAGTTGTAAATTTAAATTTTATATTAATATTAAATACAAATAGATACCTACCATTTTTTTTTAATTTAAATTTTTAAATATTATATGAAACAAGGAAAAACTACTAAAAACATGTTTACATCATGATTTCGATAGAACTACTGGGAACCAGGGCCACATTAAGCCATGTAGAGACTCCTAGGCCAACCTGCGGCCCAGAACAGCAATTAATACGGCCCGACATAAAATTATAAATTTCCTTAAAACAGTGAGATTTTTATGATAGGTACTAAAAAAGATAGATATCTGTTACAATTTGACCTTATATTTTTTTTTCAAAAATAAGAAGAGATTAGAAAATCTCCCCAAAAGGTTTTGAAGAATAAACGACAGATTTTCAATTTTGAATGTGAAAAAATTTATCGAGATTTCCGAAAAAATAATCACAATTTTTGCATATTTTGAACCATTATTATTAGATTTAAATATTTTAACTACAAACTTTTTGATTGAATCTATATGTCACTACATTCAGACATTGAACTGAAAGAAATATTTATTAATATCTGTTTATTAAAATTTCATAAAAATTATCTACCCGGAAACAAATATTCCTTCTGGCTTCACAATAATTATTCACTTTTTAGAAATATTAATTTACATATAGGTACCTACCTAAAGCTATTTTCGAGAATAAAATTGGATTCATCCATTTCAAATCACCCAATATAAATACAATTTCTTGCTCATGATTTTATATTTTCCTTATCATGAGTTCCCTATAGATAGACAGTCACAAAATAGTACTTGAAAAAAAATTTATGTCATAATTTTTTTTTGCAGCAATTTTTAAAATGGTGGTTGGGCATATTTTAATAAAAAACGTGGTTTGCGGAAAGTTTAATTGTCAAGCCATTTTTAAAGATAGCAGAATAATTAAAAAACCAGTGTGTTCAGCATGAAATAAACTTCAGGTATACATTATTTCAATTTTTCTATCATGCAAGATAGTCAGTCAAACTCTTTTGTAAAAACTCGGAAAATGTAAAAATCGTTACTTTTTAAGACCATAAAGTTTTATGAAGAAAAAGAGACTCACTAATAATAAGTTATTTCTGTGTTGTTTTTTATACTTATATAACTACCAGCAGTATAAGTTGTAGTCCTGAGAATGCACTCGTTTTTTTTCTAGAGCTTTTCAAAAATGGCCGATAGCCTTTTAATGTCAATTTTCTCAGGTCAATATCTAAAAAGGGACGGAATTTAAAAGTAGAAATATTTGATCATTTATTGTATGTAATGATTTAATCATTATTCAACCAATGTCAATAATAATTTCAAGCCCTTATTTGCTAACTTGGTATTGCATGAGCGTGCAGAAGGGTAGCGTTTTTACTGAAATTCACTGCACTATTACTCTAAATCTAGAGGAGTGACAGTCATAATTTTTTGTGAGATATTCCTATTTGTATAAAGAACATTCTGTAAAATTTTCACTTTTTTTCATTCAGTCCTTTTTCAGATATTGAACTGGGAAAATTGACATCAAAAACTTTCGGCCATTTTTGAAAATCTCTAGAAAAAAAAGAGTGCATTCTCAGGACTACAACTGGTAGTTATATAAGTATACAACACAGAAATAACTTATTATTAGTGAGTCTCTCCTTCTTCATAAAACTTTATGGTCTTAAAAAGTAACGAATTATACATTTTCCGAGCTTTTACAAAAGAGTTTGACTGACTCGTGCATGATAGAAAAATTAAAATAATGTATACCTGAAGTTCATTTCATGCTGAACACACTGGTTTTTGAATTATTCTGATATCTTTAAAAATAGCTTGACAATCAAACCTTCCACAAACCACGTTTTTTATTATAATAAAATATGCCCAACCAACATTTTAAAAATGGCTGCCAAAAAAAATTATGGCATATAAATTTTTTTCAAGTATTGATTTGTTACTGTCTATCTAAAGGGAACTCATGTTAAAAATTCAGTAAAATAAAAAATGTTGATCAACATTACCTTGGGTGATTTGAAATGGATTGACCCAATTCACTAAAAGCAAAATTATAAGCTCAACTATCAGGTGACAAAAATAACCAAGTTTAGAATAATTAAAAATTATTTTTCATCTCATATTTCCATCTTTTAAACTTTTATTTTTTAAGTAATTAAAAATAATTAATCTAGAAAAATGATTAAAAAGTGGGCTGATAGAATGATCTCTCTTTCTTTATAGCAGCTAAGGCAAGGATTCAAATACAAGCCTAGACCTGTTTTAGATTAATAGAAGTTAATTTCTTAATTTCTATTAGTCTAGGAATGGCCTTTTGACTATTGCACTTGGACTAATTGGATACTCGTTATTATATATAGGTAGAGAGACCATTCAATTCAATTATTTGGAAATATTAAGAAATAATTAAACTCTACATATTTCTAAAAGACGTTCAACCCTTTATGAGCTCCTAATATATGGACTTTTTCTTATTATCTGCATTTTACCTATAAAAGTAAAGAGTTGGAAATTTATTCCATTCATTTTCTCGAGTTATAATATAATAATATTTATAAATTACTATTACGGAATTCTGAATTGAAAAAAAAATACTTTTACCTGTAAGTATTATAAATCCTTTTTTTATTTTCAAATAACTTGTAGATAATATTTATCGCTTATCGAAAGGAAAAATTTTCGGGCAATAAAATATAATTATTCTAAATGTACTTTATAATAAAATATTATCAACTCTTTTATTCAGTTGGCAAAAAGTTTGGTTCAAGTCAACATCGCTGCTTACTTTCTCTCTTCCTAAGCCAGGCAAGGTAATTAACTTTTACTATGTATACAACTAATTTAATTCGATAATGGAAACATTTTGAATTCAAATATAATATTATATACTTAAGTGTACAGTCAAATTAAAAAACATCCCGGCGTGTTTAATGAACACCACATGATTTTTACTTATCCCGCATCAAATCACCAATATTAAAATATTAATTAAGAGTAATATAAGATCTAAATTTCAAAAAATTTGAAACTCTTTAGACTTTATCCTTATAATACTAGCTATCCATCAGAATTATTAGAGATTTTTAGCTATTATAATTTTGGAGTCTATAACTTAGTAACACTAAGATATAGCAGTATTTTATCTAGCTGTAGGTAACTCCAAAATTATAATAGCTAAAAATCTGTAATAATTCTGATGAATAGCTAGTATTATAAGGATAAAGTCTAAAGAGTTTCAAATTTTTGAATCATTACTTTGGCCGGAATAAAAAATTGATATTTTAATGCTAAAAACCCCATGTTATTTAGATGAGAAAATTACATCTCTGGGGGCACAGGTTATAATTGAGATAGAGACTTGAAACTTGGGGGAATTCTAAAATACCCAAAATAAGGACCACCTTAATATAAATACATTATACACTATATTTAGGTAAGTATTAAATAAATAGTCAAAATTTCAGATAAAGAAAGTATAATTTAGAAAAAAGTTTTAGAAATAATCAAAATGTTAAACAAAAATTCAATTTAAAAAATGTCAGATATGGACGGTCTTTCTCATATTTTTCAGAAATCGAAAAAAATTATTGTTCATAAATATTTATATGTTTATACTTGCTTTATTATTCCTTCTTAAAGGAACTATTTTTCCAAATTTCCACTGGTAAAGAGAGAATTTCTTCTGAAACGTTCGGATATTTAATAAACGTAGTGAGATTTTTTTTATAAAAGAACAGTATTTAATTAATAAAATAAAACAATCAATAAATTATTTCTATAAGTATATATATAAAATTTTATTTGTTAGAGACTATAGTTTCGAAGGCCCTTCATCTTCATTATTTCCTCAACAACATTGCTAATCTCGGCAAGAAAAATCTCTTCACTAATATCAAAAGTTGGTAGTCCATCTATGGTGAAAACTGAACTGAATGCGGGTGAGTGTGCCCTGAAACGAAAAACTCTATTAGATTGGTTTATATTGAGTTTTTTTAAACATCTTATTTGTTAAGCCATACAGGAATATATCATGTATAATATAATGTTGCTATTTTTTTCGAAGTTGAATCCTATTTTAGACACTTATGCAGGGCCGTCTCAAGGGTATGTGCCGCCCGGGTGCAAGATATAATTTGCCGCCCTTCCTCATCAGAACATCAATATTATATTCCGGCAATGATAATAATAAGTGCGTTGATTTAAAATTCTGATTTTAATTATTTGATAACTTTTAATCTGTTTAAGAAATAAAACATTAAAATAAAAATGATAAGGGTAACTTTTTATAAACTTTATTACTTTGTATAATTTTAAAAAAAGAATGTATTTGAAACAAACATAAAAAAGATAGTACTTTCATATAATCCTTAGTTATAACAAAAAAGAAGTACCTTGCCTATATATACATAATTTTATATTATATTAATCTGTTATTCTTTATTAGCAATATTTAATGGGCATCTTTTAGATGTGTTTATAAATAACTTTTTTTTTTTTTGGGGGGGGGGGGTCGGGCTGGTCTAATGGTTAGCGTCTCCACCTGCTAACCAAGTGGACCCGAGTTCGAGTCCGGGTCGAGGCGTTCGGCTGATGGCTGATCCCCTGCTTTAGGGACAAATGTTAATAAAAAAATAACTGGTATCGTAAATTGGCTTATGGCTTGAAAGGCTGAAAACCAAAAAAAAAAAAATTTTTTTATTTTTTCCTGCCTATGTAGAATGCCGCCCGGGTGCCATGCACCCCTTGCACCCCTGACAAGGGACGGCCCTGCACATATGGCAGCGTCGGCGTTTCTGAATTTGTACATGTGGTTTCAAATGGGTTTGCAGGTGATGTTTCTTAGGTATCACCACCGTTGCTCGTAGTTAAATTTTCAACTGTATAAAACAAACTTTCAAATTAAACTTTGCACATCAAAAGACCTGAGAGATTTTCGATCAATTCTTTATTTGATCAAAAACGGTGGCAATTTGCAGATTTTGGGATATGCATCTTGATGGATGAAGATAATTTCAGTACCTTGAAGTAAAAATGTGCAAAATGACTGTTTAATGGATCAAATAAGGGCATCCTCGCTTAAATAATAAATCATTAGTCACCTTAACTACTAATAGGCAATAAAAAAAAAAAAAAAAAAAAATAATAATAATGTCTGACATTTTAATTGTTTTTACTCACCAAAAAGTATACTTATCATCTAGCAGAAAATAATTCTCTAACTCCTGATATCCCGTTGATATCAATTGTATTTATTTGATGTGTGTCAATGGGTTGCACTTTAGTGCAAAACTTGCCTTGGAAACCTAAATAATTATACATAATGCTAACTCTTATTCAGGGTCCACTGATATCCATTAATTTTTTTCTTAATCAGTTCTCATTGTATGCTTCATTTGATAAACATATTTGTTGTTTGCCCATTTTTACCTTAAAGCATTACCTAAGGATAAAGGAAATAATTCTTTCCAATTTGTTTTTATTTCAATCTTTTATTTATATATTACCAATCCCTTTATATACCTATGAAATTTCAAACAGATAAACATTATGTTTACATAAATATAATATAAATATATCTTTGATCTTTGATTTTCAAACACAATCAAATCTTTATTGTGAGGATGTTGGTTTTTCTGATACCTATTTCAAGGAAGCTGGTTTTGCTGATACGTCTCTTGAGGTGATTCAACAAAAACAATCTCTTCAAAATAAATACCATATATCAGCATAACCAGGCTCCTCAAAATATGCTATCAACAAAATAAGCTTCCCCAAAATATCTATCAACAAAACCAACCTCTTTAAAATATGGTTCAACAAAATTCAAATCATGATATTCAAAATAACAATTGTCAATATATATTTGATCTTTAGTATAAAATTAACAATTAATTGATGTATTATAATCAATCTGTTTATGCATTTTCAAAACATGCGACCGCATATTGCCTTTTTGATGGAATCTTCTTTTACAAATTTCACATTCGTATTTCGGGGCCACTCCACATGCATCTCGAAGATGATTAATCATATTTGTACGATGTCTGTATGTCCGGTTACACCGAGGACAAGGATGACGTATCTCGTAAGATTCTATGCACAGTTGCAAACCTAAATGCAAAAAAAGGAAAACATATAAGCTAAAAACGTCATTTTAGGTGTATTATTTGAAATTTTGAGAAACTATTAATAAAATATGTATACTATGACCATCTAAATTTGAAAACATTCTCCGAATAGTTTAAAAGTTGTAAATTTAAATTGGATTTTATATATAGTGAAACCCCTCAAATCCAAACCCCGGAAATCCGAACTCAAAGAAGAGAAACTTATTTATTTAGACATAAAACAATTATGTATATATTCTACAGTATAACCTTATTTTAAATAATTAGTTGAAAAATTAACAAAGAAGTACAGTTAGCATATCTAACAAAGTGTAAATGTGTGTCTACATACTTATGTCATCCGGGATTGAAAAAACGGTAAAAGATGGTTATTGAAATTCTTTAAGTTAATCACTTTGCAAAAACAATGAAATAGTAATAGAAACACACCAAATATCACTTAATATTTCTTTTAATATATTTAATTAATAAAATAAAACAATCAATAAATATATATATATATATATATATATATATATATATATATAAAATTTTATTTGTTAGAGAATATAGTTCGAAGGATTGCCCTTCATCTTCATTATTTCAGCTTAAAATTCAACAACATTGCTAATCTCGGCATGAAAAATCTCTTCACTAATATTAAAAATTGATTTTCCGGCGTTATCCGGATATCAAAAGGATTTGGAGAATTTTTTCGGGTAGATCCATCTATGGTGATAACTGAACTGAATGCGGGTGAGTGTGCCCTGAAATGAAAAACGCTATTAGATTGGTTTATATTGAGTTTTTTAAACATCTTATTTTTTAAGCCATACAGGATATATCATGTATAATTTAATGTTGTCATTTTTCTCGAAGCTGAATCCTAGTATCAAAAAATCAAAAAAATCATGGCTAACATTTTAAATTATTTTACTCACCAAAAATTATACTTATCATCTAGCAGAAAATAATTCTTTCACTCCTAATATCCCGTTGATATTAATCTTACTTATCTGATGTCTGCCTGTGAGTTGCACTTTGGTGCAGCAGTTGCCTTGGAAACCTAAATATATGGTACTCGCGATGATGCCACCACTCTTTTCAGGTCCACTGATATCCATTAATTTTCCTCCTAATCAGATCTCATTGTATGATGCTTCATTTGATAAACATATTAGTTGTTTGTCCATTTTTACCTTAAAGTTATAAGGATATAAGAAATAATTATTTAAATTTTCTTTTGTTTCGATCTTTTATTTATAAATTACTTATTCCTTTATATACCTATGAAATTTTAAACAGATAAACATTATTTATGTTTACATAAATATAATATAAATATATCTTTGATCTTTGATTTTCAAACACAATCAAATAGTTATTGTGAGGATGTTGGTTTTTCTGATACCTATTTCAAGGAAGCTGGTTTTGCTGATACGTCTCTTGAGGTGATTCAACAAAAACAATCTCTTCAAAATAAATACCATATATCAGCATAACCAGGCTCCTCAAAATATGTATCAACAAAATAAGCTTCCCCAAAATGTCTATCAACAAAACCAACCTTATTTAAAATATGGTTCAACAAAATTCAAATTATGATATTCAAAATAACAATGTCCAATATATATTTAACCTTTAGTTAAAATTAACAATTAATTGCTGTAATATAATCAATCTGTTTATGCATTTTCAAAACATGCGACCGCATATTGCCTTTTTGGTGGAATCTTCTTTTACAATAAACACACTCAAATTTACGCTCGACTCCACATTCGTAATTTAGATGGAAACTCAAATGTTTGCGATGTTTATAGGAACGATGACATGTTGGACACTGGTGACGAGGCTTCTCAAATTGCAGCAGTCGAAAATCTAGTAAACAAATAAAAACAGAGAGAAAGAGAGAGAGCTAGTTTAAATCAAAGATTCATATAGAAAAACATTTCTACTTAATGAATAAATAAATATAACATAAATATTCAAAATAAAATATGTATTTACTTAAGAAAAAACAAATTAAAAGCCAAAACCAATTTTTTGGAAATTTAAAGTCTATCGTACGATACAGCAATTTGAACTCTTATATTCAATATTGTTTTGATTGATAATGATTTTCTTGGTATATATCTTACATATAATGAATATAAGGTAACGTCGATGTTATAATTTTACATTTTATTAGTTAAAATCTGACTTATAGCTATCTTGTCTTGCATGAATTACTGATATACGTACTATCTTAGATGCGTATTCCTGACCATACTCATAATATGGAAAAAGTATATTAAATAATGTAAGGGGACAATGATTATTATTATTATTTTTTTAATAATGATATTGATTCAAGAAGATGTTGTAACAAAAAAGGAGCAACCCTTCTTGTATCGTGAAAAGGAGAAGAACTTTCGGGTCAGAGTTGAAGGAATCTGAGAATACGGGTCTTGAGGATATTATCGTTGAAAAGCCAAGAGAGTTCTAGTCTATAAAAGTCATAGAGATAACGAGTTGGTGAAAACGATTGTTTAGTTAGAATTTAGATCGCGCAGAGATGTTGAGAGTTTCGGGTATTTTGTGTAAATTCTTTTGTTCGTACTTGAGTTTACGTAGAAACAACATTCATGTGTGTATTAAAAATATTAAGAATTTTTTTTAAATAAAATGATGAATCTAAAATAAGAGAGAACATTTTAATTAATAAGATAGAAGTGTCTTTCACCCCTTCGAAACATCATTTTAAGTTAGAGAAAAACACAGAAAGAAAAAAATTAAGAAGAGCACCGAAAACCAGAGAGGAAATTATTACAGTAATACAAGATTTACCATAAAAAATTTACAATAAATATAAAATAGACACATGGGAAGAACTTGACGATTTTTATAAGAATTAGCAAAAAATTATTAATTTTGACGTCGCTGGATTGGTGGTTTGACATTTTAGTGGACAATAGAGTATATTACTATAAGGATATTAGTTGCCAGAAATTAAATGTAACGAAAATCTCAATTGCATCTTGGTGCTGACAAGTATTTACTACTTAATTACTTAAAATAGGTATGTGGATGTTTGTGAAGTAAGGACCGGGGATGTTTTCTTTTTATGATTATTTTAAGTGGTGAATAAATAAACAGTTTTTTTTTGATATGATATATAAATTTTATTATAGTAGATTAATTGCTTCAAAATTGAAATGAATATAATATGTTTGCGAATATAAGTTGGATTTGAAGATTTCTTTATAATAGCCTCGGATATGGATTTAATCGAGGGGTGAACCGCGACCTAATATGATGTACACCTACTTCCACTTTTACTTCCAAATATTTCCAAGTAATTCCAAATATTTCCAAGCCTTCCAAATATTTCCAAGTACTTCCAAAGATTCCCAAGTATTTACAAATGTTTCCAAGTGCTTTCAAATATTTCCAAGTACTTCCAAATATTTCCAAGTACTTCAAAAATACTTCCAAAAGGTGTACACCTACTTCCAATCGCGGATCACCCCTCGGATATAATGCTTGTGATCTTGATGGACTTCTGTTGGTTGTCGTCTCCTTTATCTCTCCAAAGTATTCAATGTAGAATATAAAACTTCCTTTCAGTGTGTTCAAGACCATACAGAATAAATATTTCAATTTTAAGTTCTTTATTTAAATATTTTTCGGCATCTCTTGATAATCTTGCCTCATACTCGTTTGTTTTAGTTATATTTTTGACCACGAGATTGTGTAGTGGCAATAGCCACTTACCAATAACAAGTGTTCTCATATATATAGGAACATTTCATTTAAATGATTGACTATAATATTAGAATTTAATGGTTTATTAATCTATTGTTATGTACACTTATAATATGAGTTTTCATATAATCTTTTCGACAAAATTTTCTTTTACAAATGTAACATTCAAATTTTTGTTCAATACCGCATTCTTCTCGTAGATGTCGGTATAAATTGGTCCGATGTTTGTACGTTCGTGGACATTGAGGACAGGCATGTCGAGGCAGGTTGTCTAGATCCATACCGAGCAATGACCGACCTGGCAGCTGAAAAACTACAACACACAAAAAACATGGTATTTTTGGAATTTTCTCGGGTTAGGAAATTTATAAACTCTGGTGAAAACAAACTACTTTGGTGAAAATTCGGAATTTTTTTGTTGAAAACTATGTTTTTTACGTATACTTCTAAATTTTGTACATAACTTAACAGCGAGGTAATTTCTTTTCTCTCTTGCGTCGATTGGTAAATCATATAAATTTTACTTTAACTATCCATTTTTTTTAGTAAATTTAAAAACTTAGAAATAGCTCAAAAATTAAAATAATTAACCCGAAGATTTGAGTATCTTTTTTGAAAAAATAGATGGATTATTTTCAAAAATACAACTTACGGAATAAGCCCCTTTTTTTCCCTGGCTTTGGAGACTTTTTAATTTTAATTTTTTTAAATTCCCTCCCCCATTTTATACGAGTTACAGAGCTCTGTGGCGAGACCAGGGCCACACCATTGGGCAATAAAATGACGGAAACCGGTCTCTTCGGGGCAAATTTTGGTGACATTACCAAGAGTAAAAAATGCGATTATATAGTATATAATATATGTATCTTTTATCTATGAAAAAGTTGTCTAATGTTCTATGATATATAGCTCTTAAGAACTAAGAGTTTTCGCCCTGCAGTCGATAGAGAGCGCTTTTTCGATATACGGTAGCCTTCCACTCCATATTACTCTATGATCACTATAAATTCAAGTGGATAGCTATATTTGCATAAGGTCTTAAAGGGCAAACTTATATTCATGGTTTGAATTTTTTTTTATAATTTCAATTGTGGATACGATTTCAACCAAAATGTAGTTAACTCTTAATCTTTATATGAAATTTTCGTTTTGATACATTTAATAGTAATTGAGCTAGAGCGTATACAAAATTAGCTAACTAACTCACTCACAGTCATTTCGATCATCATCATTAAAATATAATTTTTTCGATATTCACTAACTTGACTTTCTTGAAGTCCAAAACGCTTCGCTCATTTTGTTCCATCAAAATAGTTTTTAGGCGTTTTTATATATAAAAAATAAATAAATATATTTGATAAAATTCACTTTTATATATTAGTATAATATGATATGAGATAGATTAACTACAAAAAAAAATTAGTAATTTTTTTATTAATTTAATTTTTTATTTTATTACCCTCTCACTCAGATTCCATAAAAATTACAATATTAAAAATTCACATATCTTAACAAATTATTTTATTATAATATACCCTTCATTTATTAGTTACAACATTTAAATAGGTGTATCAAAATATGAACATCTTAAATATTAATTAACAATAAAAAAAACAAAAATATTAAAATTTTGGTGATTTTCTTATTAGTGAAAATTGAAAAGCTTGTATAAAAATATCACCAAAATTTATTTCATAACAAAAATTCGTTTTTTTTTCTTTTATTAATATTAATACCAAAAATATATTATATTAGTGTTACTCTAAGTAAAAAGTGAATCAGGGGTTTTTTAGTTGGACTTTGAGAAATTTTTTCGATTTAATTTTAAAGATTAAAAGTTTATCAAAATAAGGGATGAAAAGAAAACTTTTTTTCAAAAACCCAAGGGGGTAAAATGAATTAGCAAAAACCTGACTGATGTGGCTATTAATAGAGATAAATTTCGTTTTAATTTTAACTAAATTTTAAAGAAAAAAATGTTTAGAGACGTTTTTGGTCTGATTTAAAGTGCAAATTATAATTAAATAAATTATTAAATATTATTTCTTCTTTTTAAGAATAAATCAAGGAGGGTCTCTTCTGCTTGATGCAAATAAATATGGACTCTCTCTCTCTATATATATATAGTATATAGTAAATGTACGTTATACATTCACATATTATATATATGTATCAGTGGCGTTCTGTGAATGAAGCGCATACCTAAATAATTAGAGTATTTTCATACCGTATTTCATAAAAAAAATATAATGTTTAATTTGAAAAATAACGAAAATTTTTATGATGCTGTATTAAATGAAATTTGCAAAAAAAAGGCGAATAATAAAAGAAAATTTAAAAAAAATGAAGGGTATTTTTTCGGATAGCATACCCTGGTTGAAAAGTCATGGTCCGCCATTGATATGTATATATGTTGCAGTAAAAACCCGTTTTTTAGCAAGAACGGGTTCTTACTAGTTAAAACGCGTTTCACTGAATACCCTTGTGGCAACTAGAATTTACTGATGTTGGTTGAGTTTGGTCCAAAGATCTAGAATCCTCATTTTTAACCCTCCGCCTCATTATTTTCAAAATTTTTTAAACGAAAATGTGAAAAACTAGAAGCAAAGTTGTAGAGGATATAATTTTTGAACTTTTCATTTAAAAAATTTTGAAAATAAACACCCAAAATGAGGCGGATGGTCAAAAATGAAGATTCTAGATATTTGAACCAAATTCAACCAACATCAGTAAATTCTAGTTGCCACAAAGGTATTCAGTGAAACTCGTTTTATCAAGTAAGAACCCGTTATTACTAAAAATGGGTTTTTACTGTAACAAATATATTTATTTATTGTTGAAATAGTTTGTTGATTGTTTTTTGATTAAAATAAATACAAATTGTTTAATAAAAGCATCTGAAAAAATTAAAAGTCCAAACTTTTCGGAAGAAATTCTCCCTTTATCAATGAAATTTGAAAAAAATTCTCCTGCTTTAAAAAGGGATGTAAAAGCTGTTTTTACATTCTTTTTTAAAGTAAATATATTTTTTTCTTCAAATTTCATTGATAGGAGGGGGGAATTTCTTTCGAAATTCTTGGACTTTAAATAAACGTTTCCAGAATCTTTAATTAAACACTGTATTATTTTATATTAATTTATGTATGTATATTTAATTGCATCAAGCAGAAGGTACTCTCCTTAAATTACTCTTCCTCTGCTACTCAGGGAGACAAAATATTTCTAATTTTTCTTGTGCTTAATACAAATTGTTAAATATTTTATTTATTTTAGACACTAAATAAGCATTGCCTTTATCATCAAACTATTATAATAAATTAATATTGTGTCAAAATTTAATTTGCTTCTTTGGAAAAAAATAGAGTACCTACATGACTTTTCGATTCTACCCAGACAGAAAGTCAAAAAAACCCAGTTAAATATAAATTAGCATGAAAGTTGAGCAAGTGTAGTATTGAGCTTTTTTCAATGCAGTAATAAGTGAATCGAGTTTGCTAATCAATGTCGGTTTAATTAGAATAAATTAATATTATGTGTGATTCGACAATGTTTATACATGTCTTTCTTTTTATTAAATCTTCTCTGACAAACAAAACAGGCAAATCGAGGTTCGACCCCGCATTCCCATCGGATATGTTGATTCCAATCCGATCGATGTTTATAAGATCGGCTACATCGGGGACATTTATAAGGAAACGGTCCAAACTCGAGCACTGCAACAAAATAAAATAAATAAATATTAATAAAATTTAATAGAAAGGATAAAAAAAAATGGAATGTTTCCTTCTACGAGGGTGTATTAAAATTTAAATTGAATACGCCTATAAAAAATTAACCTACTCTACTTAGTATATAAAATAAAAGATATTTTCTAAAATACTAATTTTCTTTGCTTATTAGCCTCACTTTTCTTTAGATCTTTCTCACCGTGAGATCGATTTTTCTGTGCCAAGAAAATAAAATGCTTCTCCAATATTGCTCACACTTGATTAAACACTTTGAAGTTGAAAAAATGTAGAATTTTTTAACTTCAAAATAAAAGAACATGTGTAAAAAAGACATCGATGTCTCTCGAGAAATACTTTTTTACGAATTTATTTACCGCCAAACAACAAGGTATTCAAGAATAGCGAGAAAAGAGACCAAGCTCTGATAGAATTCTTTTAACCCTTAGGGGCTGTCCATAATTACGTCCCACGGTAAGGTGGGGGGAATCTCAGATTTGTGAGAAAATGTGACAGGGGAACCCGGGGATCTTATAAATTGTGATGTCACAAAAGACATATTAAAAAATTATAGGATATAGAAGAGATAATGTGACGTCACAATACAGGGAGAGCTCAATGAAAATATGATAGAATGTGACACAGGGAGCGCTAAAAATCTTGAAATTCGTGTGAAGTAATTTATGGACAGCCCCTTAGAGACATTTTCGTTTTTATGCCCAAATGTTTGTATTTAGTATACAGAGAACTGATTAAATTTTGGGCTCTCTAGTTTTAGAACAGGTGAATTGAAAAAAACATCATTTTTTTGAATGATTTTATTGACATTTCAAGAAGATCTCATAATAAAGGCATAAATGAACAAAATTTTATTTAAGTTTATTATTTATTTTTGGAGCGGTTCTAGTGTACCGAGTCTTAAAAAAATTTTCATTTTCATTTTTTTAAAATTATTTATTAAATGTGCGGATGAACGAGTGAAGTCAATTAAATATTTTATTTCTCTTATAACGAGTTTCGTGTAAAATGCAAAAGTCCATTCTTAGAATAATAGAAATTATGAATTAAACTCAGACAGGTCTGAACTTGTATTGGAACTGCTATCGAGGTATTTTCTTTCTCTATGACAAGTATCATTTTGGTCCAAGTGTTAAATGGAAAAGTCCATTTCTAGAATAATAGAAATTATTAATTAAACTGAGACAAGTTTGGTCTTGTATTGGCACTCCAAAGCGGTGACGATAAAAGTTCAGGCCAGTCTCAGATTAATTCATAATTTCTATTATTCTGGGAATAGACTTTTGCTTTTTACACTTGGACCAAAATGATATTCCTTTAAGAGAAAGAAAATATCCATTTGACTTCACTAAAATGTAAAAAAAATAATTAATTGCTGCGACTCTAACTGGCGAACAAACCGAGTCCTGGAAAAGTTTTTACTTTTTTCTCTATTTCTTTGTTAATTTTAAAATTCACTACAATTTAGTTAACAATTAACTTTGCAAATGATGTATTTTATAATTGTTTCCAAATAATCAGGACAAAATGATAAACTGCCCGGGACAGGGGACACTAGAACACGGCATTCAAACGGATCAAGCCGAGATGTATGGTAAGGCTACTACATATGTGTATATTTTGTAAAGTTTAGGGAAAGCGGTGTTGGTTTATAGTGAAACATATTAAACACAGGAATTATTTAACGGATTATAGTGGTGTTTCACAAAGTGGAAATAAAATTAAAAAAATTAAAAAATCTTTTAAATTATTTTGGAGATTTTTTTTATTTATCTCTATACATATTTCGGGCTATGAACCCTTCATCAGGAGGTTTAACAGAAAATTCGAAACGCTTTGAAGGGTTCATAGCCCGAAATATGTATAGAGATAAATAAAAAAAATCTCCAAAATAATTTAAAAGATTTTTTAATTTTTTTAATTTTATTTCCACGTTGTGAAACACCACTATAATCCGTTAAATAATTCCTGTGCATATTTTGTGTTATTTTTTAAATATAAATTAATTACTACTTTGCTAGTTTGATCTATTTATTCTTTTTTTTTTATTTTTCAAATATTACATACATCTAAAATGTCATGGTTAACATGGATTTAAGAAAAAAAAGGTTCAAGTAGTTTTGCCCATAATCTAGATTCATTATGATCTTAAAACCCCCAATAAAGAAAGAGTTTTTTCCATAAACCTTTTGGTCATTGTGCGAATTTTTTGGTGTTTATTTTTTAACATGGAAGGGGTGAACTTAAAATATAAATTTTAAATAACTAATTCGATTTGTGCGATAATGGCATTTTAACTTAAATTTGTTTAAATGAAGAAAAGTTCAAAATAATTTCGCAAACGTCAGTAAAATCAAAGAACAAGTGTATAAAAAGGCCTTTGCGAAATTGGAGTAGAATTTTATTTTCTTGGCACAAAAAATTAAATTAATTACACGTTCAGAAAAATTTAGAGAAAATTATATGATTAGGTATACCGATAGTCAGAGAAGACTCTCTTTGAATTTAATTTATAAAATCCGACTTTGTTACTCTTGGCATTAATAATTTTTTAGCTTAAATTAAATTTCATTGATTTTTTCGTTTTTTAAGAGGATATATAAATTAAATTTGGATTCATCCTTGTAGAATTTATTATTCACACTAATATTAAACATAATTATTTTACATAAGATAAGAAAACTGAGTAAATGAAAAAGAAATAGAAAAAAACCAAAAACAAAAATAGAAACAGAAAAGAAAGTCACCCAAAATATACCTATTCTTTAAAGTTAACTTCAAGATTAACTACTGTGTTGTTCTTTTTCACATTTATATAAAGACGAAGTAACTAACTAACGAACTATTAGATCAGAGACGCATCTATTTCTATGCTAAATCTAAGTATAAAAGGGAAATGAAGAAGATTTATCTAGGGTTTTTTTTTGGAATGAACCCCTTTCTCTAATTACGAAAGTATATGTATCATGGTAAAAATTTATTTTAAGCAAAAAGCTTTTAATTTGGCAAATAGCTCTAACAATTATTTCATTTGTTGACTAAAGACAAACTTTTTATCAAATTTTCATTCTGGAAATAGTATTATATATAGTTTTATTATTTTTGTTTTTCAACAAAAAGGGAACATTTCTCTTTCACTGTGTAATATTATATTTAAAATAAGTAGTTATTTTTATTTTTATTTTGTGACTGGGTGTATTTTGAATTTAAATATTCGTGTTAATCAGCCTTCAAAATTTGGACATAGACTAAATATTTAAATCTTAAATAACTTATATTCACACTTGCTTTAAATACAATTAGCATAACTTTTAAGGAGTTAGGTGTTAGATCTAGGTGAAACATTTTAATATAATAATAAAACTTGAGTAAGATGCTAGGTAGGTTTCACAATTTTTTTTTGTGAAACCTACCTAGCATCTTGCTCAAGTTTTATTACAATTAGCATAAATTAAATAATGGTTAAAGCTATTTACCTAAGCAAAGAGCTTTTGATTCATAAAAGAAATCAATGAGGTTGTATTTTACATGATGGAGATAAACATATAATATAAATATATATTTATCTATCTATCTAGTCTTATTAAACGAGCAAAAATTGTATATTTATTTGTATATATATTTGTTTGTTTATATATTTGTATCTTGGTTATATTTTGAAAACGACTCTACCGATTTTGATGAAATTCAGGAGTTAGGGGGTTTTGGGTGTGACAATTCGATCTGTCACGGTCTCATCTTCGACAAAATTGTTTTTGATGGGTTTTTTCGTTATCAAATTAATTATTCTGAGGTAGACAAATCCCATTCTTAGGGTTTTAAAAAAAGGTTTCCCTTTTTTTTTTGTGCTCAGACAGACAATGGGTCGGGTAAATCCTTTATTCTCAAAGGCCTTGAAGAAGTTTGTGTTTGTGGTTTGTTGTTCTCCCTAAACGTTAGAATTATTAATAAACGTTTTATAATTGTTTTTATAAAGAACCTTATTTATTTAATAGAATAAAAAAATAATCAAGAATTTATTTAAAAATATCTTTCGCATAAGCAGGTCTCAATTTACTGAAAAAATAACACAGTGGTCGAACACATTATAATATATATTTGTTTTGTTTTTTAATTTGAAAACGGCTTTCAAATAAAAATCGACCTTTATATCAGAATTTTAAATTAAAAATAATATTAAAATAAAGCTTTTAACTGAAGGAAGAAGTTACCGAGCATCGCTTGGTGCCTCCAGGTACTATAATTTATTTGATAGCCCTATAGTTTCCAAGAGATGACCTTCGTCATAGACTTTTTAATTATAAATATTTTATATCTATTATTTCTCATAAGTTTAAATACCTGATTGGATAGAGGAAAATTCGTTTTGTTGTAATAGCAAGATGGTCCCATAACAAACGAAGAGAAATAACAGATAAAATATTTTGAATTTAAAGACTGACGATGAAGGTCAAACATTTGAAACTATAGTCTCTAACAAATAAATTATATATGTATATACAAATTTATATTCGTTATACATATGTATATGTTTATTTGCATTAAGCAGAGGACAACCTCAGTGATTTCTCTTTATGAATCAACAACTCTGCTATTCTCGGTAATTTCACTTAAAAAACTTTTGCCTGAAATTAATATTTCCCTTACCACATATATAATATCAAAATACGAGCTTTAGAATTCATGTAGTTTTTGAATGATATATATATTTTCAAAAAAGGGAAATGATGAAAATATTAAATCGAAATCAATATCACATTTAGATATTTTTCATTTAAAATTGTTAATTCAGCGTACCAAGTCTTAAAATTTTTTAATTAAGGGTCTATTTTCTCATTATGATGTAAATATACTATCTTTTAAAATTTTATTTTATTCAATGTTAAAAAAATATTACAAAAATTTAATTTACAAAAATATATTGATTTTTTATTAGATTTACTCTTTAGTTAGTTAAAAAAGAAAAATTAATAAATAGAATAATAAATTTTTAATTTTCTGTTTCAATCCCTTACCCGATTAGGGGAAGCTTCTAGTAAAAAATAAAATAAAAAAAAGAAGGATTAAGGATTGGTGTTTTTTTTTTTTTTTATTAGAAACCCGGAATAATTTTTTTTCAAAAGTTTTTTTTTTTTTTTTTAATATGGAAAAAGTTTATGTACAAGTCGTAAGTGTTGATTCAAGTTGCCCTTTTGATGGAATCTTTTTTGACAGACAAAACAGGTAAATTGTGGTTCGATACCGCATTCCCAACGCATATGACGATACATTTGGGAATTATGGGAATATGATCGGCCACATCGTGGACATTGAACTCGGAACAGCAATCCTGCAAAATAAAAATTAGAAATATCAATTGAGGATAATATTTGAACTTAAATTTTGAGACTATTCTTGCTTAAAAAATGTCCAACAAGAAGGAACCCAATCAAAAATAGCTACAATGAAATAAAGAACTTACCTAATACTGTAGTAAAAATGAGAAATTATTTTCAAACCGTACATATGTTGAATTTGAAGTTTAACTCTAATAAATAAAAACCAGACCGATTACAATACTTTCCCCATGCTTCGCATTGGATAAAGTAATAAGTAAATATTTATTAATAAGAGTGTGTGTTTATTCTAGGAATATCCATGATAGAAGTGAAACTTCTAAAGTTTATTGAAGTGATAACTTCTTTTGGAGCGCCTTGCACACTTTTTATTTTACTTGGCAGTAAATGGGATTGAGCCGGCATGAATCACGCGTCACGCTGTAACGGTTCCCACGCGTCACGGTTGGTGTCAGTGTCTAGCCACAGATGGCGATACAGCATTAATTCTAAGCTCAGATTAATATCTTATATAGACTATAGGTTAAATCAAAAATGGAAATACTTAGTCCAAAATCCTGAATAAAAAAACTAAAAAAACAAACAAAAACTAAACATTAAATATAATATTTAAAAATTTTAGAATATTAGAATTATAAATGCCATAAAAGTTATCAGTTCTGTCGTGTGGTCTTAAGCACGCACCCGAATTTTTTTTATTTCAGTTTATACTATTAAAACATTGTTATTGATACTTATACTTATAGATTATTAGTAAGTAAAAAAATTACTTCAAATATGCGCAAAAATGGATAAAATAATTTATTTTTTGAAGTTGATTCAATGGCGTGACCTCAGAGGTGTACTTAAACTTTTCATCTTATTTGAAAAGTTCAGAGGAATCATCAAATAAATGTTTGTTAATTTGATAATTCCTCTGAACATTTCAAATAAGAGAAAAAAGTCCAAGGAGACCTCTTAAGTCATGTCAGTGATTCAGGGGTGGAATTCTTTTATGAGGCTGAATGATGATGGTCCAGGAGGTTGCTAATAGTATTAATAATATAACTTGAATTTTGTGTAAAGTAAGACTTAAAAAATGAATTACTCAGCTCAACTATTTAATTCAGACAATTTTGTTTATTTTTGTTTGTTTTTGTGATTTTGATCATTGAATTTACAAACGCGAAGAAAAGTTATTTTCAACCATGATTTTTTTCTGTCCATGTCTCGTGTCTTCATTTCAATACTCATGATTACTCAAGTACGAAAATTCATACCTACAAGTTCCTCCTAGTGCCAAAATGTTTGTAGGTATTTCTAATGGGGAGAAGTGATTAATCAGATTTCGGGATTTTTAGTTTTACAATCTTCGGTTCAAAAATGCAAAAAACATCATTTTTTTTCTAGGCAATTAAAATAAAAAATAAATCATGGATTATTTTAAAAATGCAATCCGCATAGTTGCCCCCCGAGACGTAAATCTTCAAAAAATCGAATGGCAATGGAATGACTTCGTAATTTGAATATGAAAGACAAATCCCTATAGTAGTAGTGTTAAAATTCTGTCTTTTACATTCAAATTTCGAAGAGTATATTTTATATAAATCTATTATTAGGGTGACTCTTCTTGGCGGGCCTACCGAGTGTTAAAAAAAAAGTTATACTTTTTCTAAGTTTGAATTTTTATTTAAATCACACATAATTAATTATAATCATTTATCGAACACGAACAAATAATACAATATAACTACGACCTTTCGATCGTCTTATTCTGCAATCGTTCTCAAGTATGAGCAATTGAGCACCTACTCCGATTATAGGTTAACTGAGCCAATCACGTGTCGGTCAGGCTTATATAGACTCCATGTACAGTCCAGTCAAAAAAACAACACACTCAGCGCTCCCTGTTGGACTGAGCATTACATGTTTTTAAAAACCATAAAGTGAAAAATATTGACAAATCAAATTTCACTTTATAGGTTTTTTTTATGGTAAATTTGATTTGTCAATATTTTTCACTTTATGGTTTTTAAAAACATGTAATGCTCAGTCCGACAGGGGGCACTGAGGTCGTCAGTGTGTTGGTTTTTTGACTGGACTGTACATGGAGTCTATATAAGCCTGGCCGACACGTGATTGGCTCAGTTAACCTATAATCGGAGTGGGTGCTAATGCTCATACTTGAGAACGATCACAGAATAAGTCGATCGAAACGTCGTAGTTATATTGTATTATTTGTCCGTGTTTAATAAATAATTATAATTAATTATGTGTGATTTAAATAAAAATTCAAACTTTAATCAAATTAATCACAAAAATATAAGCTTCAACAGCTTCATTACTAATAATTATACTTTTTCATCCAATTGGATATTGCAAATAAGTGAATAACCAGAGAGATCTCAACAAAAAAGTTCTAATAAATGATGGAACTTGATATTTATTATAAATCAGGCATTAATTTTATTTTCTACTATACATACTATATTTAGTTCGAAATTTAATTCTATAATATAATACAAAAATTTAACATGTTTGTTTTTGTTTTACTTATAATATTAAAATATTATTAACTTGATACAATTTTGATGGCTGTATATGTATATAATTAAGTAATGGAGAGGGATTCAGCCAATGGTAGCTTCTGCTGAATAAAAACTCCCAATTATGGAAAAACGTTTCGGCTTTAATTAAATATGCCATCATCAGTTCCTAAGAGAGTATTAGCGACACAATTAATACTCTCTTAGGAACTGATGATGGCATTATTTAATTAAAGCCGAAACGTTTTTCCATAATTGGGAGTTTTTTATTCAGCAGAGGCTACCCATTGGCTGGCTCTCTCCATTACTTAATTAAATATTATTAACGTTTATGAAAATTTTATGTACAAGCCGGCAGTGTTGTTCTAAGTCACCTGCATCAAGAATTTTCGTTTACATAAGAAACAGCTCCATTGTGGGCACAGTCGGGAATGAGAAATCAGCTTAAATTGATTTGTAAATGATAGGAAACATCCTTTACATTTAATACGGCCCGAGGGAAGACGACGAAATCCTACAAAATAAAAATTCAAAATAATAATAATAATAATGATATTAATTAGAACTTGAATTTTAAGAGGACTTAAAAAAAATTAATATTCTCAAATGATTAAGTAACAAAAGGATAGGACCCAATCAAAAATAGTTCTAGAAAAAGAAGTGGGGTAAATTAATATAATATTAAAAAACAGGCATTATTTTCAAAAACTAAACATTTAATAGAGAGATGAAAAAAAAATAGAAAAGTTTTTTTATTTTGTTTAATATTAAAAAATTTTATGTACAAATCGGAGGTGTTTTTTCAAATTTCCCTTTTGATGGAATCTCCTTTGACAGATGATACAGACGAATTGAGGTTCGATTCCACATTCCCAACGTATATGACGATACAATTGAGATTTATGTGAGTACGAGCGACCACACTGGGGACAAGGAAATCGCAGTTTTCCTAATTCTGCAAAGTAGAAAAAAAAAATGAAATATTATTAAAATGTACTGGAAAAAATACAAATAATACATTAAGACATAAAAATTTTAAATTGATAGTTTAATTCAATACAAAGTATTTTTTTTTTTTTTTTCGAAAAATAAACATAGGCAGTCGATCTTCATAGTTACATGACGTCAGAGGTCTGTTAGACACATTTTTCTCATTTAAAAATACATAGAAAGCGATTTGATTTGAACCAAAAATAAATTTAATATAGGTATCATGTTTTATTTTCCAAAATAGGAATAAAAATTAAAAATTAAATAAAAGATGTATAATAAAATTAAAATGATTTTTTTGCCGAGAAGTACAATAGTATTTTTGTATTTACTAAAACGAAAGAAATGATTTGTTCTAAAAATACAACAATTTCTCGTCAAGTTACAACAGTGGTTCTTAACCTTTTCTAGCTCACTTTTGATAATAAAAAATTGTAGAACATCAAATTCACAGGGTCATAAAACTAACAATAAAAATAATAAAAAAAACGTAATTTTTATTAAAAATTTTTATAATAACAGTAAAATAATAATAAAAAATATTTTAATTTTTTTAAAAATCATAGCTAAAGGTTAATTATAAACTAGGCCGGACGAATACACATTAATCAGACAAACCAACTAGAAGAGTAAATCAAAGAGCGTGTCTCCTGCTTGATGAAAATAAATATAGTATTCGTTAAAGATGTGAATAATCCAACTTATTCGTACAAACGAATTAATTAAAGGAAAAAAAAACAAATAAATAAAAAAATGAAGATTAAGTCCAAGTCTTCGAAACTATAGTCCCTAAGAAATAAAAAAATAGTTTCATTTGGATGATACAACCAATTTTCTCTAGTCCGCAGGAATGGATAAGAATCTTGGGGAGTTATGTCATAGGGCTAAAATGCATCATCGATAGGGTTTTCTTTTTACAGTATGCACACTATAGAAACTTGTATTTCTAAAGATATTCATTTATTTAGATATATGATTTGCTTATTTGCATCAAGCGAAGGGCATTCTTCAATTCAATTTTCATAAGGTGTAACGTAGGCGTTGATTACATTTGTTAAAAAATAACAAAACGATCTCTCACAATAGTGCCAAATTTGTCAAACGAGCACGGAATTGGCTAGAATTGGTACATAAACAGCAAAAAGTTTTGGGCTTATGAACTAAGAATCCTTATTGTTTGTTCTATATACTCTAGAATTAACTTTTTACTAGTATTGTCGCGAAACAACTACCTTAGCATTATATTTTTTTTTATTATACACGGTATGAAAATACTATAAATATTTTTAAATTTTAAGGATGCGCCGCATCCACAGCATCTATGTACCTCACGCCACTGTTCGATAGGATTTTGGAAAAAGCGTCCTGGAAGTCTTATTTGAACCAAAACATGGCTATGACAAATGGGACTAAAGTGTCTAAATTGGTTTCTGACGTCACGTGTTCCTATTGATTTTTCCTCTAAAGATCCACTATACATTTTTTTTATTTTTTAATATTTCTCTAAAGAAAAAAATAATATTCAATACTTTTAATTTAATTAATTTATCTATCTAGTAATATTATTTTTGTTCAATTTAAATTTTTATACTAAGCAACAAAAGATAACTGGATAGGGTTTTGGAAAAACCGAGGGGTGATCCGCGATTGGAAGTAGGTGCACACCTCTTTGCAAGTATTTTGGAAGTACTTGGAAATATTTGAAAGCATTTGGAAGTACTTGGAAATATTTTACTTAGAGAAAGTGATGGTGTAGGTTTTAGGTGGAACATGATATTAATTAATAAAGTAAAGGGTGTGTAGTATCACAGTGAATGAAATAAAACTCAAAGAGGTTTATACAAACTCAATATATTTCGGATTATTAGTCCATCATCAGGTCGCGGTTCACCCCTCGAAAACCCTAGGCGTTGTCAAGACAACTAACCAGCTGAAGGGAGAATTCAATCACATGCAATCAGTGTCTACTTGATAATCTATTTACATCTATTGTAATTATAATAATTAATACTTGCATTTAATTGGTTGTTTCATTGGAATTTTAAATTTATTATCTTTTTAATTTACAGATTCGGCGCTAATAACCCTTGTCGTTGATGCACCCTAAAACTCCTATATATATCCTCGTAATATTGACACATGTATATTCCTGAATACAGGGCTCGGATTGTACCGGATTTCCGGTTCATGAAACTAAGAAATTTTGCTGTTATTTATCAATATTAATAAAACATTATTATTTTGTTTTTAAGTGAAAAATACTTCGCGATAGGGCATTTAATTTTGTGAAATTTTTATTTTGAACCCTATACTATTGTTAAATACATTAATTTCCGTTTAAAATATTTACCAAAAATTACCTGAATCCCGTGAAGAATCATAGAAAATTATTATACTCCATTTTAAAATTAGTATAATATTATTTTTTATGTTAGTTATTTCATAATAAGTGAATTCGAATTATGGCATTGGCACTGCACTGGAAGGACCACGGCATGCGCATTTAAAAATTCCTAGAGAAAATTTTAAATTCCGCAAGTGTGATTCTTCCCACTGGATAGAATTCACTATTTTTTTTTCGAATAAATTTGGTAGCGCCCAAGAATATAAATATATACTATCTAATTAAGAAAGAAGGAAAAAAAATTTGTCTTTCTATGCCTTTTGTTACAAATGAAGAAAGTTTTTGAACGCTACTGTGGAGAGAAGAAGGAAACATTTTATTTGTTTCATTCATTGACCCTTTGAAACCCTGAAGAAGGAGGGAAAAATCCTCCGAAACGTCGGTTTGAAAGGAAAGGAGGAAGGATTCCAATAAATTACACCTTATTTTATATGTGTTAATTTTTTCTTTCCTCACTACCTCTGGGCTGCCTTCCATTACTTTCAATATAAATATACATTTATACATATATATTTTGTTCGTTTTTTCAGCCTTAATTCGCTTTGGTCCCTTTTATAGAATTTTTAAATTATTTAGGACAATCATTACATAAATTAATAATGTGTTTGTAGCATTTAATATCTATCGTAAACTTAGCTAATCAATCGTAAAAGCATTTGAAATAACAATAAATAATTCATTCATGACTTCAAAAACACAGAATCAAAGGTAACACTATGATAATTATTTATTATTATTCTTTTTTACTTGTATGTTCATATTCTGTTTTAATTTTTGTAGTTGCTGATGAAGTCGTAACTACGGAAACGTTCAACACTGATTAATAAAAAAAAATATTTTGTCTACATCCCTACGAATAATAAAGGAAATCAAAAATTAAAATTTTCCAACCCTTCCGATTTGGCGTGTAATGCACCATTTTATATAATAATATTTGTAGTGACCTATTAACGGGATTTAAAATAAATTAATCGATTAATTAATTAAGTGAAATTAAAAAAAAACAACAACACTTATTTGTTTATGCTTTTATCATTACAACGGCTTAAAATCTCAACAAAATCATTCAAAAACACTAATTTTTTGTATTTTCAAAAAGAAACTATATCAAAACGCCTCCCACTCGATCGCGAACCAAAAGGTCGAAAATAATTTTCTTCTTAACTCCAGGGCGCAACCACAATGAGGCCGCGTCGAAAGACAATTATGAATTAAATTAAATTATGGAACGGAGAAAGATTTTCGATGTTCACTTATTAGGACTTCTTTGTAGACCGAAACGCCATGGTTTCGCTCAATTTTTTCAATCAAAATAGTTTCAGCTGTTTTTGAGATATTTCGAAAAAAAGAAGGAAAAAAAACACTTTTTTCATGCACGATTACAATACTTGACCATACCCTGCATTTTTACTCGCATTTTCAACATTTCTTACTTGAACTCGGCGGTTTGTAACTGCCAGCAGAAACCTCTGCCTTGAGGTCCCAACAATAATCTGCTAACAACTTCTGTACCGATTTTCCTGCATATCTTTTCTCCAGGACAGAAATATCCTGGTGAAATCTCGCCGCATTCGTCACTAACCCCCCCCCCCCCCCCAAGTTAGGGGGGAAAAAGTCCAAATGCGAATGTAAGAAAAAGGTGAATTTTTAAGGTCATATTGCACCCTATGCACTGATAACACTTCAACAAGTTCCTTGTAGTTGTCAGCTAACATATTTCCAAAAAAATTACAACATACTTGTCTGAAAAAGCTAACCATGTGCATTTTCCTCTCACGGATTTGCAGCCCGATAAATATGCCTTCTTTTAACTGACTATCGAGTTTAGAAAATGTTTTTCTCAAGTACCCAAAACCCTCACCATGTTTATCCAAAGCCTCAACCAAATTTTTCATCACCCCTAACTTTCTATGTCCAGGAATTAAGTTTTTAGGCAAGGGGTACTGATATTCCAATTAAGCAACAAGACTACTTTTAAACTATTTTTAGATGAATCTAAAATAGTCTCTACTTGTTTGTGGTGTGAATCCTTCCAAGTTTAGTGAATGATATAGCCTAGTAATAGCTAGCTACTGTTGGCACTTTATTTTTATTTATTTAGTAGCCATATTAATATAGAAATTTAATATTAGTTTTAATTGCAGTTAAAACACATGTAGCTATTAAACAAATGAGAAATGTAAAGTTGATAGCGAGACAAAGTTGCATAACGTTAGTTCAATTGCACAATATTGTAGATATATTAGATAAATTTGAATATGGTTGTGTATTCTACATATATAGTATATTATAGAAATTATTAATATAAAAGTATTAATACTTTATGAATTATAGGAATTCGAATGAGGGCTGGATAGACTTTCAAATAAAAAAAGAAAGTCTAAGTTAAGCCGGGTGCGGAGACCTGAAGCCATACAACTATAAAACTATAAAATGTGGGTGTACCGCAAAAAATTTAGGTGATTGAGAAAAACGGATGCGATATTCGTTATCAGCACATCTGAATACATAAAGATCACTTGATTTTATTTAAAGGAAAATTTCATTGTTTATCAGTGTTATTTTTAGAAAATGGTCAGAAATAAAAGACAAGTGTGCGGGACTAAATTTCAACAAAACATTTAATCAACATTCAATCTTATGAAAAGCTGATGATTTTTTCACAAGTAATTTTATCTACATACTGTTAACGAAAATTTTTTTGGAAAACAATATATTAGTTTTTCCATGAAAGCCGAAAAAACATCCAGGAAACGAAAATTGTTAAAAATAATCAATCAAGCTTAAGTATCACATAAATAATCTAAAATTTTTAGATTTGAAATAACATAGACTTTATTTTACAATTATATTATATATATTTAAAAAATATATAGAATTCTAAGATTTTATTAAATGTTTATTATGTACATGTAATAAATGTATTTTAAGATGATATTTTCTACAAAATCTTTTTTTACAAATGGTACATTCGAATCGGCGTTCGACCCCACATTCTTCATGGAGATGGCGAAGCATGTGGTGGCGATATTTGTATGTTCGTAGGCACCGAGGACAGGAATGACGTATTTGTTGTAAATTCAATCGCAAGAATTCTTCATTTGTCACATGAAAAACTACCAAACATAAAAAAATAAAATAATTAGTATTACGGAAATTGATTGTAAAATTTATAACGTAAGCACCGTCCAGCGTTAAAAAAAATTGACATTTATAGATTCAAAAGTAAAAATTAAAGGAATAGAAATTGGTTAAGGGTTAAAGTCTTATTCAGTGTGAATAAGGTTAAGATCTTAGACCATAAAAGCCTATAGACACGCGCTGGTGGCGATTTGGTGAGTCCAACATCACCTACAGATGACGTCACGTCAGGAACAATGAAAAATAGCATGGCCACTATAGGAATTATTATATATTGAGATAAATTTATCGTAGTTTAGATTATTTATTTTGGATTTAAATAATTTCAAATTAATATACCAAAATATTTTTTTTTAACAAAATGTTTTATTTTCCATATTTAAATTACATATTTATTATTTTTACAATAATTCGGACATCGAGCAACACTCACTTCCCATGTCCATATATACCCCCTAAGGTTCCCCCTTTCCAATAAAAAAAGAATCATTGAAATCGGACAATAAACAAGAAGTTATGCGAGAACGTGACGTCATCTGTAGGTGATGTTGGCCTCACTTCACTCTGTGTTGAGAGTAGCAGAGGGCGTGTCTATAGGCTTTCATGGTCTAAGGTTAAGTTAGTGTGTAAGTATTTTTGGAATATTAATGACCGTTTCAATCGCAGTCTAATTAGAAATACTGGAAAATGGCAATTATATTCAAATTTATTTTTGAGAAAAATTATTGTAAACACCTTTACCTATTAAATATTAAATTCTATATAAAATGTTTCAGATTAATAGTATTAAGTTTTATTGCAAAAACTGCGCCTATTGTTGTATTTTTACTTGCTTTTGTTACTGGATCATCTCTACCATTTATAATTTCAAGTGAAATAATTATTTGAACAAATAGAATTTCAACAAAGTAGAAGTTTTTCATTTTTTCTTTCAAATTTTGATTTTTTTTTTGGAAGATTTTCAGAATCTTAATTTTTTGGAAAATTTTGATTTTTTTTTTGATAATTTAGATATTTTTAGAAAAAATTTCGATCCTAACCTGAGGCTTCTTCTCTTCCTTCGCTTTTTTTGTAATATTCCTTCCTTCGCGTTAAATATTTAAGGACCCAAACTCGAATAAGAAGTCACACTCCATAAAATAAATAAAATAAAAATTGATTTAAAATAAAAAATATTCGCGATAGAAGTGAAACTCCTATTATTATGTAGGAAATAATCAATTGAATCATATATATACAGTGAAACCTCTCAAATCCGAACCCCGGAAATCCGAACGTAAAAAAGAGAAACGTATTTATTTAGTCATAAAACAATTTATATATATTCTACATTATAGCCTTATTTTACATAATTAGATGAAAAATTAACCAAGAAGTACAGTTAGCATACCTAACAAAGTGTAAATGTGTCTACATACTTATGTCATCCAGGATTGAAATACAGTAAAGTTGGTTATTGAAATTCTTTAGGATAATCATTTTTCAAAAACAATGAAATAATAATAGAAACACACAAAATATCACTTAATCTTTCACTTGATATCAGTTATCTTCAATTTTCAAAGCTGCTTTCGGCTAATCCGAACATGCTACAGCCGCAATTTGAGGGGTTTCACTGTACTAGGTATTGCGAGAGAGGGAGGCTGAGAAAGAGGGCGAGTGAGAGATGAATAGGATAGGGAAATATTATTGAAAAATTCTAAAGAAGTTTTCACTTCAAAAATTGAATTTTTGATATAACGAAGAATTTATTTAAAAATTAACCAACATTATCATTATCCATCTTCACTCAAATTGCAACTTATATTTACCACTGAATAGAACTTTGGATACCCTGACAAAGGCAGAAGAGGTGGTTAAAAATAAAATTCATAAAATAAATATTTAAATTTCTTTTTAATAAAAATTGTACTACTTTCTTACGTTCGTTAAATATAAAATTATATAATATAGGTAAATTTTTTTAAACTAAAGTAAATATATTATTAATGAAAAACAATTTTTTTTTTTCATGATTTTGACTTATTTTCCATTGATGTTGTTTAAACTATATCAGAATTTATAAAAATGTGTGATTATAATCTGGGGGAAAAAAATAATAAATTAATAATAAATAATCACAAATTGTTAAAAAAAAATAGAATAGAAATTACTTAGAAATAAATGAAATATATTATTATTCTCACAATCAAATATTGCATGCGTAGTTGTGTTCAACGTTTCAAGAGTCATCCTTATAATACGAGATTGTACTTTTTTGGTATTGGGTCTTGCATAAATATCATTGAAAAAAAAAATACAAGGTATACAACTTTGCTTCCGCCGTTTTTTAGACAAAATTTGAGGCTTTAATGAAAAAAATTGGTTACACATGTATCATTTAAAGTATTTTCCATCACTGGCCACTACTTTCTTCCATCTTTCTGGCAGCATACGGATACCGCTTCGGAAGAATGCTTCATCTTTTGAGGTTATCCACGAATCGACCCAATTTTTGGTATCTTCATATGATGTGAAGTGCTGCTCATACAGTCCATGCGCCATCGATCGAAACAAGTAGACATAAGAAGGAGCAATGTCTGGTGAATATAGTGGGTGGGATAAATCTTCCCAATTGAGTGTTTACAAAAAGGGTTTGACCGGTTTTGTGAAAAATCGGCATCAGTTCATATGGAACATCGGTGAAAAATCGGCATCAGTTCATATGGAACCCAATTTCCTTGTTTTAGAATCATTCCCAATGATTTCAACCAATGTGAAATTGCTTTTTGAGTCACTCCTAATGTATGTGTCAGTTCTTCTAGCGTTTGGCACGAATCTTAGTCTGATAATGCTTTCAATTCAATTTGAAGAAGTAAATGACGCTTATTTGGCTCAAAACTCGACATTTTCGCACACAAAAAAATATAATATACTGATGAAAATTCACTAAGATTTAAAGGTTATTTTGTTAACAAATATACAACCTTACGATAATTAAGTTTTAATACTGACAATTTTAATAATAACTTACTGGTGGGACCTCTTTGTCAAACGGCGGAAACTTATTTGAACACTTGTTATAAAAATATAAAACTCGATTTTAGTTTTTTTTAATGCTAAAAAATCTTATGTACAAATCGACAGTGTTTATTCAAATTGCTCTTTTGATGAAATCTTCTTTGGCAGAGAAAACAGGCAAATTGTGGTTCGATTCCACATTCCCACCGCATATGACGATACCAGTGGGATTTATGTTTATAAGATCGGAAACACCGTTTACATTCAAAACGCAGAGATCCGAACACTGCAACATGAAAAGAGAAATACAGAAAGAAATTATTTAAATGACAATAGAAAGATATTCAAAAAATTGAAGTTAATGCAGTACTTGTATTTAAAGTAGGTAAATAAATTAATGAATTTGTTGTTGCATCATAAAAAATCCAACATCTATAAATCTAAGAGTATTAAAAGATACTTGTCGACTTGAAAAGGTCAAGTTTGGATTAATTTTTGAACCAGATAAAAGCGCAGAGGAGACGAGATACATAAAGAAAAATCAATCAGGTTTTTTTCTGATTTTGATGAAAATAAATTTATAGGTAAATATTCTTGTATATAATATGTATATAATTTATTTTTTAGAAACTATAGTTTAGAAGGTTTGACCATTATCATCAGTATTTTTTTAATTAGAAATATTTTATCTGTTATTTCTTATGAGTTCAAATACCCGATTGGGGGCCGCCCCTAAATTACGTCACATAGTAAGGGGAGCGGGGGGCTTTTCAGATTTGTGACAAAATGTGACAAGAGAACCCGGGATCTTAAAATTATGATGTCACAAAAGTCAAATAAAAAATTAAAATATTTTTTTTTTAGATTTCAGTTTATTATTAGTATAGTGTGACGTCATAATACAGGAGGGGCTCAATGTGACAGAGGGAAGTGGGTCTAATAATCTTGAAATTCGTGGGACGTAATTTATGGGTAATTGGATGGTTTCGTTTTGTTTTCATTGGGTTTTGTTCACATAACAAAACGTAAACTTCCGATCGGTTATTTGAACCCATGAGAAATAACAGATAAAATATTTCTAATTGAAAAAAGACTCATGATGACGGTCAAACCTTCGAAACTACCTTAGTAGCACAATGTTTCAAACTATATAGCAACTATATAGTGGCTATATAGATTTCGAGAATCTATATAGGAACTATATAGTTACTATATAGTTTGAAACATTGTGCTACTGGGGTATAAGCTCTAACATGGTTATTTGCATCAAGCAGAGGACAACCTCATTGATTTCTCTTTATGAATCAACGATCAACTCTACTACTCACGGCAATTTTCAATTAGGGGAGTTAAAGTTTATAGAAGCCAAAGTATATATAAAGAATTTAATTACTTATTTCACTTGGTTTCTAAATATTTGTTTTAAATTTGAAAATCGTGTATTTTACATAATAAATCTATACATATAAGAATATTAAAATAATCTAGATAGGTATTGTATATATTGAAATGGGAAGCTGGATTGGTCAAAAATGTTCATGCTCTCTGAGCAGACGACTCGAGTTCAAGTCCCATACACAGCAAAATATAAACAGCTTCTACACTAATTTATATTAAAACACACAGGCACAGATAAAACAAAATGGTACAAAAAATTAATAGATTCTAGCTAAATAAAGTACTATATTAATAAAAATTATATTAAGTTGGAAGAAATAGTAGAAACTTTTTCAAGACACTCTTTGAAAATTTTGAAAGTTTTGTCAATTTTTTGGCAAGCAATTAATTTGAGTTATAAAATTGAAACTTGGCCCAAAGGTGAAGATTACTAGCTACAATAGTTGAAAGTTCGCCATATTTCTGAATTTTCAATCCAAAAGTACTGATGTTTGAAAGCCCAAAATTGAATACCTTCTTCGTTTTGGAAATATGAACATTTTGACATCAGAACGAACTTTCTACGACTTACCGTTTTGGAGTTATTTGTGAGATAAATTTGGTCAAATAAACATCAAAAAAGCTATGGAAAGCGTATTTTGAAGAATTTGGATACTAGAAAAGCTAGAGAATTTGTTTAGTGGCAAAATGTTACCATTTTCAAAAAATCAGCTTCATGACTAACTTAAAAGTACCCCTTCACCATTTTATTCACTTTTTTTTTTATTAAAATATAACCTTGTTACAGAGAACATTAGGTCATTAGCCCAAACAGTTTTATTCACTTCTAAAGAATTAAAAGGGCTTTTTATTATATCTTTTCTAAACACCCAAAAAAAATTTCAATGTGGCACTCTGTGCCGGAGAGGATCAAAACGCTGGCAAAAAAATAAATTAAATTTTATTTAAAGCAATTTGAACCGTGAAAGTTAAATAATATGATTAAAAATTTCTTATGTTAATTCTACATTTAGAAAATTATTTTATTATTTTTTGATGTTTTTTGAAAAATAAAAATAAATTGAGCATCCGAAGGGACTAGAACCTGTGTCCGCAAAAAGGGAAAATGAAATTCAATCTAAAGAGCTTATTCGGAGGGAGGATCCGTGGGCTAGTTGGAAAACCGCTCTTCGCTTAAAGGAGAGAGACACGGGTTTGAGTCCGGTCGGATGCTCAATTTATTTTTCCTTTTCAAAAAAACATCAAAAAATAATAAAATGATTTTCTCAATGTAGAATTAACATAAGAAATTATTGATCAAATTATTTATCTTTCGCGGTTCACATTGCTTTAAGAAAAAAATTAAAACTAAAAGTTTAAAAGTTAATTTGTCTAAAACATAAGTAACTATACGATAAATAAAAAAAGCCGCGAAAAGGAAAAATAAAATTCAATCTAAAGAGCTTATTCGGCGGGAGGATCCGTGGGCTAGTTGGAAAGCCGCTCTTCGCGTAAAGAAGAGAGACACGGGTTCGAGTCCCGTCGGATGCTCAATTTATTTTTCCTTTTCAAAAAAATATAAAAAAATAATAAAATAATTTTCTAAATGTAGAATTAACATAAGAAATTATTGATGATATATTTAACTTTCGCGGTTCAAATTGCTTTAAGAAAAAAATTAAAACTAAAAGTTTAAAAGTTAATTTGTCTAAATTTGATTTAATTCAGCTACAAATAAAAATCAAATTTTTAATCTGAATTTAAAATTAAAAATAATATTAATATATCGCTTTTAAGTAAAAAATTACCAAATATTAAACTGAAGATGAAAACAACAATTTTCTAATTATTTATTTTTCTTATGAATTAAACAATTCTACTACTCTGTATAATTTAATACTACGTTCTGAAAAATGAGCTTTATATGCCAACAAAAATATTCATGTCTTGGCAAGTTCTGACCTCTGAGTGCCTCAAGCATATAACAAATAAGTCTTGAACCTGAAATATTTCTTTCTAGAAAAACTATGATAACGAAATTTGTTTTTAGTATAAATGAAGAAAAATTATACTGTAGTTTTCGGATAATTTTTTTATTTATATTTAAATAATACAAAGCAAAAATGTCAAAAAATAAGCTGACGTGTTCGGATTCTGATGTGGCCATCCACTTGACTTTACTATACAACCTGGCCCCTCACTTTTACTTAATATTTAATAAAATTATTTATAATCATGTAGGGGAGGGGGTTAGTTTCTCCATTTTTAGAGTCCTGTGTGCCCACTGATTATGTATACAAAATTTGGTTGAGTTTGGTACAAGGGCCTATATTTTGATTTTTTGAACATACACCCCCCCTCCCCCATTTTGGGAGGTTGGTTTTTTCATTTTTAGACTTCTGATGTCCCACTGATTATGTATACAAAATTTGGTAGAGTTTACTCAAATGGCCTAGATTTTTAATTTTTAACCCCCTCCACCCCCCTTAATTTTGGGTCGATATGCACCAAAATCTAATCAGCTGAGTTAGCTCTTAATCTCAATGGACCAAAACTACTGGTTTCGATATTCACACTAGTTTTTGAGCTAGCTCGTCCACAAAATTTGGTAACGCACAGACTAACTAACAGACATTTTAACAAAACAATTATTATCTCGAAAAATATAATTTTTTCGATATTCACTTATTAGGGCTTTTTTTGTAAACCGAAATGCCATGGTTTCGACCAATTTTTTTAATCAAAATAGTTTCAGCCGTTTTTGAGATATTTCGAAAAAACAATTTTTTTCATGCACGATTACAATACTTAACCATACTCTGAATGGTAAAGTAAATATATATATATATAATTGAATATTTAAAAGTAGTTTATTTTATTCAAATTTAGAGGTCTCAAAATAGAAGATTTCATTAACGTCATTAAATTGAAAAATATTGACGACAAAATAAATAAATAAATAAATAATAATAATAAAAATAAACTGCAACAGATCGTTGCTAAACTTTATCCAAAGTCATTTGAAATATTAATATATTTATTCCTTTATTATTATCGCTGAAGCAAAAAATTACCGAGCTTCGCTCGGTGTTCCAGATACTATGAATTTATTCACAATAAGAATTTAATGATTATGAGAAATAATTATAATAAATTCGGATTTTTAATAGTATTTATTGAAGATTGAAATAGATAAATATCTGAATTATTTTTGGAAAGATTATTTTTTTGGGGAATTTTAATAACATTTATTTAGCTCAAGCTTGGGAATGAATTATGCCAGGGATGCTCGTTATCCCTTTATAAAAATTATCGATAGGTGGTGCGCAGGCACTAATTTTCTCCTTATCCCGCCGTTGATTACAAGCTCAGACAAGTTTTTCAAATTATTATTTTATTTTCCTTTACGATTTTTATTCTTAAGTTAAATATTTTTATTAAATACTCCAATTGTTTTTATTCTAGAGCCTGTCTAGTGTCTCCATTCAAACTATACGTACGCAACAGATTGGTTCAGCATTTCGAGATGATGCATCTAGTTACTCTAGCGGTAAATTATCACTTATCTATATTGATTTTATTTCTACTGATAAAAATATTTTTCACTTGAATTAATTTTTTTACTTTATACAATGCAAAGCATACTAAATACTTTTCCCTAGAGTAAGATAGTTCTTTTTTAAATTCTTTAAAATTTATTCATACGATCGGTTTAATATAGGTCATTTAACCTTTCTTAAGTAAGAATGGTTAGGTTTCTCTCTGAGAAATGCTAAAAATTTGGGAGGAAATTTTATAAGTAACCACAGCAACTGCGTTGTTTCCTTATCCGTTACCTTTGCTGAAGACATAGAGGAATCTAGTTAAAATCAAAAATAGCGATTGATTCTCAACTAATACTTGAGGAATAACCATTTTACATTGGATTTTTGACATTTCGGTTATTATTGGTAACCATTGCTAAAACCAGTATTACAGCGAGCCAATTGGAGCCTTGAAATCAAGGATAAAGCATTATTTTCTTAAAATTTCTAAAATTTGTATAGTGATATCAGGAACCAACAGGAGTGTACTTTCTTCCCGCCAATTTAATTTTCATTGACTTTTTGTGAACAAAAATTTTGTCGATCCAAGAGTAGTGAAATGAAATAAATCAGTAGGCAGCAGTAGAATCGAGTTTCATTTCACGAATCATCGTTTCTTTTCATATGGTTTTTTGAATAATTTTTCCTATTCGAGTTTTCAAATAGATCAATGAATATATTTTTTTAATCTGTATAATTTGAGCTGGCAATGAAGCCAGTATTACAGCGAGCCAATTGGAGCCTTGAAATCAAGCGTTATGCATTGATTTTCTTAAAATTGGTAACCATTGTTGAGAGACATTGAAGAATCGAGTTAAAATCAAAAATAGGCATCTATTCTCATCTACAACTTGAGGAATAACCATTCTACATTGGATTTCCCTAAAATAATAAAATATCAAATCCCAAGATATTTTTATCGATTCTAATAGAATAGTATGTAGAGAGACAATATACAGTATTTTTTTTTTGATATAAAGCGAAAAAAAATTTATTTGACATCCTCGAAAAAATCTGAAATATAACAAAGGGTCTCCCCTGTGGTCTGAATTTTTGATTTTCCTAAAAAAATAAACTATTAATTCCCAAGACATTTTTATCGATTCTAATACAAAAGTATTTAGAGAGACCAAATACGGTATTTGTTTTGATATATCGTCGCCTTAGGGCCGGTTGTATGTCGCAAAGTAAATGCTTTTTACAAGTGACAAAGGGTAGATGGTAAATGGAGGGACTGGGATGGCCAATCAGATGACAGGCACTGAAAGTCCCTCCATTTACCATCTACCCTTTGTTAGTTGTAAAAAGCATTTACTTTGCGACATTCAACCGACCCTAAGAGTGTAAACCTGCTAACTCTCAACAAGGAAATTTTACAGGGCAGAGAAAAAACAAACAAAATTTAATATTATTGCTAAGGAAATAAATTATTTTTCACATTTTCTTTCTACAACTTACTATCGTAATTTTAAGTAGCAGTTTTACTTGGAGGATGCTGCATCTCTTTTTCTTTCAAAATAATGGAGTTAGCAGGTTTACACTCTAAGCCTACGATATGTACTGCGCTGCAACTCGGAAAAGTTTGGGAACCCCTGGGTTATGAGTTTAAAAAGTAAACATTTTTAAGATTTTGTTTTCTATTACTAGTTAAATGTAAATAAAAATTATTTAATAGAAATAAGAGAACGTAAAAAAAAATCATAATAAAAGGAAGAAATGCTTATCTCGGTACAAGCAGTTCAGCTTGATTAGATATGTCACCTTGAAGAACTAATCACCACTCTGAACTGATTGATTAATCAAAAATATTGAATACTAATTTTTTGTTTTGAAAAATATTGATAAATAAAAAAGTTTAAAAGTAGAATTATCGATATTACGTCAGAGGTCTGTTCTCACAATTAAAAATGTTCAGAGGGAATTTTCAAATAGATTACGTTATTGGTTTATGCTATAACTTTTATTAATCAATATTTTTCAAAACGAAAAACTCACATATTCAATTTTTTAAATTATGGTATAGATTAATATTAAATTTTTTAAATTTAAATTTTCAATCACACACTCACACACACACACGCCATTTTGACCTGTTCGTCGACCTAGCCTCCAAAGACTCAACAAGCAGAATTCCGTTGTAATTATTCCGTTTTGGTTCTCCCTATGGTTTGACCCGGTTGAACTGAGTGCAGTGTTCTCTTTGTGTAAGCCTCAACGACCGCGAGCATATCCCCAGGTGTTGAATGAACGAAAGGTGTGTGTTAGATATATACAGGCCAGCTGGGAATAAATAAAACCACTCGCGGGGAGAGACAGCAATGGTTATGGTTACCAGGTAGGTCGTTCGTGTTGGGTTAATTCAAAGGGGGAGCCAGTTGAATCGAAAAAATTCCATAAAAATAACGACGAGTTTTAAGTCTAGGTGAAGAATCTTCACTGCTTGAAACCATATATAATTATTCCGAAAGGCCGTATCGTATAATAATAATTAAATTTGACAGGTCTTTACTACACCGTGGTATGCCTACCCGCACCCCTCTTGTATATTTATATAATTTTAATTCTACTACACAACAAATCGATATATTTGTTTAAAAAAATAATCAATTTAGATGTAGACTTTGGAGGAAGGACTCAGTTGTTGTTGAGTGATTTATTGAAGTGAAACATTTTTAGCAACGTAACTCATTGATCTTTGTTACAATAAAGGGGAAATGACTGAAGATGACAGAGAATTTCTACCGAAACTGTATCGAATTTTTTGCAATTTCCAATTAAACCCAAGTATTTTCGACTTATAGAAAAGGGATTTTTATTTATCAGTGAAGTCACCAACTGTTTCTCCAGGAGGCTTTATTATCTCAACTCTCATCAACAGATCCACATAAATTACGGCCAAAGCCTAGTTAAATTTTTATTTAAAAAAAAAAATAGAGGATGTTTTATTTTTTATTCTTCTTGATTATACATTATTTTTAATTTAAAGTGTATTAAAGTTAGAAAATTAAGAAAGAAAAATGATCAATTAAGGTAAAAATAGAAATGGAAGAGATAATTAATATATTAGTTATATGTTCGCCCTCTGGGCACTGAAAAATGAAACCTGTGTTGATATGTTCAACAAAAAGAAAATAAACTGCAAAACTTTATAACTCAAGCTTGAGTTGTTTGCCATAAATGAATTTAGTCTTTTTGATTTTAAGTCGATTCTTCCACGTTATCAGTAGAGGTTGCCATTAATAGTCAAAACATCAAAAATGGAATGCAATAAGGTTATTTCGCTAGTATTAGATAAGAATCGATCGTTATTTTTGATTTTAAGCCGATTCCTCCATGTCTTCAGCAATGGTTACCAATAATAATCAAAACGTCAAAAACCTAATGTAGAATTGTTATTCCTCAAGTATTAGATGAGAATCGATCACTATTTTTGATTTTAACTCGATTCCTCCATGTCTTCAGCAATGGTTACCAATAAAAACCGAAACGTCAAAAATTCAATATAGAATGGTTATTCCTAAAGTATTAGATCAGAATCTATTAAGTGGGAGATAAATTTAACCGAATTTATCGCGCGGAGAATTTACCACTGCTCGAAGCCCCTAAAACCTTAGTAAATTGGATATTGAATTGTATCTAAGTTTCTGAGATTGGCTCGTGATTCCGGCTTCTTTTCCTTCTGCTCTGTTATTTTCACGATGGAGGGGCCAGCTCATACAGGCCTTTAGGGGATCCACCTTCTGGTGTATCTCCTTCTCACATCAATATCATTAAAAAAAAAAAAAAAAATCAATCACTATATTTGATTTTAACTCGATACCTACATGTCTTCAACAATGGTTACCAATAAAAACCGAAACGTCAAAAATCCAATATAGAATGGTTATTCCTCAAGTATTAGATCAGAATCAATCGCTATTTTTGATTTTAACTCGATTCCTCCATGTCTTCAGCAATGGTTACCAATAAAAACCGAAACGTCAAAAATCCAATATAGAATGGTTATTCCTCAAGTATTAGATCAGAATCAATCACTATTTTTGATTTTAACTCGATACCTCCATGTCTTCAGCAAAGGTAACGGATAAAAAAACAACGCAGTTGCTATGGTTACTTATAAAATTTCCTCCCAAATTTTTATCATTTCACAGCGAGAAGCCTAACCATTCTTACTTAAACAAGTTTAAATGAGCTATATTACCGATCAAATGAATAAATTTTAAAGTTTTTTTTTTAATTTTGGTAAAATAAGGAATTTAAAAAAAGTACAATCTTACTCTAGAGTAAAGTACTTTAAAATATACTTTTACTAAAAACTTTATTTAACCTTTTTTGTTGTCCCCAAGATACTTAATTAGGATATTAAATTTCATCAAAATTGGTTAAGTCATTTTCAAGATATTTAGAAAAAACTAAAAAAGTACCGAAATAAAGTACTAATGTTTGTGGGCCGATATGTACCAAAAACTAATCAGCGCTTCATTTTGTTAAACTAATGGTAGGTTTTCAATTTCATTTCAATCGGCGCAAAGGTGTGGAAAAAATCGTGGACGAAAAAAACGATAACACACACACACACACACATTCATCCATCCATCCATCCAGACATCCCCACGCACTTCCAAAAAAATCGGCACTTTTTGGCCTCTCGACGAGACCCCATGTAATTTTTGGCAAAATCGTCACGTGCTAAAATTCAACCTAATTGAATACTACAATTTGTGACCTTAATTGAGTCCATGGGTTCCGTAGTCTTTACCTGAGGACTCTTTGAAGTCCCGCTTGGCGCGAGAGCGATTACAATGCTTTACCCATGCTACGCATTGGATTAAAAACATTCTCGAAAAATTCCTTATAAATAAATTTTCAAAATCAATCTTATGTGTTAAATTTTTATTCAAAAATCGCATAATTAATTATAAAATCAGATTGGAGGCTCGTTCTTGAGAACGATCACAGAATCAAGCCGTCCGAAACGTTATAGTTATATAGTACTATTTATTGTTGTGTTCAATAAAAAGTTATAATTAATTATGAATGATTTAAATACAAATTTAACTTTAAATACTTAGATATACTTACTATACGTATTTAGTCTGGAAATCGCGGAGAAGAAAATTAATGTTTTTGTTTATAGGGGTTTGATGCCAAAGGATAAGGACCAATTCTGAATTAAATAATTTCGTCATTTTCAAAACAAGCAAATTCCATTTTTAGCAGGTGTAGGATAAAAATGTTACATAATAATGTTTTTTCGAATTCACTTTTATTAGTTATTATATAGGTATATTATATTACAAATATTATGTTGTTTTCTGTCTGTAAATCTTCACAATTTTCTTATTAACGTTTGGAAAGAAACAACTTGAAACTAATTTCAAAACAATTTATTGATATAATGTAGGAAGATAAGTTAACGTTATAATCAACAAGTTTTTGTTTATAGGGGTTTGATGCCCAAGGATAAGGACCAATTCTGAATTAAATAATTTCGTCATTTTCAAAACAAGCAAATTCCATTTTTAGCAGGTGTAGGATAAAAAATATTACATAATAATGTTTTTTCGAATTCACTTTTATTAGTTATTATATAGGTATATTATATTACAAATATTATGTTGTTTTCTGTCTGTAAATCTTCACAATTTTCTTATTAACGTTTGGAAAAAACAACTTGAAACTAATTTCAAAACAATTTATTGATATAATGTAGGAAGATAAGTTAACGTTATAATCAACAATTTTCTCAAATTTAACATTTTTGAAAACATGAATTATATTTTTCACAACAAAAAATTCTGCAATTATAATTAATTTTAGTAAAATAAGTTGATTAATTTAAATTGTATAAATATAATAAATTAGAATAAAATATTTAATTCGGAAATATAAATCAATATATTTTATTGATTCAGATCCATAATTAATGATGATAAGATTCTAAAAGGACAGATGATTACATATATAAATGGAGACTTAGCACATCATCAATCAATTGCGACGTTTTATTTTTATTCAAAGCTTCCTCAGGCTTTTAGTATAACACTATAATAATATTTCGTTATAGATAATCAATGTCTTGCCATTAATTATTTTCCCTCATACGTCTAACAAAACAAACTCATAAAATTGAACAAAAGTTTATTTATGAGAAGTTTCCGAGGGGTGAACCGCGACCTAATATCGAGTACACCTATTTCCACTTCCACTTTCATTTCCAACTAGGAGACAATCGAGGGGTGAACCGCGACCTAATATGGTGTATACCTACTTCCACTTGTACTTCCAAATATTTCCAAGTACTTCCAAATATTTCCAAGCACTTTCAAATATTTCCAAGTACTTCCAAATATTTCCAAGTACTTCCAAATATTTCCAAGTACTTCCAAAATACTTCCAAAGAGGTGTACACCTACTTCCAATCGCGGATCACCCCTCGGAGACAATAGATGAAGGGGAATTATCTAATGAATTCCAAAATAATTCCACATAATTCCAAAGACGAGTACATATAATTTCAATCGCGGTTCACCCCTCAGTGTTTCAAACATAATTCCAATCTGTCATATCTCACCCTGAGTTTATATTGTTAGATATATGGCAAGGAATTTATTATCTATGCTTAAATGTGTAGTGCAATATCAAGAGTCTAAGGAAACTTGGATTAAAAGCATAATGCTATAATAAGTCTGCATTTATTTATAAAGAAAAATAAATGAGGTTATCCTCTGGTTGATAGAAATAAACATAATTTATATATAATGTATTTGTTAGAGACTATAGTTTCGAAGATTTGAACTTCATCATCGGTCCATTTAATTAGAAAAATTTTATATGTTATTTCTCAAGGGTTCAAAATTTGTTATGAAATTAGCTTGTGATTAAGATAAAACGAATTTACTTACATACAAAAGGGTATTTGAACCCATGAGAAATAACAGATAAAATATTTCTTATTAAAATAAAAAACTAATGATGAAGGTCAAATCTTCAAAACTATAATCTCTAACAAATAACTTAGAAATTAAAGGAGACAATAAAAGAGTGTGTCTTCTGTTGGAAAAATAAATTTTTTAATTTATTTATAACGAAACTATAGTCTCCTTTAATTTATAAAAGCTACTCTAGGCAAAAAGAAACTTTCAATTTAAATAACTTATACCCGAGGGGTGAACCGCGACCTAATATGCTGTACACCTACTTCCACTTCCACTTTTATTTCCAAATAATTCCAGTACTTCCAAATATTTCCAAATAATTCCAAATATTTCCAAGTAATTCCAAATATTTTCAAGTAATTTCAAATATTTCCAAGTACTGCCAAATATTTCCAATTTTACTTAGAGAAAGTGGTGTAGGTTTTAGGGGAAACATGATATTAATTAATGAAGTAAATGGTGTGTAGTTTCACAGTGAATATTTCCAAGTATTCCCAAATATTTCCAAGTAATTCCAAGTAATTCCAAATAATTCCAAATATTTCCAAATAATTCCAAAAATTTCCAAGTAATTCCAAATAATTCCAAAGAGGTGTACACCTAATTCCAATCGCGGATCACCCCTCCCTTATACCTATATAAAGTAGAGGCACCTATTGAATTTTATTAACATTTGTCCTTTTAGAATCTTATCATAAATAAATAATTTTTTATTTATAAAATATGGTATATAGCAGTCAATAAAAATTTAGTTAATATATTATAAATTAATAAAATATTATTTAAAATAAAATAAAAATAAAAAACTATTTATTTATATGTTGATTAAATGTATGTTGTTTTAGATGATGTTTTTGATAAAATTTTCTAGTACAAATAGTACAATGAAATTTCGGTTCCACTCCACATTCATCACGTAGATGGCGAAGCAACGTGAAGTGATGTTTGTACGATCGTGGACATTGAGGGCATAGATGACGTGGCTCGAGCATCTGTTGAAAAACTACGGAACATACATAGCAGTAGTATTTAAAAAAAATAAAAATCTAGACTAAGACTATTAAAAGTGCTACTTCTAATGTATTAAAATACGAGGAAGAATAAGAAATTTAACAAAATTTATGAATATATTTAAAATGCAGATTTATTGAAAATTAAAATAATTTTTGATAAGGTAATGGTTTACAATGGATGTTTAAGATATGACTTCTCAAATGTTCTTTTCTGGTAAATCTTCTTTTACATATTTCACATACGAATTTACGTTGGACCCCACACTCTTCACGGCGATGACGAATCAAAGTGGGTTGATGTTTGTAGGTGCGTAGGCAAACAGGACAACCAAAACGTGGACCGGATTTCAAGTTAGGGTCTACGGAACACATAAAAAAGAATTCTTAAAATGTTGTTGGTTTTGTGAATGATAACATACTTTGCCTTGCCTAAAATAAAGATTTTTAAGGTAGTTTTTTCTCGACAATACTGGGAAAAAGTTAATGCTAGAGTATATAGAACATACAATAAGGATTCATAATTCATAAGCCCAAAATTTTTGCTTTTTATGTACCACTACTAGGCAATCCCGTGCTCGTTCACATAGAAATGTCAGATAAAGTATATAATAAAGGAAGATTTATAAAACAAAAAGTTCTTAGTAAGAGATTGAAAGCTGTTTCGACAATAGCTGAATCGAAAATAACGTCAAAAAAGTACTAAAGTTAACCTTCTTTTTAGCCTAAATAAATGCGTTGATGCCAGCTTGTTTTTAGTGTAAATTTTTCATTATACATTTTTAATTATTTATTCATTGTTATCTCAGAAACTGTGTTGTAACTATGAATTAAAACTTTCTTATAAAATGTATTAGTTATTGTTTAATGTTGGTTTAGTTTTTATTACAATGGTAAGAAGAGTTTCTTAATTATAATTAAATATGTATGTAAACTTTCCGATATCCCGTTTAGTGCAATGTATAAGAGTCTGAAAAACTCTATCTTTGGAATTTAATATCTCCGGAACTATATTGTTCATAAATTTCGTTTTGCCACCAATCGATGCAGAAGTATTTAAATAATAATATGTCTAAATTTCAAAAAAATCCTGAGAAAACCCATATGGTGAAACAACTACACTAAACTCCCTTAATAAATATTATAAGATTCACTCTAATTTATTATTGAATGACTAACATGACGGGATAGAGCTCTATCCTGCTAGCACACTTTTGTCTAGAAGATGTTTTCTAGACACTTAGGACATCTTAAAGGCATCTTAAAGACATCTTAAAGACACTAAGAGCTGAATAAGCCATCTTCTAAAGCGGGTGAGCTATCTGTGTAGTGAATGAAATTTAGTAATAGGGCGAAAGTATAAAAAAGAGATGTGAAAATTAGTATAAAGAATCAAGGATACACTGTTTAAAAAAATTGTAAATTTACTAATGTTTACAATACAAATAGATAGGAAATTTACAAGATTGCGTATAGTAAAAAAAAATACTATATTATATTGGTAAAATCACATTAAATCATTGTAAAAATACAAAAATAAATTCTAACTTTAATTTCTTGAATTAATTAGATAAGTATTAGTAAAAAATATGTTGTAAGATTTCAATACTGGTATGTAATATTACTAAAAAATCGTGAGGTCGGACTTCCCATTTTTTATAGTAAAGTTAGATAATACATTTTTAACAGTGTAGTGTTTAAATAAAGCAAAGAAAATTTAAAAAAAATTAAAAAATTGAATAATATAAAATTCTAGATAGGTTTCCCAAAAGTTAAAGACTCGAGGGCTCATACCCCGAAATATATATAGAGTAATACTAACAAGCATCTTGTCTTTTACTTTTGTGACCTAGAATTTTATATTTTTAAATTTTTAAAATTTTCTTTACTTTATTTAAAATGTTTCACCAAGAACCTACACCATTCTCCCTTAACAAAAAAGTTTAGTGTTTATCTTTTTCTGCTGAAGCCACCGACATTGGGAATTTAATGAGAAATTATGTATGCATTCTGATGAAATTTTATCATTAAAAATGCACAACTAGGTGTCTCTATTAGGAATCAAGTCTGCAAATATGCTAGATAAGTTTTTATTAGAAGTGAAAAGAACACAGAATCATTAGATATTATTTTCAAAAAGCACGCGCAATTAGTACAAAAAGTAAGCTGACGTGTTCTGATGTGGTCATCCACTTGACTTTACCATACAAACTGGGCCCTAAAATTATTTATAATCATGTAGGGGGGGGTTAGTTTTTGCATTTTTATACTTCTAGGGTCCCACTGATTATGTATACAAAATTTGGTTGAGTTTGGTAAATGGCCAAGATTTTCATTTTTTAACTCTACCCCCCCCCATTTTGGGAGGTTGGTTTTTGCTTTTTTAGACTTCTGGGGTCCACTGATGATATATACAAAATTTGGTTGAATTTGCTCAAATGGCCTAGATTTTTAGTTTTTAACCCCCCTCCAACCCCATTAATTTTGGGTCGAAATGCACCAAAATCTAACCAGCTCTTAAACTCAATGGACCAAAACTACATGTGAAATTTGGTTTTGATATTCAAACTAGTTTTTGAGCTAGCTCGTCCACAAAAATTTGGTAACGCACAGACTAACGGACAGACAACCAGACAACAAGACTAACTAACAGACATTTTGACAAAACAATTATTATCTCGAAAAATATAAATTTTTCAATGTTCATTTATTAGAGTTTTTTCTAGAGCGAAATGCCATGGTTGCGCTCAATTTTTTAAATCAAAATAGTTTCAGCCGTTTTTGAGATATTTCGAAAAGAAGAAGGAAAAAAACCCACTTTTTTCATGCACGATTACAATACTTGACCATACCCTGTATGGTAAAGTTAAAAGTTGAGGGAGAGGGTGAAATGAATATGGTTCAAAATTAAAATAATAGTAGAACATAAAAAAAATATGTACTCTTCGAAAAAAAGATTAGGTAGTATAAAAGGTGGTGGTTAGAAAAGAACCATTACAAAAAGTCACGACAAGAACAATAAAAACAACCAAGGAGTGACAATGCAATAACTATAAACGAATGAAAATATAAAATATATACAAAAAAAATATGTTTTATTTTTTAAAAACCACTAAAAAATAGAAAATAAGTGATGCTTTACTACCCAAACAAGTTTCATACTCACACAAGTAAAAATAAAAAATGTGTTTTAGTTTGACATTTTATTAAAAATAAGAGCACAGTCTTTTATTTTTAGTATGTACTTTTTGTGCTCTGATGAATAATCTATTTTCATCTTTTTAGTGCCTTTTAAAATAAATATATTTTTCGAAACTCAAAGGGACATTTTCTCCTATGACTATAATTCTAATGTAAATAGTTAGGAAAAACTCTAAACATAAAGTTTATTTTAAATAGAAAAAAGGATCTAAATATTATAAATAGATTTAAATTTTATCTCAAAAGCAAGATCTTGGGTAAACTAGAAATTCTTCTCCTAATCAAATAATGGATATTTAATTAGGTATTAAAATACAAAAAAAGGCATCTTTGTTTAGAATTTTTTCTTTAATAGGAAAAAATTTTGTGTACAAATCGGCAATGTTTATTTAAATTTCCCTTTTGGTGGAATCTTCGATGACAGACGAGACAGGCAAATTGTGGCTCGATTCCGCATTCCCAGCGGATATGACGATGCAAGTGGGCTTTATGTTGGTAGGTTCGACCACACTGGGCACAGCGAAATCGTAGTTTTCCGATTACTGTGAAATTATAAAAAAAAAACGAGAATTATTATTATTATTAATATGAACAGTGTAAAAAAAGTCTAAAATGCGACCAAAAACAAAAGAACTTTAAATGAGAAGCAAGTGACCCTCAACTTACTCCACTTAAATCCACTCGTTTATCCTAGAAAACTAATTTTGTTTTTCATTGACATAAAATAATATAATAAATAAATATTACGAAATAATTTAATTTACCCAAATCTCTGTAAAATTTGAACTAGTGCAAGTTTATAAACTTTCCTGGTGGGCAAATAAGGGATCTTATTTTTCGACTTAAAGCCGCGCATGCGCCCTTGAAGATTCTTTTGTTTTCGGTTCTATAATAGATAATTTTTTTCTACAGAAATAGGTGTTAATACTTGCATTCAATTCGGTGTTGCAATGATATCTAGAGGCATCACAAATTCATTCTACAAGTTAGATTTTTTATTCATAAATAATTTTATTAATAATGTTACAAATAAGTTTAGATGTTTAGAAAAAATCTTTGTAGTAACAATAATATTTCGCGATTAGAATTTCGCTGTAATTCATTAAAAAGGTATAGGTCGTATCTAGTATGATAATAGCCGATCAATTGGCTAATTCTTCTTTGACACTCTTATTAAGAACACAATAAAAAATCACTAAAATAATCAAGTATATAAAGTAATTCTTTCTGTAACATAATCTTCAAATATTTTCTATGAAAGTTCTTATAACTTAATTGCAGTAGTTTTCAGTTTTTTCTCGAAATGAAGTATGGTCTCTTCTGGGAGAGTGGGATTCGAACATGAATTCGTTCACACTTTCAAAATTATTGTTTTTTGAATCAACAAATACTTGGAAAAAAAAACGGGACACAGTATGTAAAAATAATAATAGTAATAAAATATTGGTCTTCAATATGGGTCCCACAGATTTTGTACAAATTTATTTTTACAAGTTTACAAAATTCTTATAAATAATAAAAAATAAACGTTATTTATTTATTTAGATAATATTATCAAATATGTTGCCAAAATAGGTCATATAATTAAAAAGTACATAAAACCTTATTTTAAATGTTTACATCAAACTCACTATGATACAGATTCTATTCCCACAAAACACAAGACTTGCGACGGTAGTATGAAAAAATAGAAAAAATATATTTAAACAATCTATATAATCTTTTATAAAATTTAATAATGGAATTGTTTGTGAGATATAGTACATACATATTTAAGATTTAAATAAATACAAATTTTTTATAAAAAATTTCGGGAGAATTTTTTTCCTTTATCAATGGAAATTAAAAAAAATATTTTCAAAAAAGACAAAAAAAGTTGCTTTATGAAGTATACATATGTTTATAAAGGAACACGTTTTATCTATATAATAAAAACAATCAATAACATTTTTTCAATTTATCTAAGATTTATTAATAATGACTTTAGCAACGTGACAAATTTGGAGATACAAAAATACCTTAAAGGTTGAAAAATGTATTTTGGAACGTAGAAAAGTTTCGCAGGAAAACTCTTAAGCAAGTAGTCATTATTAATTAATCTTATAAATAAGTGCAAGAGAAAGTCTTTACGGACTTGTGCCACCCTGCTTTCCTTTAGGAATCCGCCCCTCTATCCCGCTCACACCCGCCATTTCCCTCTCTCAGGTCTTCAGCTATCCATCCAATGCAAGCAGTAAACTGGCTGGGCAGCTCGAGCCTGCCTTACTTTTTTAAAGATCCTCGATTCAGGCGGAGATAGGCAACCCGCTGTGAGTGCTCGTAGTCCAGAAGGCACCTCGCACTTGCTGCTAAATTCATAAGGCAGTGAGTGGGTGGTTTCAAATTCATTGACGTGAGATCATTCTTCCAAAATATTCAAAGCAGTTCTTCATTAAAGTATACATTTTAAGAATAATAAGCATATTTTGGATGTACCCATACGTCGTACTAGAAAAAGAAAGGTAGGAAGAAGAAAACAACAAATTCAAAAAAATTGTTGGTTTCTTCGAGGAAGCTGACACCCAGGATGGTTTCGAATTACATGTCGGCTTAGAGTTTCGCGTCTTGAATAGTTGGCATTACACCATGGACAAAAGACAGGCGGATGACCACATTCTTCGTCCATGTGACGCAAAAGGTGTTGGCGATATTTGTACGAGCGGCTGCACCGTTGACAGAAATGCCGATTCAGCAATTCTAAAAAAAATAAACAAAAAAAAAAACAATTGTTAATTATATTCTAAAACAATAAAAACTATTTGTAAGTTAAGTAATTTTTGAAATTTTGAGAAAATATTTAAATAAATGAAAAAATCAAAAAAAAATTAACTATTTGGATTTTTGTAAATTTATGTTTAAAGAGAGAATTGAATTTTTTTGAAGAGTCAAAAAATTAAAGGAAAACAAATAGCTGATAAAAAACTACTTATCCGAAATACTGTAAATAGCAAACAATGACTACTTGAAAGTTTTATAAGTGAATTTTCAACTTACCAATGTGGATAATTTGTTTAAAAAGTTTTTGAAAACATGAGACAAATAAGAAGTCCAAATTTTCAAAATTGAAGAGAGAAAAAAATTTATTCAAAGATATAAAATGTAGAATAGAAAATCTCCTATATTGAGATTTATTGGTGGCTGTTGAATAAAGAATAGAGATACAAAAATATCATACCAGATAATTTTGGCATCAAATGGGAAATTATACTTAAAATTTATTAATTTTTAGAAAAAAATTATTATAAGCAAAAAGTTAATGACAAATAATGTATGTAGATACTATTATTTTATTTAAATATTTGAAAAGAGTTTAATTAAATATTTAATTGTCATTAAATTTGTCATAAAATTAAAATTAACTCTGACTATTCGCCAAGTGTTGACAAAAAATCTACAAGCGGAAAGTTATGGAAGTAAATACCTTATTGAAATTTGTCATCGCATGTGACGTCATTGGTTTTGGATAATAAGAAACCTAAGATAACTAAACTAGCTAAACTAATATCAATGTGTATGTAAAGTGGTTTTCCCGTGTTCTCCTGCAATCTAGGCAACCTAGAGTTCAGTTTCATTTCGTAATTCTCTTGAGTTGGACTCTAAACTGGATATATTACAGGTAATCGCAAAAAACTATTGCAGTTACTAAACTAAATTAACTGTTTCTTTTTCAGATTTGTACGCTACATTAAAAGAAGCTCGTATAGTATTAATTTACTGAACAAAAATCTGCTAAGAGAATTAGTAAGCGGGAAAAAAAAGTCGACGAGGTACTAGTATTTAAATGATGGATTAAAAATTTTAAATTTTCTTACGACTACAGCAACTAGGAGAGAGGGTGCACCAAATAATGTGTAATGAAGTAGACCCAATGTATACGATAAGTATTGAATTTATGCATAAATTTTGATTAAAAAAAAAATACAACTTTTTTTAATTTTTTATTTTTTCGAGATGAAATTCATATAAATATGTTCAAATAACAAACATTCTCTCATTTCTTTGGTGCATAATTATTTAAGACATATGATATGATATATAATTATAAAGATATTAGTAAATGACATTTGTTTAATATATTTATATAATAACAATTGATTTAATATTGAATAATCTACTAAAAAACATTTTAGGGCATTAAAATATCTGTAAAGAAATTGTGTTAATTCATTTAACTTTTAAATATAAGTATATTAAAAATTTCTAAGTTTATTTCACATAGGTATTGCCGAGGGGTGAACCGCGACCTAATATGCTGTACACCTACTTCCACTTGTACTTCCAAATATTTCCAAGTATTCCAAATATTTCCAAGTACTTCTAAAATACTTCCAAAGAGGTACACCTACTTCCAATCGCGGATCATCCCTCGGGTATTGCAAATAGAATTGACTTTGCCATTTACCGGTAAATAGTTCCTTCAGTAAAAGAGAATTAACAATTTTATTATTTAAGGTTTAGGGCAAAATGCCAATTAGAATATTAAAAAGTTAATTTATAAATATTTTCCGTTTATAAGGGAAAAAAACGTTGGATATATTGAATTGTTAGTGACGCAAAATAGCTCGGATAAATTTGAAATAATAATAATAAATAAAATTAAAGTACTTAAAGACTTTTCAACAAGACTATTTATAAAAAATTTTATTTTTTCAGAAAAAAATATTCAAAGACAGCGTTGTCGCATATTTTACAATGTTGATGTAGAAATAATTAAAAAGTATAATACTCTTAAAATTATTTTTGTTTCTTAAAAATTGTTTTATTTATCCAATTTTTTTTTTTTTGGGGGGGGGGGGGGCTGTATTTTTCGATTCCAATTTTAAAAAAATTGAAAAATTCAGAAAAATATTAATTTTAATTTTTGTTTTATAAAAATGTATTTCTAATGAATATTTTATATATGGTATTTACATTTTGGCTTAAGTTAGCAGTCTTGAAATTTTGTACTAGATTTAAGTGTACTTCCCGTATTATTTTATATAAATAAATTAATTTAACAAGCTATACCTATATATAAATATTGTTTATGTATTTGTTTTAATGGTAATTTGGACTCATTGTCCTTAATGGAAAACTTGAGAATTCAAGTTGCAGTGTACGAATGATATATATTTAAATATTAATTCTATAACATATTGCACGTAAGTATATATTCTCATTTAATCGCGATATAAATTCAAAACCACTAAAATGATAATCTGAATCTTAAATACAAATATAAAAGTAAAAATATCATTAATAGAACACATTTTAACATATAAATCTACTTAGGTATTCAATCATAACCTTCATTTGATTATTCAAAAACTGATCTTTTAAATCTGTTTCAGGTAATTAAAAGAGCTGTTTTGGCTGAAATCAATTAGATTAGACATTTTTACTAAGGAACCCTCTTCTTGCAGAGGTAGGATTTTCCTACGACATACTACTATAACCTTTAGTCTTTCAAGGCAACTACAAGATACCTTCAACTCAGACCCAATTCCTGGATTTTTTTCTATTGGTTGTGTTCTTTTGATGATGCAAGAGTATACCATGGACTAGAGTTAGTGTTCCTTTTTGGTACTAAATATTCTTACATCAATATTATTTAAAAAAAAAATATATCGTTTTCTACACCTAATCTTGGAGTCGTTTTCAAGTGCTTGATTAGTTATTCCAAAAGTTCGTCTAAGAGTCTTTCGCTGTTTGCTCTAGATCAGCGTTTACAAACTTTTTTGAAGTGGGGACTCCTTTTATAAGTCAAAACAATTCTGCGGACCACCTTACTCTTGTCCCTTTCGAAAGCAAAATTATTATTTTTTTAGAACATTTTAATAGCAGTGTACTGGTATACTGGTGACAAGAAAAACCATGGTCATGGTGTTTTAAATTCTTTTTATAGTTTTGATCTTGATTTTGGTAATAGGAACAGCCGGGACGTTATATTGTTAATGGGGATCACGTGGTGGTTCAGAGCGGGGGGGTTGGAATTATATATTTGGTTCAGGGTCGATAGGAGAGTCTTGCACAATGGGTAGTCGGTAGGGAATAAATTTCATAAAATGTCACTACTGGGGGAAAATCTGAAAGACGATACCATATGTAATTTCCACACTCTGAGTTTTTCATCAATAGTGTGATTTGAAAATAATTTGAATTTTATTTTTCCTATGGCCATAATGGCAGTCCTTGAGGACCGCGGACTATTATTTGAGAAACGCTGCTCTCTCTAGGTGACCATATTCTAATGTTCTCAGTGGATCTATTTGTAATAAACTGTAATAACTAAACCAACTATTGAAGTCGACTACAAAAGTAGGAGTCATAACGCTCTGTATTTCATGAAAATATCTCTACAAAAATGTTTAATCAAGTTGGAGATTAATAAGTTTGTAATTCTGAGATGTTATTTTTATTCTACTCTAAATAGTAGTCAGAGAATTCAAGGTAGTCTCTCCTAAATCAAGTTTATTTTGGAGTTGAAGACTAGGTGTAAACTAAACCGTTTAAAATTAATTATTCAATAGTATCTATGATGTCGTTTTTATTTATGTGTATTTTAAAATTGACCTGCATTGTTTTTCTTTCAAAACAAATGACGTATAATATACTATACTACATATTATACAGCAATAATGATCATAATAGTTGAAGAATATATTGAATGGTATTGAGACAAACAAATGTTTCAATAATTGATCCCAAAATATAACGACATATGAACTAGGGTGGTCCTTATTTTGGGTATTTTCGAATTTTTACGCTGAAAGAGGCTCATATGGTTCGAAATAAATAAAAAAAGTATAACCCCAAGTTTCAAGTCTCTACCTCAATTTTAATCTGTGATGCACAGCGATGTACGTTTCTCATCTAAATAACATGGGGTTTTTGGGATTGAACGATCAATTTTTGTAATGGTTCAAAAAATTTGAAGCTCTGTAGACCTTATCCTTATAATATGAGATATCCTTTAGAATTTTTTCAGATTTTTAGATATTATAATTTTGGACTCTATAACTTATTAACACTAAGATATAAGAATTTTATCTAGCTGTAACTCCACAATTGTAATAGCTAAAAATTTGTAAAAATTCTGAAGGATAGCTACTATTATAAGGATAAGCTCTACAGAGTTTCAAATTTTTTGAACCATTGCTTTGGCGGAATAAAAAATTGATTGTTCATTGCCAAAAACCCAATGTTATACAGATGGGAAATTTGCATCGCTGTGCGGTACAGATTAAAATTGAGATAGAGTTTTGGAACTTGGGGGATATTTATTTTGAACTTTTTTCCAACCATATAGAGCCTCTGTCATTGTTCATTGAACATAGATAGAGAGACATAGAAATCACTAATAAACTTGACAAATTATCATAATGGATAAATTTCAGAGATGTTTGGGATATTCGTTGTGTTGGCATTCAATAAGATTTCTCGATGTTTATGTCGTACGTGGGCAGTGAGGTTGTCTCTCCTGGCAATGCGTGTCGGGCAAAATGGACATTGAAATCGTGGAAAGACACCGCATTCGTTTTTTAAATGTCGATTCAAATGTTTACGTTGTTTATAAGTTTTGCCGCATTGTGGGCAGGGGTGGCGATGTTGGCCAGCCGCAGCCATCAGCGACTCCAGACGCAGAAATAAACCTAGAGAGCAGAAGAAATTGGATGTAGAAATGTAGAGAAGACAACAAATATAACCAGGTGGTTAGAGTCACACGTGCACATATCAGAAATTGTGGTTTGTTTCGAATTTCAATAAAAATTATTCAAAAACTGGGTGCAAGAAATAAATTACATGCAGTGAGAAAAATTCCGCATTATACGTACAAAGGTTTTAAAAATATTTACCTTGTAATTAAAAACTTTCGAATACATTTTTTTAATCATAAAGACTCAATGATGAATTGACACTTGCATCTAGAAAGAAAGAAGGGAGGAAAGAGCTTCAGTTTATAGTGTGGCACATATGGACTATATTGTTTTCAACATATGCAAATATAAATATGAGTAATAATTTATTTATTTATTTATTCACCATACCTATATATTAATACATATATTAGAAATTAACAAAATCAAATATATAAATACGTAACACATAGGTAGATAACATTAATAATAATCAAATTTAACCCTTTATAAGAATAATCGTTAGAGTCGAAGATCAAACTTTAGCATAAACAAAAAAAATAAACTGCAACGGATCGTTGCTAAACTTTATCCAAATTCATTTGAAATATTAATATGTTCTAGAGTAAAGTACTTTAAAATATAATTTTACTAAAAACTTTATTTAACCTTTTTTGTGGTCCCCAAGGTACTTAATTAGGATATTAAATTTCATCAAAATTGGTTAAGTCATTTTCAAGATATTTAGAAAAAACTAAAAAAGTACTGAAATAAAGTACTAATGTTTATGGACCGATATGTACCAAAAACTAATCATCATTTTGTTAGAATACTGGTAGGTTTTCAATTTCAATTCAATCGGTGCAACGGTGTGGAAAAATTCGTGGACGAAAAAAACGATAACACACATACATCCATCCATCCATCCATCCGCACGCACTTCCAAAAAAAATGGCACTTTTTGGCCTCTCGACGAGATTCCAGGTAATTTTTGGCAAAACCGTCACGTGCTAAAATTCAATATCATTGAATACTTAAATTTGTGACCTTAATTGAGTCCATGGGTTCCGTAGTCTTTACCTGAGGACCCTTTGAAGCCGCGCTTGCCGCGAGACCCATTACAATACTTTCTCCCATGCTTCGCATTGGATAAAGTAAAAAATCAAGAAATTAGCAGAAAAACATAAAATAAATCAATTACAAAATAAATCAACTTAAATATTAAGAACAAAAAAATTAAACTAAGATGAAAATAAATTTTAATTTCCTCATTAATATATCAAAGAATAATTGATACGTCAACGAGGATTATTTTGACCGCGCTGATTTGAAAAAAGATATTTTTTATCTCGCGAGACTACTGCGGATTACGCTATTGGAGTCTGCGGAGTATTTCACTCATTATTTGACAAAAATTCCCTACATTAGATTCGCGATTGAATCAAATGTAGAAAGCCTTCAGTTAATTAATGGCAGGCATCTAACATACATGCTAATAGATCTAGCGCTCTGGGCTGGGAGATCGAATATATAACATCTGAGATTTCAAATTCACTTGGTGATCCATCCGAATGTCTAGCGGGCTATAAGCGAAATGACATTGAATTGTAGCTAAGTGGATCACATCTTTTTCTCTCTTGGTCCAGACTTAATACTCCGCAGACTCCAATAGCGTAATCCGCAGTAGTCTCGCGAGATAAAAAAAAATATCTTTTTCAAATCAGCGCGGTCAAAATAATCCTCGTTGACGTATCAATCATTCTTTGATATATTAATGAGGAAAATTTAAATTTATTATTTCAAGTTAGAAATATATAAGTTCAAATATTATTTTCACTCAATATTTGACAAAAATTCCCTACATTAGATTCGCGATTGAATTAAATGTAGAAAACCTTCAGTTAAGATGAAAATAAAAATGTCCCACAAATAATCCAAGAGCCCATGACCCATTTTTCATGAAGTGTTTGATTCAAGTAGATATTTCACCTAGAGGTATTAATAGCATAGATGAGTAGGGAATCGGCTGTTTTCCTGATCTACCTGGGTAGTGCTGCTACTGCGCATAGGAGAAAGTTGTAAAAAAATGTTCGCCAAAAAAAAGTGTTTGATTCAAAATCCAACAAATACTATTCGACAGTTAAGTTGATTTTAAATTAAAAATTACCTAAGCCAGACACTTTTAGGGGGGGGGGGGGGGGACACTGAGCCAGACAACCCTAAAGTTGCTTTTTTCAAATAAATAAATAAATTTTTTCGAATAGTATTTGTTGGATTTTGAATCAAACATTTTTTTTGGTGAACATTTTTTTACAACTTTCTCCTATGCGCAATGCGCAGTAGCAGCAGTACCCAGGTAGATCAGGAAAACAGCCGATTCCCTACTCATCTATGCTATTAATACCTCTAGGTGAAATATCTACTTGAATCAAACACTTCATGAAAAATGGGTCATGGGCTCTCCGACTAAAAATCATACTTTAAGTGAGCCAGAATCAATTAAAAATCTCCTTATATGTCCAACATTTATGAACTGATCATAGTTAGATCTATATCAAAGAGGATGAGATAGAGAGGAAGGCTGCTTATCGACAAAAATGCCACCTGGTGACCATGACCGGGTAATCAAAATTATTCATTCTTTTTTTTTATGGCCAAAGAATGATTTAATGTAAGCAAATTATATTTTAAATAAAGTATTATCTCTCAAAATATATTGTTGGTCATTGATTATCGATAATTTTGTATAATTTGTAAATATTTATAATCCACAAATCTTTTCATGATCGGTCATAGTCACTAGAGGCGCTAAAACTCGCATACTCTTTTAAAATAGTCTCTTATGGGAGCCTTCCCCTCTATCTGATGCTCTTTGATCTATATTTAATTGTCATTTCCAGGCCAACAATCTGAGCATAATCTGGAGTACAGTTCAGTTTTAAACCTAGGAAAAATTATATTTGTTCTATCAGAGATACGCGTAGGATAAAGATGTCAGTTGTAATTTATTCTTCTACGATCCCGGCAAAGGAAGATTTGCTAAAAACTAGAGGGACAGCGACTCTACTTCCGCGAGCTCTTACCTCTCCCATTATACTACCGAGAGAAGTATGTCCCAACCCTTACTCCATCTATATTAGCTCCTCATTTACATCCCACGTGGAAGGCAACGGGAAACCACCACATTACAAATCCCGAAAATATGCACCATGACGAGTAAGGGGAAGGGGAAGGCCCAGATTAGAGTATTTCAACCAAATAATTGGGGATATGGGATGCGAGACATTTAGAGAGGTCAAACAGCTGGCGGGGGACAGAGTCGAGTGGGGACGGGTGGTTGCGCCAAACCAGTCTTAGGACTGTATACTCAATGATGATGATGTAATTTGTACAATTTATTTTATGAGTAAACACAGGCATTCAATAGGTATAGCTGTCTCAAATTTAGTACCTACTTTAAACTCATCGTATGCCAGACTGCCAAATCTTGATTTTTTAAAAGAGAAAGAATTCAATCAATCTTTTTCGGACAAATTCTAAGATTTAAGGAGAAATATTATTAAATTGCGCTATCAGAGGGGATTCATCCCCTCAGGAGTCGAACCTGAGAACCAACATGCCATCCGGGCATTCAGCTCACACCCTCGAGACAAAAACCCCTCTCTGAATCGCAAAAAAGATGCTCAAAACTTTAGTTTTATATTTAAATAAGAGGACTTGTATGAATAACTTTTTTCATTTTAAGCTAAATTTTTTAATTTCCGTTATAGAAGAATGGAGTAAAAAATGTCTGTGCTTATATCATATATTCCGATTCAGAGAGGTTTTTGTCTCGAGGGTATGAGGTGAATGCCCGGATAGCATGTTAGTTCTCAGGTTCGACTCCTGAGGGATGAATCCCTCTGATATCGCAATTTAATAATATTTCTACTAAAATCTTAGAATTTGTCCGAAAAAGATTGATTGAATTCTTTCTCTTTTAAAATACTTCTTGGTTAATCTGAACCCGAGCTGATTTTTTGAAAAAACTTCCAACTATTTTCAAAAAAAAAAAATGCTCAAAACTTTAATTTTATATTTACAAATCTTGGTTGTTTGTTTAAAATAATTTTTTATAATAATATTCTAAGCAACAGAAAGACCTCTCAAATTATAAAACTATTTTGAGAAAAATTTTACACTGTCATTATAAAGATTAACTATTTTATATATATTATTCAGCTTATAATGAAATCGTTTCATTTAGTGAGCAGTACAAATCAGCAATCAGCACATACTTGTTGAGCGTGTTCTAAGCACAGAAATTTTTGACATTTACGGCATTTGTATTTAGTATATCTATTCTTGGGACGTCCACATGGACTGCATCTCTGCCTTCTTGTACCTCGGTCCATACAGCTGTGGCCTATAAAAAAATTAAAAATACTAAATTAAATAAAATTCATTCTAGTCATTTTAAGACTAATCATTAAGGATGATTTTTTTCTTTTGGGTGCCTGGATTCCGATACTCCCAATAACTCAAGAAAGTTTTGGAAAGTTTGTTCTGATGCCAAAATATTTGTATTTACAAAACGAAGAAGTGATTAGTTTTGGAATTTTTAGCTTCAGGACTTTGATTCAAAAATCAGGGAAAAATTGAAAGGATATTATGGGGGGTTATCTAAGACTTAGCTAATTAGATGAAATTCGACGCAATGAATTACAAATTGTAATTTTCTAGCTAAAACCGCTCGTTGATGAAAAAATTACCAAATCAGTAAAATTTCTGGAAAGTTACCGAGTCTGGAAAAATTTCATCTTTTTCAGCAAATTCGTATTTGTCCTCTCTAATTCCAAATATTATATAAGGGGAATTTCACGTGAAGCGTAGAACGAAAAAAATGTTAGGTTCCGAAATTCTTTCACATTCGGCCTAATTGTACTTCTAGAGGGATAAATGTGAAGAGAGATTTTTTTTTGAATGAGGTTTAATTATCAAGTTATGGGTTTCTAAAGAATTGACGTAATTGAATTTCTGATTTTTTGACAGCAATATTTCGAATTAAACAAATTTATAATAAAATATTAAAGATGGTGGTTTATACAGAAAATTTATTGTTCTTTTTAATTATTAAATCAGATTCGAAATTGAATTTTTTTCATATAAAAACCGGAAGTAAATATTTGAAATCAGAATTTTAATAACTTCGACATTCGTTTTGTTTTTTTAATAATTTTAATTTAAAAATATAGCTTAAAGTATAGAAATAATACACTAAAAGTTTCAAAATGGAATTTACATTAGTTTAGGAGATAGATGAAATAAAGTACATACGTGTCGCATTGATCGTGGTAGCTGGCGCTTGCTTAGGTCGGCTGATTTGAGCTAAAACGCATTAAAACGCTGCAATATTAATGAGTATTAACCTATTTAAGCATATTTAGGCTCTAAAAATTCAAATTTTAAAATAAAATTATAATTTTGAACAGAAATATTAGTAGGAAGCAGTTGTAAGATGTAATCAATTTCATGTGAAAAGCCCCATAAATCAATAGAAAGGGGTTTTCACTTGAGTTTCGAATTGACAGTATATTTTTTAAATTTAATTAGGAATTATAATAATAAATAACCTTTCATTTTATTTTATTTTTAATATAAAGAACACATTTTACATTATTTTCTAAATTGTATTACACATTTGTCAAATTCCTCCAAAAAGGAAGAATCTTGAAAATTTTGAAAAAATTGTCGATTTTGAAAGTACACAAGGTGACAGTAACAATCGAATTAATGTAAAAATACATAAATTGGGTTAGGATAATTACAAAATATGTTTGAAAAAACAGCCGTTTGATGATTTTTTGAAAATTCAAGAGTGTCAATTCACATATTAAAAAAAAAATACAAATATATATAATACTTCTATGTATATATTGTTCAAACTATTTGACCTGTATAGAAACTTTAGCTATAGAATTATGATTTATTACTCTCTAATTTAGAAAGAGAATAAACATGAAGTCTTTAAAATAATGATTCAAAGTAAAGTCAAATCAATAATTTATCGTTAAATTGAAGGGTTGGTCCTGTCACAAATATAATAAAACAATAATTTCAATAACTATTTGTATTATTTAACATATCAGAATGCTACATATCAGAATGCTACAGTCTAATTGTGTCATTGTTGTGAGAGTGTTGAATTGATTTAGTATGTTGATTAAACAAGTATTGATTTTATAAGAAAAATGTAATAGGAAGATGTGTGTTTTTTGATATTTCATTAATTTCATTAATAAAAAATAAAAAATAAAGAGTAAATTAACTTATAATGTGTTTTTAGAATGGATTATTTATAATGGATTTTTTAATTATATAATAATTGACTATGCAATGAGATAATTAGAAAAAATAAAATTGAAAATAATATTTAATATAATCATTAATTCAAAATAGTTTCTAGTTCAGTGATAAACGTTTTTATAAATTGTTGCTATATATATATATATATATATATATATATATATATATATATATATATGTGTGTGTGATTGTAATGAATTATGTGATGTATCTATATTGAAGATTTAAGAATGAATGTTTCATGTGAAATGACAAATTCCGGTTCTTGAACGAGATGTATGTATGATTTCAAATTATTATAAAAAAAAAAAATTTTGTGTTATATAATTCTCTATAAAAAGAAAAAATGTAAATAAGTGTTTCATTTCAATTTTTAGAACTACTGAGGATGGTCGACCAGTGGTGACCGAAACTGTATAGTTATCAATTAAATAATACAAATAGTTATTAAAATTATTGTTTTATTATATTTGTGACAAAACCAACCCTTCAATTTAACGAAAAATTTAAATCAAGTCACTTAAGTTCTGGAAGAAATTTAATCAATAATTTAGTCTTTTCAATGATACGCTTGAAAAATTTGAGACCAATGAACTAAAAATAGGGATAGTAATGGTCAATTTCAAGATCCGGAACTCTATATTGCAAGGTATATCCGGCCAAAAAAACACAGGGTACAAAAAAGTTTATTGTAGTATTATTACATGAATTAATCACAGCACAGTTCCGGCTCAATTCCATGCCCTGACCTTAGTTCATAAAACAATATGTTTGAAACCTTCCTCGTGAGTGAAACGTTGTAGGCAGCAAGCGGAATATATTTGCATCTTAATGAATCCACTTTTTGTCTGCCCTTTGGTGCCAGCTATAATAAAACAACTGTGAAGTGTCTTGATTCAATAATAATTAAACACAAATTGTAAAATGGATAGATAAATCTGAGTTCAAACATATACACTATAATCTCTCCATTATGATTTGGTGTCTATTTTCGACTATAATAACTCTAATTTTACACTGCTTGACAAAAATTAAACATTTTCATTAGAAAATCTAAGAATTATTCTACTAAAATTTTTTACACTGATTCTCAGATGTTAGATTCCAATATTTTACAACATTTCAAAGTTTTGAGATGTTTTCGGCCAAAACGCCGAAAAAGGTATTTTGATCTATTTTTGAGTCTCCATAGATATGAAACATCAATATTTGTAATCAAAATATTTTGTTCTCTTAATAGAAAACATCTTCCTCTTTGATTTTCAATTTACCTCTTGCTTTTATCTCTATTATAACTTGAACATTATTTGAAAGGATAATAAACAAGGATGAAAACATCTGATCTTAGTTTTTTAGTTCTAAATCGAGTTCTAAATGAGCTAAAAACAAACACATAACTGAAAATCAAAGAAGAAGCTTTTCTCCACTAAGGAAACAAACTATTTTTATTTCATTGCCCTAAAAAATAGACCAAAATAGGCTTTTTTGGTGGTTAAATCTAAACTGTTGTAAAAACACATCAGAATCGGCGTATAAAACTCTACTATGATCCATTGTTAGATTTACTGATGCCAATTTTTGTTGAGCAGTGTTATGAATCGAAACGAAGAGCACTTAGACGTCATTGGAGTGTCTATTAAGAACAGTCTCTATTGGGGAAAAATCTGCCCCATTAGTTCTGCTCTCATTTGTATCTTGTCTTGGATTGACGCCATGTCGTCGTTTGACATGATCGTACAGATTGCCCTTCTGCTTCGACCTTTTGGGACAAAATGGGCATTTGAATTGCGGCTCCATTCCACATTCATAGCGCAAATGATAAGTCATCGTGTTCTTGTACGCATACGATCGGTTACATTTGGGACAGGTAAATGAATTCCCGGCCTCTTTTATTTTATGATTTTGCGAATTGTAATGTTGTTGAAGGTCATCTGGTGATTCAAAATATAGATTACAAGTCAAACATAATGTTGATTTCGAGTAAGTTTTTCTTCTTTCTTGTGCTGAAGAAGAAGCTGAGTCTCCCGTGCGCGATGCACTTCCGCTATGTATGTCATCATCGGATTCATAATAAAATATGCCTGAAAAAAATACAGATATTATTATTAACCAGAGAACAAAAAAAAAAAAAAAAGGAAATTTGGAGAGTAAATAAAACATTCTAGTCTACAGTAGCATCACAACTACGAAGTTTTCTAAGGAGCAAGTAAAGTGACTCTTCTTTGATCTTTATTTAGGGCAGGGGTGTCCAATCTACGGGGTTCTGTGGGGAACATTTGAAGAAAAAAATTGTCATAGACTGCACATGAAATATAATAATTCTAGTGATAATTGTTAAAAAAAGATTAATGTACAACAATGTTATCCACTATAATTTATAAGCAAAAATGCCATATAGAGAAATCAATGAGGTTGTCCTCTGCATGATGTAAATTTTTTTAATATGGTATAATAGCGTTATTTGTGACAAATTTTTTTAATGTGATAAAAAAAAATTAACTACAAAAACATCTCAATATTGTAAGGAAGTAGACGATATTCTGTTGGGCCTCGGGTTGGACAGCCCTGATTTAGGGTTAGGGTGTTAGAGTGTGAAATATAATTTTAAGCTGAAAAGAAAAAATACATCCCAATTCTAAAGTTGTAATGAAAAAATAGGATACAATAGTTGAATATTTTATTAAAAATAATTAAGGAAAACGAAGAATTAGGAATAAGGATTTTCGGCTTTGATAAAAAAGAAACAATTAAAAAATAATAATTTTTTTACAAATTTATTTAGATGAAAATTCAAAAAAAAAAATTATCCCTATAGATCATTTCAGGCTATGGCAGAGCGAATACTCTTTATATAAAGTGAAGGAAAAAGAGACAACTTTTGTAGGAAGTTCAAACTTGACAGAGATGAGTAGTTTATTAATACAAACTTGTGTACCAAATTTCAACTAATGTATAGGTTAATTCAATTATTTTTCTAATCTGCATTTTTCATTGCAAGTTCTGACACTAAAAAGGCCAAAATATAATAAGATTTTCTTTATTGAATATAGAAATATTTTATTATCGGAACGAACTATTTAAGACTTTTTACTTTACCATACAGGGTATGGTCAAGTATTGTAATCGTGCATGAAAAAAGTGTTTTTTTTTCCTTCTTTTTTTTCGAAATATCTCAAAAACGGGCTGAAACTATTTTGATTAAAAAAATTGAGCGAAACCATGGCATTTCACTCTACAAAAAAGCTCTAATAAGTGAACATCGAAAAAATGATATTTTTCGAGATAATAATTGTTTTGTCAAAATGTCTTTCAGTTAGCTTGTGCGTTAGCAAATTTTTGTGGACGAGCTAGCTCAAAAACTAGCATGAATATCGAAACCAAATTTCACACGTAGTTTTGTTCCATTGAGATTAAGAGCTGAATTAATTTTGGTGCAAACTCAACCAAATTTGGTATACATAATCAGTGGGACCCCAGGTGTCTAAAAATGCAAAAACTAAACCACCAAAAATGGGGGGGGGGTAGGGCCAAAAAAATGAAAATCTTGGCCATTTACCAAACTCAACCAAATTTTGTAGACATAATCAGTGGGACCCCAGGAGTCTAAAAATGCAAAAACTAACCGCCCAAAATGGGGGGGGGGGTGTATGGTCAAAAAATGAAACTCTAGGTTATTTTACCAAACTCAACCAAATTTTGTAGACATAATCAGTGGGGCCCCAGGAGTCTAAAGATGCAAAAACTAACCCCCCCCCCTACATGTATGGTAAAGTCAAGTGGATGGCCACATCAGAACACGTCAGCTTATTTCTTAAGTTTTAGTGGGGAATTCAAACAAATAAAATAAAAAATAAAGCTAGAAAATGATTCTGAATAAAAATGAAAATTATTTCCTGGTTGTCATGATTGTTAAATTATGCTTCATAATAATAAAATTGATCATATTTTTTAAATTACAATGTCAATTCATATCTCAGTATTAATCAGAGATTTTTTCATATTTACTGGAGGTCTACTAAAGCTTTGCTATTGATTAATGTTTATAATTCATTAATAGATAACTGACTTCCCCAAGCTAAGAAAAAATGGTTATTAAATCTTTTTTAAAAAATAAATAAATAAAAAATAAAAATAAATACTTTACGGAAATAATATTGAAATACTTAATCCCGATATTTCTACATTCGCACCAGAACGAACTTTCTACGACTAATGCTGGATAATTATTTTTCTTCACGTTTCATACCATTGTAAACAGAAATATGCAAAAATCATTTTCAAGTAATTTCAACATTCAAGCTGCGACTGCCGAACTTACTGAATAATAACTAAAAAGTAATAAGCGATTGAAATGCTCTGTTTCTAACTAGGAAGTTAAATTCATTTTAATATTATATATTTATTAATTTAATGTTTATTTGTGTCTAAAACGTGTATATAAAAATAATTTTCCAAAGTATTTCCCCCTCCTGTCGGTTTGTTTGTGTGTTTGAATTAAGTTATCTATGATAACTCGAGATTCGAGAAGATAAGATTGCAGAATGGATCTATTTTAGTTGTTTACATGAAAATGATAAAATGAGGTAAAGATCGAATCGTATTATGACTATTTTATACTAATAAACTACACTTTTGTGTAAAGTTTTTACTTAAGCGTTAGCTGATAAAACAATTGCCAAATTACGAAGAGCGTACCAAGACTTAAAAAAAGGCATTTTTTTTTAAATAAAATTGAAGGAAAAAATGAAATTTTGTTTGAAATAAAATTGGAGGAAATTTTTTCAAGACTTGATACGGTATTTGCAGTTTGGGTGAATTAAAAAAATAATTAATTTATTAAAAACACACCTGTTCGATTGATTATTATAAATTAAAAATATTTCAAAAAATATCATTTTTTGAATAATTTTTCTAGGGATAGAAATCCCAAAATCTAATCAGTTCTATATTTCGTAAATACAAACATTTTAGCACAAGAATGAACTTTCTACAACTTTTCGTTCTTAAGTTACCGCGGGTATCTGAATCCAGACACACAATTAGACACACAGACGTAAAAAAAAAATAATGGTTGAAAATTATATTTCTCAATTATTCAGACATTTTTATACCCAATGAGTAAAAAAATAAGCTGACGTGTTCTGATGTGGTCATCCAATTGACTTTACCATACAACCTGGCCTCTCCCTTATATTTAATATTTAATAAAATTATTTATAATCATGTAGGAGAGGGGGGTTAGTTTTTGAATTTTTAGATTACTGTGGGCCCACTGATTATGTATACAAAATTTGGTTGAGTTTAGTACAAGAGCCTAGATTTTCATTTTTTGACCATACATCCCCCCATTTGGGCGGTTAGTTTTTGCATTTTTAGACTTCTGGGGTCCCACTGATTATGTATACAAAATTTGGTTGAGTTTGGTAAATAGCAAAGATGTTCATTTTTTGACCCCCCCTGCCCATTTTGGGAGGTTAGTTTTTTCATTTTTAGACTTCTGGGGTTCCACTGACTATGTATACAAAATTTGGTTGAGTTTGCTCAAATGGCCTAGGATTTTTAATTTTTAACACCCCTCCACCCCCCTTAAATTTGGGTCGATATTCACCAAAATCTAATCAGCTCTTAATCTCAATGGACCAAAACTACTTGTGAAATTTGGTTTCGATATTCACACTAGTTTTTGAGCTAGCTCGTCTACAAAAATTTGGTAACGCACAGACAACCAGACAGACAAACTAACAAACATTTTGACAAAACAATTATTATCTCAAAAAATATATTTTTTTCGATGTTCACTTAATAGGACTTTTTTGTAGACCGAAATGCCATGGTTTCGCTCAATTTTTTTAATCAAAATAGTTTCAACAGTTTTTGAAATATTTCGAAAAAAAGAAGGAAAAAAACACTTTTTTCATGCACGATTACAATACTTGACCATACCCATATGGTAAAGTAAAAAAATTGTGTGAATTCAATATAGGCTCGCCTGGTGTACCGAGTAAATAAGAGTTAGTAAAAATAAATTCAAATCGCAGTGATCCAGTTTTAGAATTTTTCAGGGGGTGAGCTTCCTTCCCCCGGCCCCTCGGGGAGTAAAACGGCCCCCTCTGGCTCTAATGAGTTCTTTTATGTTGGAGCTGAGTGATAAACGATAAGAGCGGCGACACTAGCGAAGCGGAGAAAACCCAAACACTTTTATAGCCTAGTGGTTTATATTGGGGCGACGAGCAAAGACCCGCTTAGTAGGCGAGCAGCGATAAGAGCGACTCGACGATAAAAGCAACTTTTATTATCTTAGCAGAGAATGGAAGTGGAGACTTTTATCAGTGAAGTGTTTCTCCGGCCTCCCTTGTGGGACCAGAAAAGCCAACATCACCACAATAGATTTGTTCTTGATAAATTGTGGGATGAAGTTGCCCTTAAATTAAATACAACAAGTAAGTAAAATTATTGTTATTTTTGGTACTTGTGTATTATTAACGCCACAGCAGCTACAGATTTGGCGGTTTTTAAATTTCTCCAATCTACACCTAAAATTTTTGAGATAAATTATAAAATAGAATAAATCAGTTCCCCTCTGTCAAAAAACAACTTGAATAGGTTCGGTTTATGATCTCGGTTTGATAGATAAAAAAATGCGTTCCCCAAACAAACGCTAGCAAACAACTTGAATAGGTTCGGTTTATGATCTCGGAGTTCGATTAGATAAAAAATGCGTTCCCAAACAAACCTCGCGGTGGCGTTAATGTACCCGCAGTTTTTATCTAATCAAACCGAGATCATAAACCTAACCTATTCAAGTAGATTGGCGAAATTTAAAAACCGCCAATACGGTAGCTGCGGTGGCGTTAATACACAAGTACTTTATTTTTACTTTACCATACAGGGTATGGTTAAGTATTGTAAACGTGCATGAAAAAAGAGGATTTGTTCCTTCTTTTTTTCGAAATATCTAAAAAACGGCTAAAAGTATTTTGATTAAAAAAAATTGATCAAAACCATGGCTTTTCGCTGTACAAAAAAGCTCTAATAAGTGAACATCGAAAAAATTATATTTTTCGAGATAATAATTGTTTTTCGTTAAATTGAAGGGTTGGTTTTGTATAGTTATCAATTAAATAATACAAATAGTTATTAAAATTATTGTTTTATTATATTTGTGACAAAACCAACCCTTCAATTTAACGAAAAATTTAAATCAAGTCACTTAAGTTCTGGAAGAAATTTAATAAATAATAATTGTTTTGTCAAAATGTCTGTTAGTCTGTGCGTTACCAAATTTTTGTGAACGATCTAGCTCAAAAACTAGTGTGAATATCGAAACCAAATTTCACACGTAGTTTTGGTCCATTGAGATTAAGAGCTGATTAGATTTTGGTGCATATCGACACAAAATTAAGGGGGGTGGAGGGGTGTTAAAAATTAAAAATCTAGGTCGTTTGAGCAAACACAACCAAATTTTGAATACAAAATCAGAGGGACCCCAGAAGTCTAAAAATGCAAAAACTAACAGCCCAAAATATGGGGACGGGGAGTGTAGGGCCAAAAATTGAAAATCTAGGCTCTTGTACCTAATTCAACCAAATTTTGTATACATAATCAGTGGGCCCCCAGGAGTCTAAAAATGGAAAAACTAATCTTTTCTATTCAAAAACCGGATCGGAGGTTCATTCCTTCCTTCCTCAGGGTTTTGAAAGGTCAGTGAAGAAAATCCAATGAGACATTCCACTCTATCTGTCACATTGGATTTCCTTCACTGACCTTTCAAAACCCTGAAGAAGGAGGAATAAACCTCCAAAACCTCGGTTTTTGAATAAAAAGATAGTTAAAATTATCTTTCTTTTTGAATTTTGGACTGTCTCAGCAAAATCCACCCATTCACTTATCCTTCCCTCTCCAAAAACTACCTCAATCTTATTAATTGATCTTATATCTTAATAATTTAAAGAATTCTAAATGTTAAAACACATATAGATAGTATTTCTTTAACAAAAAACTATTTGAAAATAGCTTGTTTTTTCACCATTGCAATCGGCTCAAGAAATTTACTTTTCCTATTTAACCGTATCTCCAATAATAACAAAGTTAGCAATAATATGACTTACTTATTTATATATACGAGTATATTCATATTTATAAATATCAAATTGTGATTCAAAATGGTAAAAAAGTTACCAAGGAGCCTGCTGTTAGCTTATAATCTGCCACCATATTGAATATGCCACGCCCTTAAGTTAGATCCCAAAAGAGCCGCTTAGGGAAACTCGAAATATTATACCTAGTAATATAATCTACTATTTTTCTAATTTTCTGAAATTATGTTAAGAATTTTCATGTAAAATAATTTCACATTAAATCTTGATTGTTTCTCTTAAAATATTCCCCACATTAAAATACACTGCTAAGTTTGGCCATTATTTAAATATTTAAAATATAATAAGGACTTTTAGAACTGAGGATTGAATGGAAGGCAAAAGATGAAAAAGATTTATTAAAAACTTTTATTTTTTCACTTTATTTTTCGGAGTATCTTTCCTCCTTCTTCAGGGTTCAAAGGGCTAATAAAGGAAGCTTATAATAATCTTCCTTATTGTCTCCTTTATCAGCACCGAGCATTGATAAAAGAAACAATGAAGGAAATGGTTACATGCCTCTTTGATTGACCCTTTGAACCCTGAAGGAGTAGGAAGAAAGATACTGCGAAATGTCTATTCAAAAGTATAAGTAAAAATAAAAGTTTTTAATAATTCTTCTTTTATTGGGAATCATTTATCTTTGGAATGAATTAGATTCAATCCTTGAAACTATTAGCCCGTCTCCGAGAAAAAAACTAGGTTCAAAAAAGAAATCAATGAGGTTATCGTCTGCTTGAAAATAAACATACATATAATAATGAATATATACATATGTAATTAATTAATTTCAATCCCAATTTAAATAATTCCAAGTGTGAAAGGTGGTCCAAAAATTAGGGGGAAACTGCCTCCTAATTGCCCCCCTAACCCCTAATCTCCGCCAGTGGTATAAAAGATATCTAAAATGCAAATGCTGACGACGCACGGCTTTGTCCTTGAGCATGGAAGAGCGGGTTGCGTAGTTGCAGGCGTCCCCGTGGGCGCTCTAAGCCAAGCAAATAAATATATATTATATATTATATGGTGCATTCCATGCCAATTCAACAGCTTTTGACCCCGACCCCTTTCGATTTGGCTGAAACTTTTTTATCTTTTTCTACCCTATCGAAAACATTTTTCAGAATTTTTTCAAAATTTTCTACTCAACCGAAAAAAAGTTATTAATTTAAAAAAAATAATGGTGTTTTTCTTTAAAAAGCTCATAACAATTTCAAAAATTGACTAATCAGGACGTTTTAGCCTCGTTGTCCAGGGTTCGTTTTGGGGAGTATCTTCAGAGTGAATTTCTTCATTCCGAAGACTGGGTGGATTGGGAGGTTTAGGAGGTTTTGTGGTTGAGGGTGGATTACTTACGGTGTGGCGGCTGACGTCTAGTAATCCACCCTCAAACACAAAACACCCTAAAACCTCCTAAACCTCCCAATCCATCCAGTCTTCTGAATGAAGAAATTCACTCTGAAGATACTCTCCAAAACGAACCCTGGAAAACGAGGCTAAGACCACGTAGACCACCCGCTCCCTCTCTTGAAAATAGCTCCAAAAGGAGAGCCGAAACACCGAGAAAAACTCTCAAACCCACGCGGAGAAACCCGAAAAATCTCTAATGACATAAAACCCATCCACGGAAATCTCAATGAACATATATATATGAGCATCAAGCAGTGGACAAACTCATTGATATCTCTTTATGAATTAACAACTCTGCTACTCCCGGCAAAACAAAAAAATAATTTTAGATCATACTATTTAGTACATTCTATGTTTTTAATTACAGTCTTTTTTTAGGAATTTTAGTAAGAAAAAAATGGAAAAGACTACGAGATAAATTTCGAATGACGTTGGCGTCCATTCCTAAATCCAAATCTGGTGATGTTCAAATAAGTGATTATCAAGGGGAATGGAAATATTTTAAAAGTCTTTTATTTTTAAAGGAGCAATTTACTAAAAAACCTGAAGGATATTTTCCTAAAAATGATGACAACGTTTTTGCTGAGTCATCTCAAAATTTACAAGATGATAGTGATGATAACGAGAGTGAACAGGCAGTCAAAGATGAACCTGTTCAATCCCCAGCTGAGAATTCAGACTCGGAAATGAGCAACGTAACACCCTCTTCTTTTCTACACTTAAGTTCTGGTAGAAAACGTCCTATGGAAAATCTAGAATTTACACAGCAAAAAAAATCTAAAAAGGAAGAAGAAGAAGATGAAGATTTGAATTTTTTTAAAAGCTTATTGCCACATGTTAGAAGCTTGTCGGCTTATGATAAAATGGAGTATCGAATGAAAAATAATGAAATTAACTCAAGAATTTTTAAAAGCATAAGTGTATATCTAAACTTAAAAAAAATGAATTAAGTACAGCTTGCTTTTTGATTCCTCTCTCGCTAAGGCAGTCACACAGGTTTCACACTTAGTGAGAGAAATATTGTAATCGTACAAAAAAAAAAAAATCATTTTTTGGTACTTCTAGGTTAAAACAAATTGAATATAAAAAAAATAAAAATGTACAAATTCATATACTAAAACCCTTACAAAAAAAATGTGTAGACTTATTCACATAAACATCACGTGGGAAGTGAAACTTATTTAGACGTAGATGTTATTGAAATAATTTAAATTTCCTAATTTTAATAAATTTTATTTGTCATGAAATATTAGTGGGTTTTAAAATACTAATTTTAATCAATTTTATTTGTTATGAAATATTAGTGGGTTTTAAAAAAAATTCTTCTTCTTCTTAGGGCCGGTTGTATGTCGCAAAGTAAATGCTTTTTACCACTTTCAGTTCCTGTCATCTGATTGGCCATCCCAGCCCCTCCATTTACCATCTACCCTTGGTTAGTGGTAAAAAGCATTTACTTTGTGACATACAACCGGCCCTTAGAGTGCCATGGCCGAAACGGGCGTCGGCGCCTCTCCACATATACCTGTGCTGAGTGTGTTTAGTTGTTTTACACAGATATACGGGACCTACTTTTTAACGCCGGTTCCGAACGACTAGTTTGGAGAGGTTGACTAAGCAATTATACTCTTGGTAGGTTGCCATTGCTTTCCAAGAGGAGGTGACTGCAAATATCTGCCGAGACTCAGTCTCGAACCAGCATAATTCAGGACAGCGGCCCGACACTCTAACCACTGACCCACACAGTCAGTAAAACAATTATTTCCCCTTTATTGCAACAAAACAAAATCAAACAGATACGACGCTAAAGAAGTTTCACTTCAAAAATACTTATTTAATATACATCGAAAAAATTCTATTTTTATTAGTATAGGTAGGTAGGCAGTGCCGAAAATATGGAGCCCTAGTCAAAGAGGTTGTTGAGCCCCATTTTATTATTTTTAATAAATGTAAATAAATAGGCACACAATTAAAAATTTTATTATATTATAATGCACATAGAATTTTTTTATTTGGTTGGCTTCGGATACTATAGTTTATTTAGCCAGTGGGTATATCCACAACAACATATATGCATATAATATACAACATATATTTTGAATGATTCTTTTATCATGGCTTAGTACGTGAGAAATGTTAGTGAGGGAGTCGCGTTTTCGCTGGTCAAATTTTTATTCTGCCTTGAGCAAAGCCTGAACTTGGGCCTCCCACTTCAACATCGTCATCAGAAGCGATAGCTCTACCACACGAGACTACCCGACTTCACACATACAAAATTAAAAGAGTAAAAAAAAAAAAAATCAAAAAATAAAATAAATCATGTACATAATATTAAGAAATTAGTTGGTAAATTGCAAAAGTAAAATAAACTACATCAAAAATAAGTTCTATTTCGATAGAACCAATAGTTTAAATTACAAATTTTATTTGTACTTTCGATTCAATGAATTTAGTAATCAAATCTCCACAATTTAAAAACTCGTTTAAGGCATCATTTTCAATATACCAAATAGATAAGATATTTAATTTTTGTGTTACCCTAAAGTACTTCTCAAATTTTGTATTCTTTTTCGCAATCTAAATCGTTTTCAAGTATCATGCACTTTGTTGCAAAGTAATTCTACCTTATAAAATGATTTTGCAAAAACAACTCCCAAATTACGTGTAGAAATGTTGTTCCTTTTAATACGAACGTAAGTAAGTACCATATATTTCATTCAAAATGTCTAATCTGGTTGGATTCAGCCGGAACATTGATTGTGATCAAAATCTCAACCAGCAAACATCAAAAATGAAATTACATATACATACGAGGGTAATCAAAAATTACCTACACTTTTCGTTCTACAACCTTATTAAACTAAGATAGGAGGCGGCTGCATGCGCATGCGTTGTGTTGGCGCGTCTGTGGTCACGTGTGCGGAATTTAATCACGATCGCGTCAGTTGTCGTCTAGCTACAACAGCATAAGCATGTCAGCTCCGCTATCAGATTGCACCAAAGAGGAGCAACGAAGAGTGGTCCGAGGGTGTGAAAGGTGCTGAAATTCGCCGGAAACTTTTATCACAATACGCGGAAAGTGCTTTATCTCGTAAAAACGTTTTTTTATTGATCGAAATGTTTAAAAGTGGCCGACCGAGCTTTGTGTTACACAAAAAGAGGGAGCTGGGCGACCGTCAACTTCAGCCACTGACGAAAACATTCAGCAAGCTCAAAAGATGATTACAGCAGATAGGCGAGTTACCATAGATAAGGTAGCATCTTCTTTAAACATTAGTCACGGTTCTGCCTATCACATTATCCACGACGAACTCAATGGACGTTCGGGATGCGGTACAAAAGTGGCTTCATGACCAACCGAAAACCTTCTATCAGGAAAGCATCCGGAAGCTTGTGGCTCGCTGGACCAAGTGCATTGCTAAAGCTGGAGACTATATCGAAAAATAATGTATCTGTTGTACACCTATCTTAGTTTAATAAAGTTGTAGAATGAAAAATGTAAGTAATTTTTGACTTATCCTCGTACATATATGAGAGATGGGAGGTCTAAGGACGACAGGACAAGTCCATCCAAATTCTGAAGAAGAAAAGAAAGATTCAAAGACAAAAATAGAAAAAAATATAATCATATAAAATTTTGCCATCTTACCATCTTGTATGTAAATTTTACATTATAACATTTTCTAAAGTGAAAAATAGTGTGGAAATGATTATTAATTAAAAAAGATAAAAAAATGTAAAATGTATTTTTCATAAAAAAAAAATGTGAGACAAATAATAACAGGGACGTCCAATGAAATCAAAATGCATAAGGGTTCCAAATTTAAGTAAAATATATTTATTGCAAAGTAGAGAATTTTTTTCACAAATATAAACAAAATTTTATATTAGAACTAGAATATAAAACATATTTTACAATCAAATACATAATCTCAAAATTTTCATGGTTTAGAAATATCAAATAAATAATAAATAAAAAAATAAATAAATTTATGATAATTTTATTTTTTTTTATTTTACCTCACCATCTGCCTAGAAAATGTTATTTATTTAATTTCAGTTTATTCTAAGCGAGGGGGATTGGAATTAGGTGTACACCTCTTTGGAATTATTTTGGAATTACTGGAATTATTTGGAAATATTTGGAATTACTTGGAAATATTTGGAATTTCTTGGAATTACTTGGAAATATTTGGAATTTCTTGGAATTACTTGGAAATATTTGGAATTTCTTGGAATTACTTGGAGAAATATTTGGAATTACGTGGAAATATTTGGAATTACTTGGAAATATTTGCAAGTACTTGGAAATATTTGGAAGTGCTGGAATTATTTGGAAATAAAAGTGGAAGTGGAAGTAGGTGTACAGCATATTAGGTCGCGGTTCACCCCTCGATTCTAAGTATGTTTATGAATCAAAATTTAAGTAATAATAGGTAGGTAATAATAATCAAAAAACAAAAGATTAATTAAATCGAGACAGTTTTGAATTAAGTTGACAAATTTACATTATAGAGAAATTTCCTCAATGTACATATTTCACTGTAATTTTAAAATTATCATATCTATTAGTAATATGTACTATATATGAATAAGTGGGGACCGGAGTTCGATTTATCGACCGGTCCTGGAATATTTCCTTTATTTTCTAAATTATTTATTTTAATTTTTATGAATAATTAGATTAGTTGATTAGATTATTTGTTTATATAAAATAACTTAAAAAAACCTTTCATAGGGCTTGATTAAAGAATTCTTAAAAATTTCTTACATAATTATATTTTATTTTATTATTACTATATTATGATTATTTTAAATCTTGTTTAATTTGGAATTTGGTAGATTAATCAGATTTTTAAAATTATAAAAAATAAAAAGTTAAAAAATTCTAAATTATATGAAACTTTGCTTTATAAACGTCAAAATTTTATACATTAATTAACATATTTTATGAGTTGAATTGAATCAAAGACCAGCTGTATAGATGCCAATTTTCTTCATATTTTATTATTTTTACAAACTTATTTATTTTTTAAGCTACGTAGCAAGAAACTCGTAATGAGAATTTTAAAAATATTTATTTATTGTATATATTTTTCTTACTATATATGTTACGGCCAATATGCAAATTTGGATAGTTTATAAACTAACCAAACCATTGGCTATTTTGATAGAAAACGCAATTTCCACCAAAACAGCAGCTAGTCTGCAAACCAACCAAGAGTATTGGCTGATTTACTTGAATTGGCTATTTTGTGTTAGGCTGCATTGAATAGTTTATAAACTAACGCGCTATTTTGGTTTTCTCAATAATTTCAAGTAAATTAGCCAAGACTCTTGGTTAGTTTGCAAACCAGCTGCTATTCTAGTCGAAATTGCGCCTTCTATCAAAATAGCCAATGGTTTGGTTAGTTTATAAACTATCCAGCTAGTTTATAAACTATCCAAATTTGCATATTAGCCGTAACATATACATATTTGCTTTGCTTGAAACCGAATTCATAATTACTATATAGCTCTAGGTATAACTAGTACTAGTTGACGCCGAGTTCTTGCACTTAATTTAAAAAATAAATTAGTTGGTTTAACATTTTTATTATTATTTTTTAACTTACATGATTTATTTTAGAGGCATGGAAAAAGTTGTTAATTTTTTGTTTATAAAAAATAAAATTATCAGCCGGAGTTCGAACCCGGGATCTTCGTGTCTCCGGGGAGATGCTTTTTTTTTAAAAAAGGGGCTTATATCTCTTAGCCAGTTATTCCGGAACTCAAGCTAATAAATCCCTAAAGTCAATTTGAAATTGGAATTTCATATATTTAATCTGTAATCCTTTCTTTATTTATTTTGCTGGCTCTGGTAGTGGCGTGACTTTATTAAACTATATCCAAACGCGTCTTTTCGAGCTTTAGATACGTGATTGACCAAGAGAAGTTTGGATATAGTTTACATTTTATTTTATAAATTATTATTTGTTTTATGTTTGTTGAACATGTACTGCCCATTGCCATCTCTGGTGTAGTGCTCAAAATGCACGACACTGAATGTTATGGGCTACAGTAAATTGTTGTTTTCATGTTCCATCCTAGTTTAATATTATAAAATTAAAGTTTCTGAGGACCCCTTCCATGAAAAAAGTATTGAGAATCTTCCTCAGACTTTATGGTCTCTAGTAAACCTCTTCAGTTATGATAATAGTTAATAGCGATGAGCAGAATTGGTCTTGGTCTTGCAAAAAAGGAAGAACAAGACCACGGTTGGAACAGCAAGACTGAAAGATATGACACTATAAATATATAATATACTACAATTTACTATCACGTTAAATAAATATCGTTTTACATTATTGACTAAATAGTTCAGTAATAAATATCGTGTGAAATATTTCATTCATAGTAATTGAAAAATTTAATTTCACTTATTTAATTTTTTATATTTTTTACTATACCTACTATAAAAAATAAGAACTATGCAGATACATTTTATTAATAGTTCATAAATTATACTTATAAAGAACCTGAATGATTATGGCGCTAATAAAAATTATTAAAAAAATGTAAGTAAAAGGTTGGATAAGCAAGACCCAGACCAGCCGAGCAAGACCAAGACCAAGACCGAAGAGGCCGAGCAAGACCACGAACAGGTGGTCAAGACCAAGACTGGGGTTGTCTTGCTTTGCTCATCACTAATAGTTAAACCGAAGATAATCAAACCAGCTTTTACAGTGACTACTATTCATATAATTCAGCTTCTTTAATACCTATGAACTAAATTCGAGGTTTTAGGCCCCACACTCGTCCACATATGACTTATAAAGTGAATCAGAAAGTTAAACAACTATTATTACTATTGACAGTTTTTTATTATATTATAATTCAGGAACTATATGCTCATTTATAGGCAGCCATCATAGATTTGTTCAAGGTATTAAATTAATCATAATCGTCAGCACTTCAGACCGGCTAATCAGAGGCAGAGCAACCCAGACCGATCTCTCAGCATCCAGGTAAAAGGCACAGTGAATTGCCGACGAATTAGTAAGACGTGTAATAAGAAAACGTACAGAAGACCTGTCTCTAAATATGTATATAAAATAGTTTCAGCTAGAAGAATAATAACTTATTAAATAGTTCGAGCAAAAATAACTCAACCAAAACTTAATTATTCAAGATATGTAAATATATTATGGTTACATAATATGTTTTATCCTAAAAAGTTTATAAATCCATTTCTCAATACTGTAGGTTCTTTTCAGACATTATTTAGAACAGGACTGGCCAACCCGCCGTCATATATGACGACTTGTGTGTATGTGTTTTTTTTTCAAGTATTCCAGAATGTATTTTAAATCACATTAAAAGAATTAACATTCCCTCTAAATGAAAAATATTCAAATAATTAAATATCAATAAGTAGGGAATTGTTGTAAAGCCAGATTTTGAGAAAAAAAAATCTTACAAAAAAATTTCAATAATTATATATATTTATGTACGCCCTTAGAAATTTGTAGGACGTCACTGCGGCCCGCGGTGCATTTTGGGTTGCCCAGGCCTGATTTAGTATTTAATCAATTAAAAATATAACGATTTCTAAATTTTTACAATAAATATTTGACTTTTTGGAAAACATTTTATTTGAGTATTAAAAGTCATTATTTTTGTTTTTCAATTCTATTAAAATTTACTGATTTCTATTTATTTGTCATTAATAAGTAATTCACTAAAACCCAAGGTATGTAATTGATCAGAGCAGTCGGTCAAAATGGGAAATATTTTTAAATTTAAAATTTTAACCAAACAGTATTTCATAATGCTACATATTTTCTAGATAAAATATTTTTTGAATTTTTATGTCCTATTTCGATGAAATTTTATAAATGTTGCTTTCAAACAACTCTCATCAATTCCGGCACCCAAACTAGAATTTTTTTTTAGTATGAATTTATTTTGTCTCAAATCAAAAATCTCATAATAAAATTTTAATTGTATAATAATCTTGGGAGGAGATAGAAAATTAAAAAATAGTTTTACCATGGATTGTAACTTTCTGTGATATTTTTCTAAAAATTTCATTGAATAGAAAGAATTACTCTACATTTTTTAAAATTTAAGGAAGATAAAATTGTTGCATAGTTTCAAGGGGCAATTAAAATGAATTATTTTTCCGAAAAGGGTGCCGAGAGAAGGTTTGAAGTCCCAAACATCTAGAAATATATTCCACTTCAAGCATGTCAAAGACAAGTCCAGACGAGTTAGTTGAATAAAAATTGTTCTCGCTGAGGAACTATTAAAATAGTAATAATATAAAAAAGGAATAAATAAAGATGATTCGAGAATTTCTGAACTAATTCATTTCTAAAAACTCTCAATATAAAAGATCAGAAATAACTAAGAGTGCTATAGACAAGTCATAGCTTTCTTATAACAATAGAATTAAGAGGAATTTAAGATTTTCTTATAGGATAGGCTGATCCATTGTGGAAGATGGTCAATTTCCATCTCAGGGACTGTGGAGTTTAAGTCATAAGATTTAATTTCTGACTCCTACCCTCACTCACACAAAACAGTCTCCGTTTGGGGGCGAAGGTCCCAAAAAATTTTTAATATAAATATTTTAATATAATTTTAATATAATATAAATATTTTTAAAAAATCTAATGTTAAAGTTGAAAAATAACGAAAATGATGCCGTATTCGATGAAATTTGCAAAAGAAAAAAAAAAACGAAAATTAAAAGAAAATTTCACAAAATGAAGGGTACTTTTTTGGACCGCCACTGATCAGTGGCGTACCTAGAACTTTTGCCGTCCGGGGGTCTCCAATTTGCCGCCCTTTCTAAGTCAATCAAATGGTGGTTTTTATAAATTAATAAACATAAATAATTGTAATTGAGAGAAACTATAGGTGGGGAACTTTTCTACCATTTGATGCCATATTTAAATTAGATAGTAATAAAGGAGGCTGCATAAGTTGATATACCTATAAATGCAACTTTTATAAAAATAAAAGATTATTTCATAAAGGCCACAAGAAACTTACGTAGGCCGCAGGTTCTCCCACCTATGTGACAAAACATATCTCTCTTCGAGTGCCATACCCGAAACGGGTGTCGGCGCCTCTCCACATATACCTGTGCTGAGTGTGTTTAGTTGTTTTACACATATATACGGGACCTACTTTTTAACGCCGGTTCCGAACGGCTAATTTAGAGAGGTCTCTTGGCATTTATACTCTTAGGTAGGTTGCCATTACTTTCCAAGAGTATAATTGCAAAGTGACCTCTCCAAAACATATAACTAATAGTAAACTTATGAAGTGAACAAGTTGTTTTTTACAACTATAACTAAATATAAAAAATGCCGCCCCAAAATGTCCATTTGCGGACCGTACCCCCTAGGTACGCCACTGCCACTGATGAATATATTAAATTAATTCCAATCCCAATTTAAATAATTTCAAGTGTGAAAGGTGGCAACTGCCCCCCTCGCCCCACCTCCTAATCACCGCTACTGGTATAAAAGAAATCCAAAATGCAAATAGTTACGACGCATGGCTTTGGCCTTGAGTCCTAGATTGGAAGAGCGGGTTGCGTAGTTGCAGGCGTCCCCGTGAGCGCTCCAAGCCAAGTAGCTGCGATTTTCTTTTAACCTTGTCAAATTCTCGAAGAAATCCATTTGAGGCATACTTTACTGTTAACGTAAATTAACAAATATTTATCATTCTTCCCAGCTGCTCTGATTTTAGCCAAGCATGTTTGAACTCATTTATACATTTCTTAACAATATTTATATACATAGGTAACTTATTTTTAATTAAATTATTTTTTCTTTACAATTATATCTTATTTTACTTTCTTAATATTCCTTAAAACTAGATAGTATTATTTGGCAGTTTATATTGATCTTTTTCTACTTTTTTAGTTATTTTTGTATATTTCATAATAATAATTGATGGTAATATGAGTATAAATGGGCTTTTTTCTAATATAGACAATGTCAGAATTTTCCATTTCAAATCAATTTTCGGAGATTTCCGAATATTTTTAAAATGTAATTTTCCTAAAACAAAAAAAAAAAAAATATTAATGTGTATGATTCTATTTCTTTTTTTTTTTTTTTTGGTAACTAATGATGATGATGATCTCAAATAATTTTGCATCAAAAATATGCAAATAATATTAAATAGGTATTTAGCTCATTTCACATTTTTTGTGCGTCAGATCGATTTTTCAAGATAAATTTACTTTCCTATTATTAAAAAAAAAAAAATATATATTAGTCGCTTTTTTAATAATTAAAATTTCAATGACTCCATCCAAATCATTTAAAAAATAATTTCAAACACATATTTAAATGGGTTAGTTGGGCTTGTATCGTTAAATACTTTCAAGTTAAATCCTTCTACCTAAACCCGAATTAAATATTCTATAAAGTATATACATTTCTAATTCACAGATTGAATATATTCTTAATGTACCGCCATGACTTAATTCATAATTTCGGGGGCGATGTAAGTCCCGTGTTTCGAGTTTAATTAAACTTTATAAGCTTTAGAATATTTAGAATTATAAATTAATAAAAATAAATATTATAGTAGTACAACAAAAAGGTTATATAAATTATTTTCTCTTTATCTTAGTTGAAACACTTAACAAATAATAAATCATTAAACAGTTTTATCTCAAAATGTGAAATGAGAGTAATTTTCTTATGGGTACAAATAGTTAAACAAAAAAATACCTAGATGAAAATACTATTCAAATAAATAAATAAATAAAACATTGACAATGATTACAAGTTCTACCTTAAAATTAAATACAAAATAATGATTACAAAATGAATAAATACATAAACGAAAATACAATAGTTGTAAATAATACGATTACAAATTATGAAAATAGGATAGGTATGTACATAACAATTTTAATATAAATCAAAAACATTGAATAAATATTAAAAAATAAATAAGTTTTAAATAATAGATATTTAAAAGTTAAATAAGATTTTAATGTATGAAACAAAAAATAATGAATAACCTTTTTTTGAAAATGCATTATCATAGATTTTTAAATAGGAGAAAGGTGTTTAATCAGACTTCTGACGTCATTCCAATGATTCCAGTTTTAGTTATTAGCGAAAAACACGATAGGCATGACATTTCTTCGAGATATATAGAATTAATAATTACAACAATCAAGCGAATTCACCGCTCCTGATATCTATTGGGAGAAACAAAATCTATTCTCCCATAAGAATAATATATTACTAGCAAGTTAATTTTTACCAATAACTTTTTTATTTATCAATATTTTTCAAAAATAAAAAATGTTTTTATTAAATTTTTTATGTACACACTCTATCAAAGAAAAATAAATAAATAATCAAACTCGAAATTCGCCTCTGCTAATGTCAAAATCTGGTGGCAAACCACACATTTTAATCAAATGCAAAATTAGAGAACGTTTCGAGCGATATACACGATGACATTTCGGACAAATAAAATCTGGTGTAATTTTAAAATGGCGACTATTAATATGACTTTTCAATAATCCCTTGGTGTTGCATCGATGGTCGCAATAGGAACAAGCATACGGCCGATTTTTGCCACATTGGTAACGCGAATGATGGTACAACGATCCCCGGTTCTTGAAATGTTTCCCACATTTTATACATTGATGAGGATTTTCTTCCCATTTTATATATGTCTCTGAAAAATAAAATAAAAATGTTAGTTAATGGTGATGGTTTAATTGAAACTTTGTTAAAATCCTTTAGGTTGCTGAAAAAGAAGTGAGAGCAAAATTAGTTAGAAGGAATCAAAGTTTGTCTGCTTTGAATGAGGCCGCAATGAAAAAAAAATATGATTTTCATTATAATTTAAATAAATATTCTTCGAATGAGCAACGTTTCGACTCCTAATTGTAGAGTTGTTTTCATGTGTGAAGTCATCCTAAGAGGGAAAGTACCTTTTAAATTATTTTTTTTACAGAATGCCTTATCCATAAAGAGAAAACAATGAGGATACAAATAAACATATATATCTAAAAAAATATTTTTCTTGCTTGTTTTATAATAAAAATAAATACAAATTTATTTGCACGAAATTTTCTCTGGAGAGAGACGGACTGGTAGAAATTTTAACTGAAAGTAATAGAAGGCAGTCCAGGGGTAGTGAAGAAAGAAAAATTAACACATATCCAAATAGGGTGTAATTTATTGGATTCTATCCTCCTTTCCTTTCAAACCGACGTTTCGGAGGATTCTTCCCTCCTTCTTCAGGGTTTCAAAGGGTCAATGAAGGAAGGAAACAAAATGTTTCCTTCCTCTCTCCACAGCAGTGTTTAAAATTTTTTTCTTCCTTAGCAGAAGCATTAAAATAGAAAAACAATTTTTTTTTGTTTCCTTAATTATTAATATTATTAAAATTATTGGATAAAAAATACTTGGTAGGTTTCACATTAAGATATAAAAAATAAAACGAATTTATTTTTGGAGAATCATTAATCTCGATATACCTATATATTTCGGGTGACTAACCCATCTGCAGGAGAAACAGAAAGTAACTATTGTAATGTTATTGTATTATTAATGCTTCTGCTAAGGAAGAAAAAAATTTTAAACACTGCTGTGGAGAGAGGAAGGAAACATTTTGTTTGTTTTCTTCATTGACCCTTTGAAACCCTGAAGAAGGAGGGAAGAATCGTCCGAAAAGTCGGTTTGAAAGGAAAGGAGGAAAGAATCCAATAAATTACATCTTATTTGGATATGTGTTAATTTTTCTTTCTTCACTACCCCTGGACTGCCCTCCATTACTTTCAATTATAAATTCAAATCTTTTAAAAAACTTTTTATAAATGCCAAACGTTTCGAGAGAATTTCTCCCTTTATCAATGCCTTTTTCAATTTGTAAAAAATAAAAAAAATGTTGTCCACACTCACTCTCTCTCTCTCTTTATATATATTATTTGTTTCGAAGGTTTGATCTTCATCATCAGTCTGTTTTAATTATAAAAATTTTATCTGTTATTTCTCATGGGTCCAAATACCCATTTGCATATAGATGTTCCCACCGCGATTGGAATTAGGTGTATACCGTCTTTGGAATTATGTGGAATTATTTTGGAATTCATTAGATAATGTACCTTCATCCATTGTCTTCTACTTGGAAATGAAAGTGGAAGTGGAAGTAGGTGTACACGATATTAGGTCGCGATTCACCCCTCGAATAATTCGTTTTGTCGTAATAGTAAGTACTATTCAAACTACTACTAGTCAAACCTTCGAAACTATAGTCTCAAACAAATATATTAAATAGGTAGGTGCGGTCTATGGATGATGTGGATGCGGAGCATCCCTAAAATTTCAAACATTCAGAATATTTTCATAAATATATAAAGTCGACTTCAAAATTTGAGGATCTTTAAATTTTCAAATTATTATCCATTAGTTCAAATATTTCTATAAAAAACATTTTTTGATTTGAAAAGTATATTACTTCTCGAAATGAAATAAAATTGTGCATAGTTTCAAGGGGCAATTAAAATTAATGATTTTCCGAAAAGGGTGCTGATAGAAGGTTTGAAGTCCCTGCCTGCTAGATATATATAAGATAAAATTTCAAAAAATGAAGGGTATTTTTTTGGACAGTATCCCCTGGTTGAAAAGTCACCAAACGCCGCTAGTAGGTACACATTCATATTTTATATATACCTATGTTTATTTGCATCAAGCAGAGAACAACCTCAGTAATTTGTCTTTATGAATCAACACCTCTGCTACTCTCGGCAAAACAAAACCTTTTCAATTAGACTACCTGATGTTCCGACACTTACGAGTTCCTCTTGAAATGAGTTCAGCAGTAGAAATTAAATCTAGAATTAGGTATTGAAAAATTGTGCATTCATTGAAAATTTCATTAAATATTTCTAATCTACATGTTTTCAGCCGAATCTTCTCTTTTGATAAACAAGTCAATCACTGAAATATTCAATTTTAATATTAAATTTGCTCTTCTTGGTAAAAAATTTTAAAGAAATCAACAGTATTTTTTAGAAAAATTAATTTGTTTCTTGTGGATATATGGTTAAATTGGAATGAGTTAATTTTTTGGCATATTATGTGGGATATTATATGGAAGTGACGTCAATCAAGTGTATAGCCGGATTTTTTCCTCAAAGCCTTTACCCGGCAAAAACCTCAAATGTAATCATGAAATGTAAATAAAACTAACAAAAATGAAATCTTATTGTAAAATTAAAATTAAGGAAAAACTATATTATGCAAAAAAAAACTCTACTGTGATACATAGAGTAATATAGAGTCGAAGGCTCCATAAGGAGCCAATGTATTTTAGCGTATACGAGTTACAGAGCTCTCCAGGTCGAAACCATTGGGCAATAAAATAGCGGAAACCGCTTTCTTCGGGGCAAATTTTGGTGACATTATGAAGAGTAAAAAATACGCTTATAAATATATATATATATATATATATATATATATATATATATATATATATATATATATATATATATATATAAGGGAATGTATCTTTTGTCTATGACAAAGGCTTTGAATGTTCTATGATCTTTGGATAGTCTTAAGGACTAAGAGTTTTCGCCCTGCAGTCGCTAGAGAGCGCTTTTTCTATATATGGTAGCCTTCAATTCTATATTACTCTATGCTGGAATCCATTTGATGGCCCTTTTCATTTTTCAATTGTAAATAATTTAAATTGCTATACTTCTTTTGGATTGTTGGAATGTAACCTTGTAAAAACTTAATACTTATTTTTTTTCTGGCTTAATAAACATCATTTTATAAAAACTAAAAACACTAAAGAAATTATATGGAAGTGGGGGATTAGAGGATTTTAAAAATATAATAATAATATGTATTTATAATATAATCTTTATTATAATTTAAAGTAATATGTAATTTTATTCATAAATCAACTTGTTCTTTTTTTAATTTTTTTATTTTATTAGAGTAAGTACTCGATATGAATTGCATACCAAAAGATAGTATTTATTATTATTATTATTATTAGGTTATAATGAAAGGCAGTCCAAATTATTAAAAAATTTTTTATTCAAATACCGACGTTTCGGAGACCTTTTCTCTCCTTCTTCAGTGTAATGAATAGTTATTGATGGGTGAGTATTACTCGGCTCCCATTTGTCTCTCTTTTCAGTGATAACAACAATATTACAATACTTTTCACCATTATATCATAAGGGTACTTAGTCAACGGTATTTGAATAAAAAAAAAAAAAAAAATTAAATAATTTGGACAGCCTTTCATTATAACCTACTTATTTCGCTTACCAAGTCTTATTAAGAAAATAAATAAAATAAAATTATTATTATTAATTTTCGAAAATAATTATAAAATAAATACTATTTTTAAAAATTCAAACCAAAAATTAAATTAAATTATATAAAAAATGACAAGAAATTCGTGATGTATGTAAATTACTCATCTATCTATAAGTAAGTGTGCGAAATTTCAAATAAAATGTGTCAAAATTCGGTAAAAAATGTATATGTTGGAGTAAAAACCCATTTTTAATAAGAACAGGTTCTTACTAGCTAAAACGCTTTTTATTGAATACCTTTGTGGCAACTAGAATTTACTGATGTTGTTTGAATTTGGTTCAAAGGTATAGAATCTTCATTTTTGACCTTCCTCTTCATTTCGGGTGTTTATTTTAAAAAAATTTTAAACAAAGATGTCAAAACTTACATTCTCTACAACTTTGCTTCTAATTTTTGACATTTTCGTTTAAAATTTTTTTGAAAATAAACACCCAAAATGAGGCGGAAGGTCAAAAATGAAGATTATAGACTTTTGAACCAAACTCAAACAATATCAGTAAATTCTAGTTGCCACAAAAGATATTCAGTGAAACGCGTTTTTATTAGTAAGAAGCCGTTCTTACTAAAAACGGGTTTTTACTGTAACATATAAATAGACAAGCATAAAAACAAATGAACCAAGATAAACACAAAAGTATGTAAAAAAGTGCATTTTTTCAGAATTGATTAAACGATACCAGTACAAAATTTGGTAGGTTAAATTACTTAATAGAAAAAAATATGAAAAAATAGATTCGGAAAAAAAATTTCAATTAAAATTTTTTATTATGATTCTCGATAGTCATTTAGGAAAAATCATATGATGCTTCATGATATGCAATTTTAAGGAGCATTTGAGATTGCTCCGATAATCGCAATAGGTACAAGCGAAGGGTCTATTTTTGCCGCATTGGTAACGCAAGTGATTGTATAACGATCTTGAATGCTTGTAATATTTGCCACATTGTTTACACTGCGCTGGCGATTCTTGAACATCTGAAAAAAAAGATATCGATCGGTTATAGCTAATTTATGTAGTTGAGTCTTAAGATATAAAAAAAATACTCAATACGCAGGGGTAGCTCATTGAGCTGAAGAATCTCTGGAACTTGGAGAAAAATCATTTTTAACCATGATTTTTTTGTCTGTGTGTCTTAATGTGCGTCTGGATTCAGATACCCAGGATAACTTGAGAACGAAAGTTCCATCTTGTGCTAAAATATGTGTATTTTCATTGCAGAGAACTGATTAAATTTTGGGCTTTTTTGATCTAGATCGTCAGGTTAAAAAAAATGCAAAATTATTCAAAAAATAATTAAAATAAGCTGACGTGTTCTGACGTGGCCATCCACTTGACTTTACCATACAACCTGGCCCCTCACTTATATTTAATAAAATTATTTATAATCATGTAGGGGGGGGGGTTAGTTTTGCATTTTTAGATTTCTGGGTGCCCAGTGATTATGTATACAAAATTTGGTTGAGTTTGGTACAAGAGCCTAGATTTTCATTTTTTGCCCCCCCTTCCATTATGGGCGCTTAATTTTTAAATTTTTAGACTTCTGGGGGCCCATGGATTATGTATACAAAATTAGGTTCAGTTTGATATAAGGGTATATATTTTAATTTTCTGAACCCCCACCCCCCATTTTGCGCGGTTAGTTTTTGCATTTTTAGTCTTCTGGGATCCCACTGATTATGTATACAAAATTTGGTTGAGTTTGCTACAAGAGCCTAGATTTTCATTTTTTGACCCTATACTCCCCCCCCCCCCCGTCATTATGGGCGGTTAATTTTTACATTTTTAGACTTCTGGGGGCCCATGGATTATGTGTACAAAATTTGGTTCAGTTTGATACAAGGGCCTATATTTTAATTTTCTGCCCCCCCCCCCCCCCCCCATTTTGCGCTTATATATCTGTCGAAAATGATTGATTTAAAAAATGCCATTAAAATATAATTAATGTAAATGAAATATTTCGAAAAATTGAATTTTTTTCAATAAAACATGTCACGAGGTGAAAGTTAGGTGTCGACCGGGATGTGAAGGCACAAACAGCATCTAGCAAAAATAATATATACTATATATGTCTTATGTATTAAAATAATACTTTTGAATTTGCTAATTTTTATTTTTATTTACATATATTAACTTGGAGATAATGTTTATCGCTTATCGAAAGGAAAAATTCTCGGGTAATATAATTATTCTAAATGTACTTAATAATAAAATATTATCAACTCTTTTATTCAGTTGGCAAAAAGTTTGCTTCAAGTCAACATCGCTGGTTACTTTCTCTCTTTCTACGCCAGACAAGGTAATTAACTTTTACTATTTATACAACTAATTTAACTATATATCGAAACATTTTGAATTCAAATAGTACCTATATATACCAGTGGTGGTTGGTGAATTTTCAACCAGAGGATGCTGTCCAAAAAAGAACCATTCATTTTTTTGAAATTGTATTTTTATCTTCGCTTTTTTATAATTTCTTTTCTTCTTATTGTGTGAGATGAATAAAAAATTGTTAAAATCATCGAAATTAGAATAATTCAAAAAGTGTATTTTAGAGAGAGGTACGAAATAAATACTTAATTAATTCTGTAGACAGTGAAAATAAAAACACTAAAATATAATTTAATTTTTTTATTTTCTTAGAAAGACGGATTTGGTAAGCGAAATAAGTATGTTATGCAATGAAAAGGCAGTTCATAAAATTATTTAAATTTTGCGAATAATTTCCGATGCCTCAGACATCTCTCTCCATCTTCATGGGTATAGCGTTAGCCGGGTGAGTATAACTCTGGTCCTCTATTGATTAGTCTCTCCTTTCAATATTGTTGCTATCAGTGAAAGGAGAGACAAATGAATCCGAGTTATGCTCTTTTCACCCACAAGTATCAACTATTCAATACACTTGAAGAAGAAGAGAAAAAAGCCTCCAAAACGTCGGAAAATTTAAATAATTTATGGGTTACCTTTCATTATAATCCTACTTATTACTAAAATATAATAATATGCAATTGGATAGCAATTCCAAAGAAGGTGTACACCTAATTCCAATGGCGGTTCACCCCTCGGCTTTGTTGACACCTGACTCATCTTCCACAATTTATCAGCCTGTCCTATAAGATAATCTTCAATTGCTCCTAATTCTATTGCTATAAGCAAGCTATGACTTCACTATATAACTCTTAGTTATTTCCGATCTTATATATTGAGAGTTTTTATAAATGGATTAGTCCAAAGATTCCGGGATCATATTTATTTATTTCTTTTTTATATTATTATTATTTTAATTCTTTGACCTGCTTGAACTGGAAGATATATCTAGCAGGCAGGGACTTCAAACCTTCTAACGGCACCCTTTTCGGGAAAAATAATTCATTTTAATTGCCCCTTGAAACTATGCAACAATTTTATTTCATTTCGAGAACCAATATACTTTTCAAAACAAAAAATGTTTTTTATAGAAATATTTAAAATAAAGGATAATAATTTGAAAATTTAAAGATCCTCCTAAATTTATGAAAATACCTTCTCTAAATGTTTGAAATTCACCGCACGCCATTGATATATACGTATGTGTACACTCATATTAAAAAATATAATTTAGAGCACACCAGATGACTTTTACTTATCCCTGCATTAATAACAAATCACTATTATTAAAATAAAACATTTAAAAAGACTATTAAGGCGTATCGGGATACGACGAAATAGAGAATTCTTTCGGGTGGGACCACCAATGGTGAAATTTAGATATATTTTTTAATCAAGTGAATTCATTGAGGTTGTCCTTTGCTTGATTGCATTTAGCAGAGAGAGACCTCATCGATTCTCCTCCTTCTCTCCTTCTATTTATGAATCAATAACTCTGTTACTCAAGACAAAACAAATATATTTTAAATATGTTTTAATCTCTTCTTGGCTTTCTCATAAAGAAACAATTTTCCAACACCTAATAGTTTTATTTAACATAAAAAAAAAAAATAGTTACATAAAAAAGGGCGAAAGGGAAAATTTGAATATTGTCGTGTATTATATATATTTTACTCTGAACATTCATCAAAAGCAACTCCCGCCAAGCATATTAAATACACTCAGAAATTTTAATTTGTTGTATTTCCAAATAAAAACGCAATAAAATTTCAAGATTTCTATTTTGAAAAAATTCATAAATAAATTAACAGAAATAGCTAATGAGCTCTAATTTGGAACACATGTTTGTATTAATTATTTATCTGTCCCCTTGTGCCAAGTTTCAACTTTGTCCCTCGTATTGTTCACCATCATCAAAATAAGCTAATTATTGAAAAATTAGAATGTTAACAAAAGTTCAAGTTTTCAACACCTATAAATGAAAAAAAAGGACCAAATTTAAAACACTTATCCATACAATGGTAATCATCAAAAGGATTTACATTTAAAAAATCTCATCTCATCAGACTAAATAAATAAAATTTTGTATTTTTTAAAAAATTCATCGAATATTTATTTTAAAAAATATACAAATAATTACTTTATACATTTTACATTTATTTTATAATAATAATATCAAATAAGATTTAGTGGTTGAAAAATAATTTTTTTGATGATATTTTAATGTTAAGCCGAAGTTACATTTTTCAAGTTTCATGCAAGTTTTCATTTCCAAGTCGACTTGCATTTAAACTAGATCCGTCTAAGATTTTCGCGCAAGTTATCCTTCAAGCTTTTAAATTGGTTCTTAGAGCGCAAGTCGGGGCTTGAGTGAAAACTTGCATATAGAATTCAGACTTTAGAGAGAAAATTGAGAAAGTTATAAAATAATATATGGCTTTTATTTTTAAAATTGTAAGTTTTCTACCCCTCTTAAAATAAGATAATTATAAATAAATACATTTATTATGTAGAATAATAAAAAAACCGTCTAATAGAATATGAAACGTTTTGGAAAATTTTTCTCTTTATCAATAAATTGAAAAAGAAATTCTTTACCGAAGTATTTGTACTGAAAAATTTCGTTATCGTTATATCTGAAACGTGAAAATATTATTTTCAGTCATAATTTATTTTTCTGGCTGTTTGTCTAAGATACCCACGACAACAAAGGTACACAAGGTCGTAGAAACTTCTTTCTGGTGCCAAAATTTACATAAATTTTTTTTTAAAAGAAAAATTTATTAGATTTTGGGCTTTCTAGTTTACAGTTTTCGTTTCAAAAATGTAGAAAATAGAAATTAATCGAATTGTTATATATAAGAACAATTGTATATGTAGATTATGAGCTGAAATTTGGCATACATATTTTTAATAATAAATAGCACCTCTATGTTAAATTTCAACTTTCTAGCTCAAACGATCTCTAACAAAAAATTGCCTAAAATTTGTAGAAAGTGTATTTTGAAATTTTTTTCACTTTTTCCTTTAAATTTCATTTTTTTTTTTATTTATTTATTAATTTACTTTATGCCTTTTTTACATTATAAAATGCAAATGGACAAAATACGAAGAACCAAACATGGCATCGCAATACTTCACATTACTATATTCTATAGAATATAAATGTGAAAGTAAAAAATGCGCAAGTACATAAATATATTGAATCAATCTTTCTATTCAAATAGAGCAGGCTGGAAAACTACATAATCGTTACAAAAATTACCAAGTGAAACAAGTCGGATCTTCATGTTCTTAAAAGGAACATGTTTCATTAAACCTTTCATTCTCTATAAAACGATTCCTTTACATATCTTGTATTATTTATTAATATATTACAATCAAGAACAATATATTATAAAATAATTAAACAAATTTAAAAATCATGCTAAAAATTGACAATGGAATGATTACATATATAATATATATTATAGTTGTAAAGTTGAGCTAAAACGTCTTTGTTAACAAGGCTGCGATGAAAACCATTGACTATAAGCCGTAGCTGAACATCTATTTCACTACGACCATGTTGTATATACATAATAGGATGTGTATTTAAAAAGTAACATTTTTTCGCCATGGGGGCTCGTAGCTCTAACCATCGATGAGGCTGTGTGTTTAATATCTCCCCAGTAGCAAGCAGTATTTTCACAAAAGTTTTCTGGTATAATATAATAATTATAATAATCCAATTTATCGAGAATTATAATTGAACGCACAGAAGTGGCATTATTATCAAATTATATTTAGAAAAATTAAGAAAAGATTTTTAATATTTATTTATTTATTTCAATTTTATCGTGTGAGATGGTATAAAAATAAGCTGACGTGATCTGATGTGGCCATCGATTTGACTTTACCATACAACCTGGCCCCTCACTTATATTTAATATTTAATCAAATTATTTATAATCATGTAGGGGAGGGAGGTTAGTTTTTGCATTATTAGATTACTCTGGGCCCACTGATTATGAATACATAATTTGGTTGAGTGTGGTACAAGAGCCTATATTTTCATTTTTTGACCCTACACCACCCCACCCCCTTCATTTTGGGCGGTTAGTTTATACATTTTTAGATTACTCTGGGTCCACTGATTATGTATACAAAATTTGGTTGAGTTTACTCAAATGGCCTAGAATTTTAATTTTTAACCCCCCCTCAACCCCCCTTAATTTTGGGTCGATATGCACCAAAATCTAATCAGCTCTTAATCTCATTGGACCAAAACTACGTTTGAAATTTGGTTTTAAAATTCACACTAGTTTTTGAGCAAGCTCGTCCCCAAAAATTTGGTAACGCACAAACTAACAGACAAACAGACTTTTTGACAAAACAATTATTATCTCGAAAAATATATTTTTTTTTCGATGTTCACTTATTAGGGCTTTTTTGTAGACCGGGTGACATGGTTTCGCTCAATTTTTTTAATCAAAATAGTTTCAGCCTTTTTTGAGATATTTCGAAAAAAAAGAAGGAAATAAAACACTTTTTTCATCCACGATTACAATACTTGACCATACCCTTATGGTAAAGTAAAATTTGAAAGTTAAAATTATGGTGAAATTAGAATAATTCAAAAATATAATAAAATATACAATAGGATAATTCGTGTCCATGATTATTTATACAATTAATCGAGAATCCGTAAGATATGGGCAAAATATTTATTTATTTCAAAAACAAAAATTGATCAACAATTCATTAATTCTATATAAGTGAAAATAAAAATTAAAATAAAATAGGATAATTCGTCTCCATGATTTATAAATTTAATTGCTAATTCGTAGGGATGTGGGTAAAATATTTATTTGTTTTTCTCCAAAAATTACTCCAATCTTATATAAAATACTAATTTAAATAAACGTTTAATATTTCAAAATATAGGGGTTTGGGGGAGGAGGCACACTCAGGCTTTCGACATGGGGTGTAGATAACCTTAGTTAAGCAACATTCAGACTAGTTTCACTTCGAAGGATAACTTTTGATCCGGTTTTTGACACATGGATTCGATCTCCAAAGGGGTGAATAATACCCTTCTGATATGTTAAAAAAAATTACCCATAATAACTCAAATGAAATCGAATTAAAATGTACTTTTATATTTAATCCGTCTTTCGTGTATAAATCTACACCTGGGTGGAACACAGACAGCCTCATCTGTTTTATTCGACGATCCGCCACTGTTTTACGCTCTTATAAAATTAAAAATAGAATACTAGGTAGGTTTCATAAATATGTATTTGTGAAACCTACCTAGTAATTCATTTTTAATTTTATTAAATATGTTTTAGCTTGAACCTACACCATTCTCTCTGAACAAAATTACGTTCTTGTTTTGAAAACTTTCATTATAGCTAAAATCTAATTTTCTACTGTTTTTATGTAAATAACAAACAGGGGACTATATGTGAATTATCTTAAATGTTACTGGTTAGGTTTATTTTACTTTGCTATGAATATGCTCATGAAAACATTTTGTAGAAAATTAGATTCTTACAATCTTTAAATGTACATTCAAATGAAAGCCAATTAATTTTCTTTCTTGAACATTGTTTTAGTGAGATAGAATATTTATATTTTCTTCATTTATTTTTCACAACCTTAAACATAATTAGGTATATTGACAAAAATGCAGTTGAATTTTTAATATCACTTTTGTTAATCAGCTCCATAATAAGTATTAAATATGGTATATCATTTTTTCAAAGGCAAAGAATAATATTATATATATAATGTTGAGATTAATTTGAGCGAGTATAATTAATTTGAATGTATTTGTTTCTTTATAGACGCTGAAGAAGCTGTAATAAAACAGCGAAACGATTGTTTAATATAACACTTAGTATTATTTTTTCTTTTCCTTTGAAAAATTGATACATTTAATTATAAATTTTATAATTTTTTTAAACATATCAATAGCAGTTTATATTTTTTTGTTTTTTGTTTAGGCTCATATAATATGGGATATAGGTATTTACGTATTATACATATGTAATTTGAAATATTTCTAATTGATAAATAGACAATATATATTTTTATTTATTTACAAAAATTTTACTTCACCTTAGTTTACACTGAAATTATGAGCGGTATTGTAGCTTATCAAATTTAACCATTTAGGGCATAGCTTTGACACTAGAAGCATATTGAAAGGTTTACGATTAAAGTTCAGCTAGCTTAAAGAACAAAATACCTCGCTAAATATAAATTTATTTTTTTATTTACAAAAATTTTACTTTATAATTTATTATTTGCTCGATTTAAAAGCTCTTTTAAAATTCAATTTATTTCACCTTAGTTTACATCGAAATTACGCGCAGTAATGTAGCAGCTAATCAGTCATCAAATTTAATACGGCAGCTTTGATACAATGTGCATATTGAAAGTTTTAAGGTACGATTAAAGTTCAAGCTAGCTTAAAGAACACAATACCTCGCTAAATATAAATATTATCTATACATTGGAACATTGACCCTTTGAAAAAATTTTATTTCGTGATTTTAAGGACGTTCCCTAATATAACACAGATGCAATTCGCTCTTTCCCCTACTCTCCCATGCGCAGAAAGGCAAAAATATTTTAACTGCGTCATTTCTCGGATCTGGCAACATTTCATTCTTACCGACGATAAAAGACAAAGAATAAAAAAAAAACACTTCATGAAACAGCTCACTGCGAAATTCCAGATGAGAACAGTATAGTTAGGTTGAGAGAATTAGATAAAAATCTCAAATGCACCAGCTGCAGAAGTTTTTTAGATAGGAAGAATTGAGTGATTTTAGTGCGACGTTGCCAAGTCGCCATCTCTCACTTGCCATGCAATGAGAGAAAAAATGAAAACCATCATAAGTACCTAACTTTTAACATTTTTCATACAAAACAAATATTGCTTGATACAATTATTTTAACAGAAAAATATTTGTTATATCTTCTTAGTTTTTTAAAATAATTTCAAGAAAATTACGATTGTTATTCAATGAAACAGTCGCTTTAATATCAATCGGGATAGGGTTCGCGTGTTAAATATGCAAATTTCACTGGTCAATATTTACAAATTTAGTGCCGCAAGGACTATTGAAAAAATTTTTACGTATAAAGGACACTTATAAATATGTGTATTGAAAGTTTTAAAATGATTGCAAGAAAATCGATTTATTAGGGAACGTCCTTAAAGAGCTATTTGAGTGTTTGTTTGATACACGCAATGTACCAAACCAATACGCATAGTTTACATGCTTAGATCGGGAATTTAATACACATTAATAGTTTGGTCCAATGGCTAAGGCTACGGTGTAAACTAAGCCTTCAATTACGATAAGAATTATTTTAATATAACATAAACGATATTTTTTTCTAAAATAGAAAATGTTTTTTTTTTTTTTTGTTTTTTATATTTAATGAAATTTTATAATCACTATTACATAATTATTTCTATATTTAAATATTCGTATGATATGATTGAAATATTTTTTAAATCTAATGATGGTACGTGAATGCTATAGTCTATTTATTATATAGGTTCATTAATTTAAATTTAATATTACATATTGCTTAATTATTTGTAGACATATAAAATTTAATTTCTATGCTTAAAATTAATTTGTCCAATATTAATTAATTACATTGAAAATTGTTGAAATATATACATTTTTTCATTCTTAAAATAAGAAATTTTTTAGAAATGGATATTTCGGTCTCAATCTAGAGAAATAATCAGGTCACATTTCCCAGGGGTCAGTTAATCAGTCAGGCAATGCACTCATACTTATTGCTTAAGAGAGTTCGTGACAGATTATCTATCTGGTTGATCTTCGAAAAAATCTTTTGTATTTCTGCAGAGTGACAATGTCTGCCTACTAAATTTTGTAATAAAAAATTGTTAATAATGGGGTTAATTTCGAATAAAAAGTTTTGTTTTGATAATATTAATAAAAAGATATTGAGATAGATTTTTTCTCAATATAAAAACATTTATTTGACACAAAAACGATTTCAAGAAATAGAGTTCGAAATCTGGCAATTCTACACTAGTGCTTTTGTTATATTCTGTTGGCTGCAAATAACTTTTTATAAATAAAAAAATATTTTTTAAAGAATAAAAATGTCTTTTATTCAACATTCAAGTAGCTTTTAATCTTTTGAATAAATGAAATAATATATAATCTAAATAATAAATAAAAACAGGCGCTTTTCCAAAACTCGTGCCGTGTCATAATTTTGCGCTGTTGCCATATTTCATCCGACTTGTTGTCATCGCCAAATTTTTCCTTTTACATTTATGAATAATTAATTAACTAGACTGTCAAATCTATTGAAAAATATATCATTCGATTCATAAAAGTTAAATTATTGATCTGTATAAATTTGTTTAAAATGGTTTAATTTGTATAGAAGTTATAGCCCTTTTAAAAGCTCGGTCCATTTACTTCCATATTAAAAGGACACTTTTCAATAATTTATTTCTCGGTAAAGGGACAGACAATCAACTTCAAATTTCGGAAATAAATATTTAATACATCAATGATTCATGGTAAAAATTTGAGAATTTTCTTATAAAAATGATAAACAGTCCCGAACCCCCTTAAGGGTTGCCGTCCCATGAACGACTGCAAAACTATCGCAAAGCAACTCAAATAGTTGATAAATATTATTTTATACCCAAAATTATCAATCATTCAAATATGGTCCCGAATTTAAATTAGTAATCTACAAAAAAATATATAATTACATCTAGATTTTTGTATATTTAAATACGGAACAACTTATCGTGATACGGACTTTTTTTTAACCTTTTAAACTGTGAACAATTTTATTGTCCGTTGTCTGAAATTAAAAATTTAAAGATAACATAAAATACTAGCCTGATAATTGAAAAGGTTGGTAATCATTCATTTAATGCACAAGTTGGACTTTTGAGTTTTTTTAGAAGGAAGCTAAAAAAGATACATTGTATTTTTTACCCAATTTTTGGAAATTTTATACTATACATCATCAAATTTTAAATTTAAATTTGATTAGTGAAAAATATAAAATTTAGTTATTTTACAGTATTCTCTTCAATTTATTTACATTGTTGACACTTTTGAAAAAAGAAAAAATCCATAAATAGGACCATAGTAATAAATATACCTACTTGTGGGTTGAAAAATATTTGAAAATAACCCGAAATGGTTGTGTAGCTCATATAAAAAATAATAATCTCCTATATTATCCGTCTAACCACCCCTCACAAAAATGTGTAGGTATATATTTATTTTGAAAAGAGGGAAAAAATCACAGAGCCAGAGCTTTTCAAAAAATGGGTATAATATAAACTATAAACTTAGTCCCAATGGTGACAAGAAATCCATTAAACTTACAGTATCGATAGATTATAGTTTCTAATTGTTATCTAGGCACATAGGAAATTAATTATGCGATTTCAGTACTCGTAAAATTTCTGTTGCTATTAATAATATAGTGGTTTAGATTTTTCAGTTTATTTTTAATGCCTGATTTTGTTTAATTCGTGTTAGACAAGTGAATATAAAATTTTCTAGCATCATAATTCTAAAATTTCTATAATACAATTTGCACCATATAACAGTAATAATAATTTCTTAAAGTGTAAATATTTCTATATAGACAATGAACGTTGTTATTGTAATAACAACCAGTTTCTAAGCTAGGACTATATTGTACCTTTAAAGAATTGTACTCATTGTTATTGGGCAGCTTCTGATTTTACTAGCAATATGTCTTGAAGATGTATAATAGCCTTACGGTTCTAGAGGAGTTAGAGGGTCGTAACTCTCAGTATCCCTATGTAGGTCTCCCCAATGAATTCCAGTGAGATAAAAGCAACATATGCGTGGAACAATATTGCTTGTATCACACTGGACGGCTGGAATTATACCAAAAGCACACAGTGCCTTAGACGGTCATCCATCTAAGAACTAAGCGCGCTTAACTTCGGTGATCACAAAGAAATTGGGTATTTGGCACACTTGAGGCGCATATGGGGTTTTTATAGGGTTGGTTTAGTTCCGTGTAGTTGTACCTTAGTAGTTTAATGATGAAGATTTGTAGTGTTTAGGAGCCTAAGGCCATGAAAGACATATTTGGAGGGTTGTAATAGCTTTGTTAATTCTAAATTTTCAAAATGAAGTTTCAGTTCACTTTTTGGTGTTGCTCTATGTTGTATGCAACCAGAATAAATACAGTCAGTAAATATATTCTTGAAACAATAATTATGAAATTTTGAATACAGAAGTTATAACAAAAAGTAAAAAAATAATGAAGGTGAATTTTATTTTTTTATTTTAAATTTTTTTAGAGTAATATTAAAGTTTTTTCGAAAATTTCTCAAAAATAACTTCAACTAGGAAATTTTGAAAAAACTAAAAAAATACCCTTCAAAAAAGGTGATATTAAACAAGGGATGAATTTCCAAAACTGATTATATAAAGTATAATTATTCATAAAATAAGATGATAAATCCTCAAAAATGCATTTTTTTTTGTAATAGAAATTCCTCCCTTTTAATATATGCTCGTCATGATTAAGAGATGGAGTATTTTCTCGGAGGTCAATTAATTAGTTTCAGTCAACAAACAATACAGGTTTGTGATTCAAACAAGAAACATTTTTTTCCCGAAAATACAATTTCTTTTTCTTTGTTTTAAAAGATGATTCAAAATATATACTTAATACGTAGTTTAGCAATTTATTTTTCGAAAAATCGCATAATAATTGAATTTATTAAATTATTTATGTAATTTTGAATTAAATACAATACTTTATCCCATAGAGCTTCAATTTGATATACTATGGAAAAAGTAAAAAAAAAATAGCTTTTCAAACCAAAAATGATATATTAATTATTAGTTTAGATATTATTTAAATTGGAGCTTTTTTAATTAAAATTTTAAATAAAATAAGCAGAGTATTAAACATTGAATTACGGGTGACGAAGATTCTAGAACCAGTCCATACGGCCTAAAAGTTATACTTCGCCTCTGAATAGTTAATTAACTTTACTGTATTATATCACTCATGAATTTGGAAAACCTCGTGTCTGATTTTTCAAAAAACCGAGGTTTTTTGGAATAGAAATATGTAGTAGAGATTAGTTTGTTAAAAAATCAGATGTCAAAGATGATTTGACCATAACTAATGGCTGACTCGTTCATTATTAATTTGAATTATACGAATCATGAAGTTTATTTGTAATAGTGTAAAGAAATTTCTGAAGCACTTACGAAGTTTTGCAAGTTCAAGAGCGATATGTGTATCTAAAATTTTAACCGAAAATACTCCAATATTAGGAGCAAAATTCATGTATCTGAACTAATAAAAGTCAGCTTTAAAAAAAAATTGTTTTTTGTTCCAAAAAAATAACAATTTAACAATTTATTGAAGGATTTTCTAGTTTATCCCGTAGAGTAAGTTATGATGCCTCCTTTTCATATGTTTGGTTAAATTATCTTTCAATTTGCATCTCTTTGAGCAAAACTTGCATTTGAACTGAGGTTCAACACCGCACTCATAACTAATATGCCTGTACAATGTGTGCTTGTAGGTATAAAATTTGCCACATTTTAAACATTGATGGGAGCCTTTCCCCTTTTTCTGCATCTTTTGTGGTTGATATTTTCCTTTTTTCGCCCGGTAATTATGTTGTACGTTTAAATGTTTCACTAAGAGATTTTTATCAGATGTTTCAAATGGACAAAATTTGCAACGACGGTTTCCTGTCAGGTTGCAATCTCGTTGCAAATGGATCTCTAATTTCGCCCTGGTGTTAAAACAATTCAAACAATTTGGACATAGGTGGATTGCGCGTGTATCATCATCTTCGTCATCCTTTATGGTTATTACAGCAAAGTCTACAAAAACAAAACAAACAAAAAATACAAAGATATTAGACAAGTTCGGATTTGCGATGTTTGAATAAGAACAAAAAAGGAATTACGTGGATTTATAATAAATTGGAAAGGTGATACGATTCCCGGTTATTTGGTAAATTTTGGGTGTAAGTAAAGCAACAATTTCAGTCAATCTAAGAATCACTCAACTCTCTTATAATTTATGTTTAGAGTAGCAGCTCTCAAACCTTTCTTTCCGCGTACCACTCGACCAGTATCGGATCAAGTGACCTATCATTTTGTAGATAATTTATATTTTTGACTAGAAAATAAAATGTTACTTACCCTTTTTCCTTTTACAAATAGTTTAGAGCAAAGAGGATGAGATGGAGGGAAAGGTTCCCATAAGAGACCATGTTAAAAAAGAGTATGCGTGTTTTAGCGCCTTAGGGACCATGACAGAACATGAACAGGTTTAGGTATGGCGTATAAATATTTACAAATTGTAAAAAATGATCGATAATCAATAACCAACAATATGTTTTGTGAGATAATAGTTTATTTAAAATATAATTTACTTATATAAATCATTTTTTGGCTATAAAAAAAAAGAATGAATAATTTTGATTATCCGGTCACGACCATCAGGTGGCACTTTTGTCAATTCGCAGCCTTCCTCTTTATCTCATCCTTCTTCGAGGTAACAGACAGACCCTTTTAAGCCTTTTTCTCTTAACTTTTTTTGCGGATCAATTAAATAATAAATATTTTTTAATTGTAAAATAATTTCGAATACCAAGTGGGAATATTCTACGTACCTTCGGTGGTACGCTAACCATAGTTTGAGAGCCGCTGGTTTAGGAATGTTGCAAAGTTAAAAATTAAAATTATTATATCTAATTAAAAAAATAAACAATCAGATGCAAAATAAAATTATAGGTTAAAAAAGAATTCCTATTCTACTATCTACACTAACTGGAATTTTTTTTAAAAATAAATTTCACTACATAATGTGGCAACAAGTAACAAAGATAGTTTAAAGGAGACAATAAAAGAGAATGTCTTCTGCTAGAAAAATACATTTTTTATTTATTTATAAAAAGATTATAGTTTGGAGGACTTTGCCTTCTTCGTCAGTCTATGACAATTGATTAACAGGAATTGATGTATGAAACTTTATAAATAGGTAAATAAAAAAATTATTTTTCCAGCAGAAAACACACTCTTTGATTGTCTACTTTAATTTATAAAAATTCTGTTACCCTCATGCGCGGATCCAGGGGGGGCGATGGGGCGGCGACCGCCCCCCCCCCCCCCAAAGCATTGGAGATCAATATTTTTTATATGTTTATTTAATTTTTTTTCATAACATTAAATTTTAAAATTGAAGAAAATAAAGTTCTATGGGGGGGGGGGGCGTCTCCGACCCCCCCCCCCCGCTTGGACAATTCGATCGCGACACACTTCCGAGATCAAAAGTAGATCTTATATACCGGCGACCGCCCCCCCCCCCCCCCCCCCAAATCAGAGGTCTGGATCCGCGCCTGGCTACCCTCGGCAAAAGGAACCTTTCAATTTAACAAAGAGAGCGTTTTTTTTTCTTCAGTATGCACTTAGAAAAGGTGCTGACGTCAAAGCAAGATTTAATGTCAAGTTTATTTAAATTTTTAATACAAGTAATACCGAGTCTAAAGTAAAGTGCTCACTAAAATTCCAAAGAGAAAAGTATTAATCCTTAAAGCAACTTTGTAGATAGAAAGAACTGTATCGATTCAAACTCACCATATTAGTTATATACTTTAATGAAGAGAGGGCAAAAATATGCATTGAAATAAAGCTTTAAAGTGTTTTCAAAATCTTTAATGCTTACAAAAAACAACAATACAAATCTATTTATTTTTTTGAAATAATACATTTTAAATTATTCAATATAATATTAAATTAAAAAAATAAATAAGATAGCTTATAGTATATACGGTTGGTACACTTGTAGTGCGCTAGGACGAACTCAGCATGCGCACTTTAGAATTTAAAGTAAGAATACTGAGTTTGCCCGAGTGTGGTGTACTAACTAGAATGGAGTTTTCCAGAAATAAAGTTTAAAAAGTTGTTATAAACCCGAATATATATGTACTAAACAACTTTTTAAATCTTTCATTTCTGGATAACACCGAAAAAACTACCCTTAAATTTAATTTACATAATGTTACACTATCTAAAAAAATAAACAAAAGGCTATCCACGCATCTGATGGATGAATGTAGGGGGTGGGGGGTTAGGACCTCAATCGAAACATTGAGGTAAAAATCGAAGTTTTACAAGATTATAAATAAACGCTCAAGAAAAATTTAATTAAAAAAATACTATGATAAAAAAACAATCTAGGTATCTGGGAAGTCATGGCTCCTATTCCTAGGAGTTTATCCATAGTCTCTTATGCCTTCTGTAGATAAATTTTACTAATCCTTTCCCTCCCGCCCCTACGAAATTTTTTTCTGGATACTGCCTTGGATGTATGAATGGTAAAATCCTTTTATAATGCGAAAAGTAAATTATGAAAGATTTAAATAAAAAATGTTACCTAAAAAAGACACACACGCGAAAACAAAAAACAAACTAGAAAATAGTTGATAAATAAGCTGACGTGTTCTGATGTGGCCATACACTTGACTTTACCATACAACCTGGCCCCTAAAATTATTTATAATCATGTAGGGGGGGGGGTAGTTTTTTGCATTTTTATACTTCTGAGGTCCCACTTATTATGTAAGTATACAAAATTTGGTTGGGTTTGGTAAATGACCAAGATTTTAATTTTTTGACCCCCCCCCCCCCCATTTTGGGCGGTTAGTTTGTGCATTTTTAGTCTACTGGGGTCCCACTGATTATGTATACAAAATTTGGTTGAGTTTGGCCAAATGGCGTAGATTTTTAATTTTTAACCCACCCTTCACCCCACTTAATTGTGGGTCGATATGCACCAAAATATAATCAGCTCTTAATCTCAATGGACCAAAACTACGTGTGAAATTTGGTTTTGATATTCACAATTTTTGAGCTAGCTCATCCACAAAATTTGGTAACGCACAGACTAACTAATAACCAACAACCAGACTAACAGACATTTTGACAAAACAATTATTATCCCAAAAAATATCATTTTTTCGATGTTCACTTATTAGAGCTTTTTTGTAGAGCGAAATGCCATGGTTTCGCTCAATTTTTTTAATCAAAATAGTTTAGGCCGTTTTTGAGATATTTAGAAAAAAAGAAGGAAAAAAACCACTTTTTTCATGCACGATTACAATACTTGACCATACCCTGTATGGTAAAGTAAAAAGTATTAAGCTGTATGAAAAATTTATCGAGTAAAAAAAATTGCAAATAATAAAAATTATTTTAGTCAAAAGAAAAAGTTCATTTTTCTAGTTTCTTTTTGTAATAAGTATTTTGTAATTTTGACCAAGGCACTGGTACTTCATATGTTTGTCTAATTTCTTTTTATAATAAAACGGTCTATAACATTTAGTACATCTAAGTAGTGGTTGACGGACCGTGAGATTCTTTTTTCATTCAAATTTTTGCTTTATTAATTCAAATTTTTGAATTTGAACTTTTGTCGGTTGGAAATTATGTTTTTCGTTCAAATGTTTTATCAGTATCCTTCTATCATTGGTTACAAATTGACAGAATCCACAACGACTATTTGCCATTCGAGTACAATTCATGTGCATATGCTCGCCTAACAGTTTCCTCGTGTTAAACCATGTCAAACAATATGAACAAAGGTGGATAATGCGGGGAATTTGTTCTTTTTTTCCAGTTTCTTTTCTTTGGATGGTGCCCGGAATAATTTTTTTATTATTTATGCCAATCAGTGAATTATCTAAAAAAGAAAAAAAAATAGAAAAATATTAGTGAAATTCGATTTGTAAGGTCTGAAAAAACGCAACAAAAGTCTCAACTGAGTTAATAATCAATTAATTAATAAAGTAAAGGGTGTGCAGTTTCACAGTGAATGAAATAAAACTCAAAGAGGTTTATACAAACTCAATACATTTCGGATTATTAGTCCATCATTTTTTAACCTGTAAACTCCTGATGATGGACTAATAATCCGAAATATATTGAGTTTGTATAAACTTCTTTGAGTTTTATTCAGTGAGATAGGGAGTGCCTGTAAGCTTAGAACTTAGGCGAGGAAATTGTCTCCTGAAGCGGGGGAAGAAGAAGCTCGACCGCCATCTTGCATAGATCAAAACATTGCCAAACATAACGTTATCAAATGAGAAATACATGTTTAACAAAGAGCTAATACTCACATATAAGCACGTTTTTCTTTAATATAAATTACAGTATATGTTCCTATGACTTTTTGTGTATATTCATCTTATTTTAATGTGAAATAATTTTAATAATTAATAATTTTAATTAATTTCAATTTTCTCTAGATATCTGTAAAAATCAAAAAACTATAATTTAAAATAGTTCTTTTATTAGTTTTTTATTTAGGTGACCTTATAATTCTGAAAATCGAAGGTAAAATGATATATATTTTAGTATAGGACCATATGGAAATCTCAATGTTTTGAAAGATCCAAGATGGCGGACTGTGAGTCAGCGATGACGTAGGCAGGCGACACTTTTCTAGCCATATGCTTGCTCTCTCCCTATCTCCCTGGTTTTATTTCATTCACTGTGAAACTACACACCCTTTACTTTATTAATTAATATCATGTTTCACCTAAAACTTACACCACGTTCTCTAAGTAAAATTATTAATCAATTTATAAGGAGTTAAGGTTTTCGGAATGTTAAGAAAAAATATACTAAATAAATCTAAAAAGAAATTAATGAAGTTGTCCTCTGCTTGCAAATGAACATATAGGTACATATAGTACATATAACGAATATAAATAAATCATAAAGAAAAATCAATGAGGTTGTCCTCTGCTTGATGAAAATAAAAATATAGGCACATAGTACATATAACGTAATAAATATGTATATCTTTACAATTTATTTGTTAGAGACTATAATTTCGAAGATTTGAACTTCATCATCAGTCTGTTTTAATTATCAAATTTTTATCTTTTATTTCTCATGGGTTCAAATACCCGATTGGATTTAGGTTAATTTGTTTTGATGTAATAGTGATCTGGTCACATAACAAACTAATACCTATGTTAACAACAACTCGGGTATTTGAACCCATGAGAAATAACAAATAAAATATTTATAATTAAAACAGACTGATGTTAAAGATCAAACCTTCGAAACTATAGTCTCTAACAAATAAATTATAAATATATACATCAGGGTGCTCCTAATTTTGGATATTTTCGAACATTTACGCGGACAGGGGCTCATAGATTCTAAATAAATAAATAAAAAATATATCCCCCAAGTTTCAAGTCTCTATCTAAATTTTAATCTAGTGCTACACAGCGATTAAGTTTCCGATCTAAATAACATGGGGTTTTTGGCATTGAACGATCAATTTTTTATTCCGGCCAAAGTTAAGGTCCAAAAAATTTGAAACTCTATAGACTTTATCCTTATAATAGTAGCTATCACTCAGAATTTTTACAGATTTTTAGCTATTATAATTTTGGAGTCTATAACTTACAAATACTAAGATATAGCAGTAATTTATCTTGATCTAACTCCAAAATTATAATAGTTGAAAATCTGTAAAAATTCTTAGGGATAGCTACTATTATAAGAATAAAGTCTACAGAGTATAAATTTTTTGAACCATTACTTTGGCCGAAATAAAAAAATTGATCATTCAATGCCAAAAACACCATGTTATATAGATGGGAAACTTATCGATGTGTAGCACTAGCTTAAAATTGAGATAGAGACTTGAAACATATTAGAAATCCATACGTTTCGGAAGAAATTCTCCCTTTATCAAAATTTCTAGAAATAGTTGCTTTAAAAAGAAATGATAAAGCATTTTTTTTATTTATTTATAACTATTTGAGTCCCTTTCCGCGTAAATATTCGAAAACATCCAAAATAAGGAGCACCCTAATATACATATTTATATTTGTTATATGTACTATGTATCTATATGTTTATTTGCAGCAAACAGAGGACAACCTTATTGATTTCTCTTTATGAATCAACAACTCTGAACAAAATATTTTCAATTAAAAATAAATCAATAAAGATGAAGAAGTCGAGGGGTGGAAAATTAAAACGATATTTTTCTTTTATCAAAAAGTTTAATGCAATAAATTATAAAAAAAATTCACAATGTAGAACATTTTTAATAAATAAAAATGAAAAATGAATTAAGACAGTGATTTTTCATATCGACAATGATCAGCATACTGTCCTGATTGATTCTTTCTATATTTAACGATAATGGCTTCAGAAAAGGCGATCAAAACGAAAATCATATTTAAATGAATAATAATCTTAAAAATATAATAATAATAATATCAATCATAGCCGGTGGCAGGAATTTGTCAATGGAAAAATTTTTAGAGGATGAAGATCACCCTGATAGTTGGGGTGATATTCTATTATTATATTTTGAAAATATATAAATATATTGATTGTTTTTTATTTGTTTTTTTGTTTTTTGTTTTTTTTTTTGTAGAAAATAAATACAAATTTTTTATAAAAGAGTCTCAAAACATATTAGAAATCCATACGTTTCGGAAGAAATTCTCCCTTTATCAAAATTTGTAGAAATAGTTGCTTTAAAATGAAATGATAATCCACTATAAATAAATAATTATTTTGAACATAGGCAATGATACAGATTGTTTTGAAGATGAACTTACATAAAAAAAAAAAAAAATGGAAAGTGTAAGTTTTTCAAGATTTAGTAAGCTGTTTGACAAATAAGGAAGATTTTGATATCTCTAGTATTTTAGAAGATATAAGATAAGGAACCTTCGGTATCCAACTTGCATATAATATATATAATAAATATACTTTATATAATAGCCATATAGATATGAAGGTAATTCAATTATAGGTATCTGTTGTTGAATGGTAAAAAAATAATTTATTTCTTCTGCAAAATATTTTTTCAATTTCCCTTTTTCTGCCACCGGCTTTGATATCAGCAAATCTATATTTTTTAACAAATGAAGGGCTACGGCTAAAAACGATCAAGGCCCATTTCAAGTATTTTTAAAAATTTATTATCATAATTTAAATTATCATTCGTTCAATAAATGTGCTTATATTGAATTTTTTCTTTTTTTGGCTTTTCGGCCTTTCTAGCCATAAGCCAATTTACGATACTTATTACTGTTTGTTTAAAATGTGTCTCTATCCAGGGATCAGATTTTAGCCGGATGTCTCGAGTCGGATTCGAACCCGAGTCCAGGGGGTTACCAGGCTGGTACGCTAACCCCTAGCCTAACCCGACCCACTTATTTTGAATTTAACTAAAAATAATTTTTTTTTAATTATTGCACAAACCAACATTCAATTTAGAATTCTGAAAAATTTTGCAAAAGTGACGGTGCCGTAGCCCTTCAAATATAAAAGACAAGTTAGATTAAATTGAAATTCTACTTCACGTCAAATATCATTAATTCAAATAAGAAAAAAAAAATAGGAAAAAAGAACACAAATATGCAGAACTATGTACCTAATATTGAAGGAGACAATAAAGAGTGTGTCTTCTGCTGGAATTATAAATTTTATTTATTTATAACGAGACTATAGTTTCGAGGGCTTTGCCCTCTTCATCAGTCTATTACAATGGATTGACAGGAATTAATTTATAAATTATGATTCATAAATTAATTCCTGTGAATTCATTGTAATAGACTGATGAAGAGGGCAAAGCCCTCGAAACTATAGTCTCGTTATAAATAAATAAAATTTATAATTCCAGCAGAAGACACACTCTTTTATTGTCTCCTTCAATATATAAAAATTCTGCTACTCTCGGCAAAAAAAACTTTCAATTTAATACCTAATATTTATAAATGAACAATTTCAAATGAAGTTTCATAAAAGTATATTCTTATTATTATTATTGTTATTAACTTATTCAGTGTGGTTTCAAAATTATTATTTGTTGTTTATGATTTAGTTAAAAAATTTCGATTTACGATATGTTCGAGCGATAGAATTTCATAAAGAGATAGGTTGTCCTCTGCTTGATGCGAATTTACACACAAAATTAACGCACCACTTGTGATTTTCACAATATTTCAAGAATAGGAAGTATAATAATTATTATATTTATTCAGGGGTTACCTGGCTCTTATTATGAATGAAAAAAACAAGTATAGTCAAAAAGAAATAACTTTATAGAAAAATTAAAAAACTAAAACATAAAGAAATTTCTTGTTAAAAAGTAAAGTTAAAAATCACAAGTGCTGCGTTAATTTTTTCCATGAGTGTACATATATATATATGTGTATATGTTAGAGACGATAGTTGGGAAGGTTTGGCCTTCATCATCGGTCTTTTAAATTAGAAATATTTCTCATGTGTTCAAATACTCGATTGGTTTTATTTTAATAGCAAGCTGGTCACAAAACAAACGAATAACATAACATTCGTTTGTCATATGACCAGATTGCTTTAGCAACAAAACGAATTTATCTATAAACAATATTAATAAATTATAATATATATATATATATGTATATGATTATTTGGATCAAGAAGAGGACAACCTCATTGATTTCCTATATGAATCAACTCAGCTACTCTTAGCAAAACAAAACACCTTTTCAATTAGATAGAATTACAATTAATTACAAAAAAACTCAATCAATGCCTATAATAAAAATAATTAAATATCTATAAATGTACTTCTTTTATATATCACAATTCAATTATTAAAATTTTTTGGCAAACATTTCTTAATATTTATAACTTAAAATTCAAAAGCAAAGAGCATTCTAATACTTGGTATTGGCACTAAATAATACTAAAACGTGAAAATAATTTAATTTATTATTATTATTATTATTATTTAAATTATTCTCACGGTTAACTAAATATTATCATAGAAAATATTTATTTTTCACTCTATTTGCGCTAAACTCTAAGTCTAGATAAATATTTATTATATGTATCACACATTTAGTATTGTGAGTATTATTTAAATTTTACATTAGAATTAGAATATATTCAAGGACAGGAGCCTCAATTCAAAATTCAGAGTCTCAATAAGTAATCCACTTCATTTGAATAAGATTGAAAAAATCATCCCTCTTTTTCCATAATTTACACAATCTTTAGTTAAATTATCACAATAACATTTTACATCTGAGTTCAAATTGCTGATTAAAAAAGATTTTAAATTTTCTAAGGAAAATCACAAGGGGGTGTCAACTATTAGATCCGTGATGGAATCGATTATTTTTAATTATATGTCAGAAGGGTTGTTTTCACCTACATCTCGGATCTAATAGATGACACCCTCATGTGATTTTCTTAGAACAAATACTTTTGTTTTGTTTGTCATTTGTGTCTCTGAAAAGTAGGTAGTACATGAAATACATATACAATTATTTTAAATTATTATTAACATTGGTCTTTAATTATTTCTTGATTTGTTTTCAGTATTTTTAGTACTGGTAAATGGCAGTATTGCTTTGCTCTCAGTTGATGGAAATTAATTAGGAATCAAAACGTTGAGTATTCTGGTAGAAATATTTCTTGAAAAATAGCCTATTCAGAAGGATAATATCTTTAATGGAATTAATTAAATCTGATAATAAGTTGTATTATTAGATCCACTTCCAATATTAACCAAAATGTATTCATTTCAGATCCTTCTATTACATTTTGACTTAGAATGCTTCCCTGAAAGAGTTAAGGCATCTCTTGCAGAAAATTCGACAACCACTGTTATTAGTAGTTAATCATAACGATTGGAACTTGCGTGATTAAAAACAAAACATTCAAACCAATACAATTGTAAATTCGATGCTTTGGTTGTGAGTTCTTTATCAAAAGAGAAGTTTCAGCTGAAACCACCAAGATGAAACATTTTTGATCAGGATGAGATATTTTTGATTAGAATATCTCAAAAACTTATTTGTTGATAAAGTCAATTGAAGTTTTATTCCTAAAATTGAGGGACGTATTCATTCTACTTTCTGATGAATTCTTGATACAGCTTATTTTTTTAAGAGTCATAGTAATGAGCTGGCCAGAATTAGATAAATAAGATTTTGCTTGATTTGATAGGAAAAAGTACTGTGATCTGACACTTCGAAGCCAAGTATTGACTCTAAGATCTTATTCCAAAATGTCGTGCAGTAATTTAAATAAAAATATTAATTACTTTCAAATCTTAATTTATCTTATATCTTGTATATTATATACTTCACTATAAAGTAGTAACATTATCAATGAGTAAGCGTCTGTGATATATTAACAAATCTTGAATATTGCGGTACTAAAAATGGGTCTTTTTTCTATTCTAAATAAATGAATAACTTCACTCATTGTGCCACAATTTTTCAAAAATCCAGCCAGGGTTATACCCACAGTTTAATTTGAGTTTAGATTTTTTATAATGATATTGATACAAGCTCCAAAAAGGTACAACCTCTTTAGTCCTCGGTGGACCCTTGTATCGTGAAAATAAGAAGGGATTTAGGGATTGGGTCGGAGTTGAAGGTATCTGTGGTCTAAGCTAAAACAAACATGGGAGGGTACAAAAGAAATGTTTGTCAGGGATTCAAACAGTAAAGTGACTGTCATACTTAAGGGCAAGATATCCAGCAAAATATTTTTATGAAGATACAATATAAGCTCACAGAGTGATTGTTCTCTGACTACACATGTAAAAGTGTAAATTTGCAAGCTTAAAATAATTGTCTTGAGTCATCAAAAATAAGCATGGGAGGAGGGCTTCAAATATTCAAAACTTATGTTTGAAAAAAGATCCTTAAAATACTTGTAGCCACTGTATAAGTCAACACTGGGAATGCCATATATCCTTAAAGGAATATAGCCTTTACTTTTCTAGCAGCTTCCATTATCTCCCTTCAAGCTTTCTCAATAGGATGCACGCAATATTATATACTTATATTATATATCAAAGAAAACTACAATCTCATCATCTACAATAGTTTAGGAAATAATCCAATAAATTATATACATATTATATATTCGAGAAATAATGTAAAATATATAAGGTGATCTTTAATATTCTTTCATCAATAAATCTGAATGCATTCGTTTCTTGTGTTCATTCAGATTGCCTTTTTGTTTGA
>JALMQS010000055.1:3778869-3792848 GCA_024734495.1 Forficula auricularia | reverse complement strand
ATATATATATATATATATATATATATATATATATATATATATATATATATAAATTTCGTTTGTTGAGTGGCCAGCTTACTATTACACAAGATGAATAAAATTTACCTGCATCCAATCAGGTATTTCAACCCATGGTAAATTACAGAAGGAAGCGCAAATAATATATATAAACCGTTTATTGGGACATGTGTATAATAATAATTGAAGAAACTTAATCTACCAATCAAAAATATTTTGAAACACTAACTTTTTCAGCAGTATTTCAATTTCTTGCCATGACGAAACACTAGAGAAACATATGTTATATCTATAAACATGACTTGTACTACGCTTTTTGCATCAAGCAGAGGACAACCTCATTGGTTTCTCCTTATGTTCCTAGCTAACATTACAATTTAAAGATAAATTAGTTCAAAGCCGAAACAGGAATAATCAAGATTTACTTAAAGATTATTTTATTTATTTATTATTTTTTTAATTATCTATTTTTTCTTTTTGTATGTATTAAATTTTTGTTTTTTAAAATATTTGATTGTTCAACTTTTTGTACTTTCCTTTTAAATGATAAATATACGAATTAAACGAAATTTTCAAAAGGGTAAATTGTGGCACGGTCATATTATTTTCAATCCTATATTGTACCGTATATTGAGAGTAAAATTATGGTAACTCCTACAGTATTTGAAAACTCGTCTCAACTTGTTTTTGTCCCTTTGAGAGATGGCATAGGATTCTTAAATCCGCGTCCTTAACACTCATAGAATTCTCTTTCAGTGGGAACCCCTAGAATTTATGCAACCAGATTGTATCATTTGTCAAGAATTACGAAACTATTATGGAAAATACTCTTATATATTTATTTAATATAGGATATAATCAAATCAAGGCAAAAAAACAGCAACAGGTGGTAATTCCAATAATCTGGCTAAATGGGCATCTAGTTACCGAAGCCAATCAAATAAAATAAAAATAAAAATCAATAAAATAAATTGAATAAATTAAAAAAATGTTATTTTCACTCAAAATTTGTCAATAAAATTTCTTAAGTAGAAATCAATGAGGTTTTTCTCTGCTTTATGCGAATAAATATATACATAATATACAGGAGTTTTTTAACGGGTTATAGTAGTATTTCACAAGTAAAAAATAAAAATAAAAAAAAAATATAATTAAAGGAATTTTTAATTTTTATATTTTTACTTGTGAAACACCACTATAACACTAAAAAACTACTACACCGCTTTCCCTAATTTTTAAATACATAATACAATTATATATATAATTTGTTTGTTTGAGACTAGAATTTCGAAGGTTTAACCTTTATCATCAGTCTTTTTAATTAGAAATATTTAATCTGTTATTTCTTATGGGTTCAAATACACGATTGGACTTACGTAAATCCATTTTAAGCAGGTCACTGAACAAACGATTTTATCCAATCGTATATTTGAACCCATGAGAAATAACAGATAACATATTTGTAATTAAAAATACTGATGATGATGGTCGAACCTTCGAAAATATCATCTCAAATGAATAAATTATATATATGTTTCAGTAAAAACCCGTTTTTAGTAAGAACGGGTTCTTACTAGTTAAAACGTGTTTCACTGAATACCTTTGTGGCAACTAGAATTTAATGATGTTGGTTGAGTTTGGTTCAAAGGTCTATAATCATCATTTTTGATATTCCGCCTATTTTTGGGTGTTTGTTTTCAAAAATAAACACCCAAAATGAGGCGGAAGACCAAAAATGAAGATTCTAAACCTTTGAACTAAACTCAGCCAACATCAGTATATTTTAGTTGCCACAAAGGTATTCAGTGAAACGCGCTTTACTAAAAAAGGGGTTTTTACTGCAACATTTATATATTTATATTTGTTTATTTTTATCAAGCAGAAAACAACCTCTATTGTTTTCTCTTTATGAATCAACAACTCTGCTACTTTCAGCAAAACAAATTCCTTTCAATTATTTGTAAAAGATTATACTTTCGAAGGTTTAACATTCAGCATCAATACTTTTAATTTAAAATATTCAATTTGTTATTCCTCACATTTCATTTGTTGAGTGATCAGCTTAATAATACAACAAAACCAATTTACCTGTATCCAATCGGGTATTTGAACCCATGACAAATTAGAATATTTCTAATTAAAAAGAATGGTGACAAACGTCAAATCTTCAAAGCTTTAATCTCTAACAAATAAATTATATATGAATATATAATCGAAAACTTTAATATAGAAGAGAATTAATATATTATTAAACCTTCATTCATATGTATAATGGATTTGAAATTAAAAGTTTATTCTATAGAATGTGAATTATTGACAATAATTAACTTTTTTATTTTTATTTATTTCATTTTTCATTGGTAAAAATATTTTAATTATTTAATTAAAATATTAAATAGAGATAATAACAAAAGAATTTATATAATGAGTATAACAAAAATGCACTTGATTATTATATTGACTGAGATTAAACATTTCAACAGTAAATAAACAATTTCATAAATTTGGATTCAAATAAAGAAATAAGCAATCAGACAAACAACAAATTAAATAAACAAATATATAAACAATAAATGAATCTCCCTATGTAATAAATATTTGAGGCCATTATATATATTTATTTTTTACCCATTGACACACATACAAATGCTATTTTGGAAACAACAAATAATCCGAAAGGTTATTAATATTTATTTGCTTTTAGAGGACGATTAATTATTACACAATGTATAGTAAAAATTGGCGTAGTGAAATTTTGAAAACGAAGTTGCAAAAATAGGAACATTGTTACAGTGCCATCTAGTACATATTTATTGGTACTACATTTCGAAGGGAAAATAATTTTCACTTCTATTTTTAACTGTTTTTAATTACTATCATAGTCAGCTTAAATAAAAAAAATCATTTGTTTTTCTATAAGATGCGTAAAAATTTAATATTTTATTTTGTTTATTTTTCTAGTGGGCCCAGTTGCCCCTATTAACTTGTTTTCGAAATTGATATTGATGGTTATGCAAAATTGAGGGAGGATAGAAATTAAAATCCTAAATTGAAGGAGACAATAAAAGAGTGTGTTTTCTGCTGGAATTATAAATTTTTAATTTATTTATAACGAGACTATAGTTTCGAGAGCTTACACATACATTAATTCCTCTGAATCAATTGTAATAGACTGATGAAGAAGGCAAAGCTCTCGAAACTATAGTCTCGTTATAAATAAATAAAAAATGTATAATTCCAGCAGAAGACCCACTCTTATAATGTCTCCTTCAATTGATAAAAATTCTTGAAGGAGACAATAAAAGAGTGTGTCTTCTGCTGGAATTATAAATTTTATTTATTTATAACGATTATTTATTTATAATTATTTATAATTTATTTAAAATTAATATTTATTTATAATTCCAGCAGCTCTTTTATTGTCTCCTTCAATATATAAAAATTCTGCTACTCTCGGCAAAAAGAAACTTTCAATTTAAAATTCTAAAATTTTCAAAAGAAGAAAACCGAGAAAGCTCATATTTATTATGAAAGAGTACTATGTTTAAAAGAAGATAATAATATTTCTTAGTCGACCCAAAATTTGGGGGGAGGTTGGGAGTTCCTAAAAAATAAATTATCGCCTTAAGTCCTAAACTATTGGATCAATCAATCTGTGTCAATTTATGAGATTAACCATACACGTCAAATTAACAACGATCTATTAGAAAATGAGGGCGGATGGTTTCGAAAAATCAATCTATCTATCAATGACATGCGGTCCATGGATGCTGTGGATGCAGCTCATTCCTAAAATTCCAAAACGTCAAGAGTTTTTGTACCGTGTCATATTTGAATATTAAAATTTATTTGACTTTGGTTTATTTATTTATTTTGTTACATGATTATCTATAACAATTGAAAAAATCTAATTTTAAATATGAAAAATAACGAAAAATTCTTCTTTTGGACAGCATCTCCTAGTTGAAAAATACCGCCCGCTACTGCTATCTATCTATCCATACTTATTATAATCGACTTGCGCGAAGACGCCGACTTGATTTTTTAATTTTAAAAACCACTAATAATTCAAGACAAATAAAATTAGGAAATTTAAATTATTATTTTAACACCCACACTACGAAGTCCAGGGGACGTAGCATCCTGGCTAGCAAGATGCCTGCCGAAGGCGGCCTTCGCAGCTGGTCAATTTATATTTTATATAATTGATTGAGAATCAGCACAAGAATAAAGCAACGTATGAATTCACAACAAGATAAACTATTGGAACATTATTTTTCCCTTTTTAAAATAGCTAGGTTTCAAAGGATCTCCCCTCCTTCTTAAGAGAAACCATGGTTGTCAGGTTGTCCTCTGCTTGATGCATATAAACCTATACATATATATATACCAAATTTAACAATGTATATATAATTTATTTGTTTGAATGAAACTATTTTTTCGAAGGTTTGTCTTGGTGAAATATTTTATCTGTTATACATATTTCTCATGGAATCAATTACACGATCGGCTAGTTGAACCCATGAGAAATAACAGATAAAATATTTATCTATTATAATTAAAAACCGTCGATGAAAGTCAAACCTTCGAAACTATAGTCTCAAAAACATAAATTATATACATGTATATATATGTTTATTTATTCAAGCGGAAGATGACCTCATTTTGTTTTCTTTTATTTAATCAACAACTCTGCTACTCTCAGCAAAACAAAATCTTTTCAATTAAAAATAGTCAAATTGCAAACACAAACTACTCTTGAAAATTATTCATCTTTTTCCACTAATTCAAAATTTAATTTCTTTTTTTTTAACACTGTCATTTTCTTCTATTTTATTGGTATTTATAAAAAAAAAGTAATCAATGACTGACTAAAACAAAATTCATAAGCAACCGTAATAGGAAGGAAATTAGACATTCTCTTCGTAATGAGAAAGTAGACATATCCGGCAACATAATTAAGTAGGGTCCACTTGTCCAGTTAAGTGGTGGGGCACCTTTGGTGATTCAGGAGTCTGTTAAGTGACTCAACATCTGTCTTCATGACACATTGACTTAGAGTCTAAGTCTGGGAAATTTATTAGTTATCTATTTTAATGTATATGGCCTTAATTTAATTGTCTCGAAGTAATAAAAGTGATGAACTTTAAAAAAGTACTATCCTACATGCCAATCTGAGCGCATTTTAGGAAAAACCGAATTGGAGTAGTTTTGCAGGAGTGGGGGGGGGGGGGGGGGGGGGGGGGGGGGGGGGGGGGGCCCCCCAGAGCTTTATTATTCACCCCTCCATTTTCATGAAAAATATCCCCCCCCCCCTTGTATTTTATATTTTATTTACTTCTAAAGAAATTAGAAGAGGTTTTTATTGCCTTTTATTGAAGTTATTAACTTGAGCGTTTTATTTTTAGAATATATCATCCTACTTCATCAATTTTCAACCCCCTCCCCCTCTTTTAATGACACACTCTGCGTCTTAACCCCGACCCTTGGACACCCCTGACTTTTGTATAAATTTGGTGACCCCTCCATTTTCATGAAAAATAACTCCCCCCCCCCTTGTATTTTATATTTTATTTACTTCTAAAGAATTAGAAGAGGTTTTTATTGCCTTTTATTGAAGTTATTAACTTGAGCGTTTTATTTTTAGAATATATCATCCTACTTCATCAATTTTCAACCCCCTCCCCCTCTTTTTAATGACGAACTCTGCGTCTTAACCCCGACCCTTGTGGACACCCCTGACTTTTGTATAAATTTGGTGCAGTTTTAATAATATATGTTGAAGTAAAAACCCGTTTTTTTAGTAAGAACCGGCTCTTACTAGTTAAAACGCGTTTCACTGAATACCTTTGCGTCAACTAGAAGTTAACGATGTTAGTTAAGTTTGGTCCAAAGGTCTAGAATCTTCATTTTTGATCTCCCGCCTCATTTTGGGTGTTTATTTTCAAAAAATTTTAAACGAAAATGTCAAAAATTACTATTCTTTCATAAAAAATTACTATTTTTGACATTTTTGTTTAAAATTTTTTGAAAATAAACATCCAAAATGAGGCGGAAGTTCAAAAATAAAGATTCTAGTCCTTTGGACCAAACTTAACTGACATCATTAACTTCTAGTTGACGCAAAGGTATTCATTGAAACGCGTTTTAACTTGTAAGAGCCGGTTCTTACTATAAAAACGGGTTTTTACTGCAACATATATAAAAAATAAAAATAAAGTTTGTCTCTTCGTTTTAGAGTTCCGTTCAAAAGAAAAAGAAGTCAATCTTAGTGTGTATGTTTGTCTGTTCGTCTGTCAGAACATTGCAGCTCGTAAACTAATTAAAATACAAATTTGAAATTTCGAAGTACTCTGTATTCATTTTACTCGAAATTAAAAATCATATTAAAAATTTAGTTTGTGGGGATTGAATTTTTTGTCTGGCCTAAAATAAAAAATATTTTTATCATGCTTTGTGAGGTATTCTTGTAATGATCTCTTTAAGGTAGTTCTTTCACAAATGCAAAAATTCAAAAAGTCTTCGAAACTTTTAATACCTATAAGTCATTAAAAGCATAATAAACACACTGTTAAAATTTGAAGACGATTTACCACACCAAACATGAAATAATTGCAATTAAAAATGAAATTTTTTACATATGGTAGATTGGAGGACTTTCACCATCTTGATGAAAAACTAATATTTGTTAGAATAATATATTCGGAGTGACTTAAAAAGAAATTGATATTATTTACCTAGTAGTTTTATAAAAAATTAAAAAAAACATATTTGAGGGATTATTTTTAGGGGAGGGGATATAAGATCAATGGCTTAGAAACGAACCATTCATAAAGAGGATATGGTAGTGGGAGAAGTACAGTCACGTTAAAAAACATAACCTAAAATTTTAGCACCGTTCATATGTATACGTGGTTACGAGGCTAAAACTTTTTGTGTGGATTGTTGCGAAAGAACTACCTTAAGATAAAGTTAGACAATTTTTTTAAAAATGTACTTCACTTTAAAATGATGGTGTGTGAGAGATTGTACATTGTATGTTGGTTTTTGTACCTGTCAGTGTTCAGAAGTGGCTTAAATTTAAGAAAAAATCCACAAATTTATTAATTCTCTTCTTATCAACAATATATAAGAACAAATTATGTATCTCAAATATTTTAGAAGATATAAGGTGTGAAACTCTTGGTATAAGTCCTGACCCGCACTTGTCCCTCTTATTTTTAGAACAAATCAAAGAGTGTGTTCTCTGAATCAAGACATGTTGAGTGAATCGATAAGAAGTATTCGAGTGAAAACGGTGATGAGTTCCTTTGATTTAGATTAATTAATGTAGACCACCAAAAACTTGCCAAATTTAGAATTAATCTTCTCCCACTTTAGTCTCTTTGACAAAATGATCACACTATCAAAATTTCTGTGAAATGAAAATAATAATTATTAATAATTGTTTAAGTAGATCTGAGGTGAGTCAGACAAGCAAATAAAAATGAAATTTACTTTTTTTTTTTTTTTAATGATATTGATGAGAGAAGGAGATACACCAGAAGGTACATCCCCTAAAGGCCTGTATGGGATGGCCCCTCCATCGTGAAAAGAATAGAGTAGAAGGAAAGAAGCCGGAATCACGAGCCAAATCTCAGAAAGTTAGATACAATCCAATTTACTAAGTTTTTTTAAGGGCTTCGAGCAGTGGTAAATTCTCCGCGCGATAAATTTGGTTAAATTTATCTCCCACTTAATTTATTACCAGACCCTATACTTACAGAAAACATGTCTGGGTATAGCCGGGAATCAAATCCAAGACCTCCGGGTTGCCAGCCAGAGATGCTGACCATTACACCAGGGAGGCGGACAAACTTTTGACAACGTTTCGATTAAATATTCAATCTTTATCAAGACAAAGAATGATATAGACTGAAAATTTAATCCTCTCATTGACAAAAGAATATTTAATTTTTATTAAAACAGGAATAACATGGAATTGGACAATAAATAAAAAACAGAGTTTTTATTAAATGGGCCAGACGTTTCGTCGATATTTCGACTTCCTTAGTGGCCAATCTTATCACTCTTTGTAAAAAGACAATTTCACTATGCGACGAAACATCCTTAATATTTTTTATTATATCTTCAATACATTATTGGCTTCAATTACTCAACAATCCTGAATTTTTTTCTCCTTTTAATTGTTAAAAGGAGAAAAAAGTTCAGGATTGTTGAGTAATTGAGGCCAATAATGTATTGTAGATATAATTAATTGTCTTTTGACAAAGAGTGATAAGATCCATCCACAGATACCTTCAACTCCTACTCAGCCTATAAAATCCCATCTTCTTCTGTTTACGGTGGAGAGGCCAAACCAGGCCTTTAGGGAATGCACCTTTTTGGTGTATCTTCTTCTCACATCAATATCATTAAAAAAAAGATGGGCTACTGAGGAGGTCGAAATAAATCGACTAAACGTCTGGCCCATTTAATAAAAACTCTGTTTTTTTATTTATTGTCCAATTCCCTGCCATTCCTGTTTTAATTAATATTTATTATGGGTGCGAATGATATACAGTTTAATTTTTATTTTTCTGTCTGCTTCCCCTCATATCTGCTCATAATAATACGGCCACATCTTCATTTTATTATTGCTTAATGAACGAAACAAAAAAATAACAGATAAAATATTTCTAATTAAAAGTGTGATGATGAATATCAAATCTTCGAAACTATAGTATCTTACAAATAAATTATATAAATATTTATTTTCATCAAGCAGGGGACAACCTCATTCAACAGTTTTATTATAAGAAATCAAGAGATGCTGCCATCTACTAAATCCGGGGAGTTATGGATAGTTTTTTTATTATTGTCAGAAGGGTTGAATTCACCTCCAAGGGAAGTGAACCCGAATCCCAAGATTGCGAAATTCTACGTACCTCTTCTGAAATATAATAAATAATTATCCATATCACCTCGGATTCAGTAGTTGACAATCTTTTTTGATTTTCTATAGATTTTTTATATTCTTTTGAAATAATTTATTGATTATTTTCAATGTAATGAATAAATACAGTTCTTTTATCAAAAATAATCTCGAAACGTTTTCTATTTTAAAGCAACTACTTTTCTAAAGTTCTATTAAGAAAGCAAGTATTTCTCCCTAAAGGTTTGTATATTTAATACAAATTTTAGATAGTTTTGATAAAAACACTGTAGTATTTATAGACCTACTACTATCGGCAATTTGTCTTTTAAATTCAAAATAGTTTTTAACACCTCCAATAAATGTTTTAAAGTCAAAATTATGTTTTTAGGCTTTTTTTTCTCTAGTACGGCCAATACATTCCATAGAATATTTTAATGTCAGATAACTCACATAAAATGGATTATTTTTCCCTTTTTCAACAAGATTATGATGAACTAAATGTATTTTATTATGTAATAATTTTGAATCGATGAAAGAGCACTATAGATATCAATAAATTAATCAAATACTTTTTGTACAACAAATATGTCCACACTACATTACGTCCCCATAAACGTCCTTGCAGTAATGAGGCGAAACGGCTTGCAAGAGCGAGTCTTATTTATAATACTCATACGTCGTTAATTTTCACATATAATTTATATTAGTTATAGAGCATTAATTTTTTTATCTGGTCAAAAATCTCTTTTTAACGTGGATTCTAAACCTAGTGTGTGTTCTATTCAATTATGCCTTAAAATGGATGTAATTATTGAACTAGGAACAAATGATAAAATCGGCACCTTTAAAATTTGAATTAAAAATAGAATACAGTTTGGACAAGCAGTCGACACCTTTCTTTTATGATGAATAAAAATTCTACTATCTCTGTAAATATATCTTCTTTCGTTTTTTTTCAATGCACGTTTAGGAAAATTTCGCACTTAATAAAAAAGCATCAGGGTAGATGAAATCTCTCTCATTCAAGAGGGATATTTCTTCCAAGGAAAATAAACACCTTTCAAATTTATTAGAATTCTTTCATAAAAAAAAGAAAGATTTTTTAAAATTACTATATTTTATATATTTATTAGGATACCACGCTGGGCTTTCTAAGGAGGGGACTCGAGTTCAAATCCCTATAGTATTTATTAATAATATAAAAATCAAAATACATTTCGGTTCAGTCACTGATCATTATCAAAAACTCAGGGTGACTGTTCAAAAATTCAAATTGAAATGTCCACAGATTCAATGATTGAAACATCGAGTATTTGATTTTATATGTTTGTTTATATATTAAGCAATAAATAAATACAATTCTTTAAAACGTTTATTTAAACATAAAACGTTTTAAAAAAATGGGAAGAATTTTCTTCATAAATATAAATAATGAAATTTTAATCGTACCTATGCAAATATAAATATATTTGTAATTCTTGACCCAATATTACAAATTATTTTGCAGTTGTAGATTACCTTCAAATAATAATAGCATTTACAAAAAATCATTTCTTTCAAAAAAAAAAAAAAAAAAAAAAAAAAAAAAAAAAATTTTTAATTTTTTTTTGTTGGGGCTCTCGTGAAGTGAGTGCTATGTGGTGCTTTGTGCGCCCCCCATCAAGTCGATGGGGTCCTAACAATCTGTTGAGTGTGCAGAGTTGTAGGTTGCGTTGTTCATATAGGGTGTGTGCAGGGGAGGGGCTGCTGGTTGGCATTTGGCCCCTCTAGATTCGCGTGTCCGAATCCGTTCGCTACCTCAGTCGAATCGAGCCGCTTTAATTATAGCATGGGTGAATATATTTCACTCATGCAAAAGCGACTCAACGATCCGACTGAGTCATCTAGCGGCCGTGGCTCAAGGCTCGTCGCCATGAGCAAGAGCGGGCCGCGGGCCGCTACACCACACCCTTTGTTTCTTGTGTGATTGCTGATTACCGACTAGGTCAGCCGGGCAAGGCTCTATCCACCAAGTTGGCGGGTCAAGAGGCTGCTTGCTTTGCAATCACGTCGGGGTCACCAGATATTGTTAATCATCTAAACCAGCAATAAAGTACATTAGACTAAATATTTTATTTTTATTCTTTTTTAAACTATAGTCTAAAATAAATGAAAAATTATCAAATCTGAGTCTTTTTTGGACAGAATGATTATTTAGAAATATTTTCCAGGTAAGATGTGCTAGGTGCATAAAATTATATAAAATGTTCTATTATGGTCACAATGTTTCGGTGTTTACTTCCGAAGCTGATGTTGTATTAGACATAATTATTCAAGACATCATTGTATGGCACCTGTTAAAGATACTTGCTTTCTACTGTTGTTCTTCTTTTTCAGTTTGCAATTCATCCAGATATTTCATGTAAGCTGCAGATGGCAAATGCTTTTTCATTTTGTGTCTCATTAGTACTTTTTTCGAATTGAAGTATAGAGAACACTTGTCACAATGCCAGGCGTAAGGTTTTTTACCACATTGAAAGCGGATATGGTAAATTAGATTATTTTGTGAGGTGTGTCTCAACTTACATTCGGGGCACTGATTTGTTGGATCTTTTTTGAGATGCATATTATAGTTGTGTCTAACTAGAAATCCTTCATGTTTAAATCCTCGGCCGCAAATATAGCAAACATGAGGTCCAAGTTTACTGAGGCTCCACTTATTATCTTGCGGGTCGCGATGAGAGGCAGGTCCGGCGGCTCCAGCTGCTCCACTAGCTACTGCCTGCTGAGCTGCCTCTTGGGCATTTAGGAAGTCCTCATCACTAGATCGTTCTGTCATGTGCCATTGTTCAAATAATCCTTGTCGACTAGATCCTTCGCCGCCATGAGAAGGTCCTGGTTTAGCATGATCTAAGTCTTCATCCAAATCATCATCATCCATTGTCAAATCAACGCTTGCTTCGTTTGGTTCTTCAATGTACTCAGTCTTTGGTTCAATAAGTTCAGTCGGAGGTTCAGTTTTAGAGACTATATTTTCGTGTGGCATTGTAACAGGCATTTGGCCCCTCTAGATTCGCGTGTCCGAATCCGTTCGCTACCTCAGTCGAATCTAGTCGCTTTAATTATAGCATGGGTGAATATATTTCACTCATGCAAAAGCGACTCAACGATCCGACTGAGTCATCTAGCGGCCGTGGCTCAAGGCTCGTCGCCATGAGCAAGAGCGGCCTCGGGCCGCTACAATATTTTCAAAATGCAGTTTATATTTTATCTTTTGTTAATAAATATTGAGATATTATTATTAAAAAATTTCTAATTTCTAAAATATATCGCTTATCTAAATTTTTAACTTTTTAAGAATTTAAAGATCAAATCTACAATTTTTTTTTAATAATAGATAAAAGATTCAATGTTAATGGTAGTTTTAAGTAAATGTATATAATATAATTCCCTGATGACTGAAATATAATCTTTGATATTTTATTAATTAGTCGTTCCTGGGAAGCCAGACCATTCTCCTCAAGATACGATGTGGATAGTCCCGATGACTGCATATTAAACCAACCAGACCTCACTTCACCACAAGGATACAAGTAAATATTTTGCTATTTTATTTTCAATCAATTTAACACTTAATAAATATTATAGAATATTTTTTTAAATTTACTAAAATTAAAATTACATCATCTGTATTGTTCTTGAAACTAATTATACTAAAAATAAATTGATATACACACTATATTATTTCTATTGCCTATTTGTTAGATTCACTTTTTTCTCCTGAACCCGCCAAGCTGTCGTTTTAATGATGATTTAATAATGATTTTGATTCACGAACAAGTACTAAAAAGGTACTCCGAGACTATCCCCTCCATCGTAAAAAGCAGAAAGAGAATAGAGATTTCCGGATTTGAGTCCGAGTTAAATGCATGTGAATGTGGGAAAACAGTTTCATGAAGACAGTTTTATTATCTAATAAGTCATAAAAAATAAACGAATCAGGAAAAGGGTTCGTTCGATATACATTTAATAACTTCTAGAGATCGGAACTCTCTCTCTCATCCGTCTTTCCTGGTACATATCGCTTGTCTTTAAGGTAGTTGTTTCGCGACAATACCAGCAAAAAGTTAATGCTCAAGTATATAGAACAGTCAATATGATCTATAGTTCGCAAGGCCAACACTTTTTGCCGTTTTGTGCCCAAATCTAGCCAATCCCGTGCTCGTTTGAGAAATTTGACAACATCGAAAGAGATTGAATATTTTTATACATGACATTAAAATGACAGATAAAATGAATGTGATAAAATACATTTTAAAGGTCGATTTATTAATCAAAAGTTCTAAATAAACGATTAAAAGCTGTTGCGGTAATGAATGAGGGAAAAAACGAAAAAAAATGTGTACTAAGAGTGCTAATGAAGCAATTGAATAATTGAAGTGGGCGAGTTGGCGAATAACCTAACCTGTTGTCTCACTGTCAGAAAGATATTTTATTAAAAAATATTGTTGATGAAAGGCGATTAGGTTTGAATTCTATTTTTTCAATAAAAATGTCAAGATTGCTATACATTAACCTGGGCGTCAGTACTGGAAAGAAACATACATTTGGGTGGTTAGTGTTTGTATTTTTAAACTTCTAGGGGGTCCTCTGATTATGTGCACAAAATTTGGTTGAGTTTGCTAAAATGGCCTAGATTTCGCCCCCCCCCCCACAATTAATTTTGGCCCCAGAAAAAATATTTTCATTATTATAGGTTTATTTTATTGTATATTTCATTTTTCTTGTTTTTTTTTTTAGTTTGAAAAGATTATAATTTTAAATTCTAACCCCCCCCCTCTTAATTGGGTCGATATGTTCCAAAATCTAACCAGCTCTAATGTCAATGGGCCAAAACCATTTGTGAAATTTGGTTTTGATATTGACACTAGTTTTTGAGCTAGCTCGTCCACAAAAATTTGGTAACGCACAGACTAACTAACAGACATTTTGAGAAAAACAATTATTATTTTGAAAAAAGAAGAAAAAAACGCTTATTTCATGCACGATCACAATACTTGACCAT
>JALMQS010000055.1:3748754-3778769 GCA_024734495.1 Forficula auricularia | reverse complement strand
TAATTTCATTCATAGGCCACCCCAAACCCCCTTTTAGGTCAAAAATATCAAAACGTTATATAGCTAAAAACGTAAGTTAGAAGACCTCTGATACAAATATGAAATTTCATAATAATCCCTTCAGCCGTTTTTACGTGAATTGTGAGAAACTTTTTCGCTTGAAACCACTGAAACAGACAGACATACAGACGGATTTTGTTGGTGTTTTTCGTTCCGCCGCTGCTTGAAACGAGTGCAACCAAAATTTGGCGTGATTTGGAGCAATGTACAGACAAAACTGTAATTTATATATATAGATATAGATAGATAAAATAAAAAATAAATACACTTGCGATTGTTATTTCAAAAAAATGGACTGAAGGGATTGAAAAACGTTATTTTTTAGTTATTATTTAAATTTTGAGTAACCCCGGGGTTCAAATATTTAAAAAAACAAAATTTATTCCGATGCAAAAGGTTAATTTCAAAAGAATAGAGGGGGCGTAAATAAGTATTTTTTTTGGGATTAAATTAAATGTTGGGTCAGTCGCTCAAAATATTTAATTTTAAAAATAAAAATTAATTCAATTTCTTAACTTATATTTTAACGTTGATAAGTTTCTGATGGTAGGAAGATTACTGCGTGCATGATGGAATCCTTTCTGGTCAATCCAACAACTCAAGAAGAGTTTTCATGAGCCGTCCTATTTACCTGGTCAAAGATAGTCCTTCTGGTTTTCAATAGCAAGTGGGAATAGGCAAAGGTGAATTACTCAAGCTCAATAATATATTCCTTTGTTATTTTCCACATGCAGGTCTTATTATAAAATTACTATTATTTAATATGGAATAATACGTTAATTTCAATAATTCTGATATCAAATGGTATATATGTTTAATAAAACTAAATTATTATGAATGTTTATGATATATATTAACGAAAAATTGATTCTAATTAAGTTGCCATGGCAACAATAATATAATTATTTATTATTGATGAAAAAATAAACAAACATAAACAGATTCTTCGTCCTAATATGTATACAATTAAATTAGGTTGGAGTTGGTGGTGTTTCACAAGGAGAAAAATTAAAATACAAAGACTTTACATTTTATTCCAAAAAGTAGGAAATTGGATTTATTGGAGTCAGCTGAAATTAAAAAGGCCATACACCTTAATCAAAACATCTTGAACAATCAAACAGACATCAAAACTTCACCAATAATTGACATCTTAATCAATGATATTTAATTTGAATTGAGTGCGATGAGATGGGGGTCCTCTGATTATGTGTACAAAATTTGGTTGAGTTTGCTAAAATGGCCTAGATTTCTTCCCCCCACAATTAATTTTGGCCCCAGAAAAAAATATTTTCATTATTATAGGTTTATTTTATTGTATATTTCCTTTTTCTTGTTTTTTTAGTTTGAAAAGATTATAATTTTAAATTCTAACCCCCCCCCCCCCCCTCATAATTGGGTTGATATGTTCCAAAAATCTAACCAGCTCTTAATATCAATGGCCAAAACACTTGTGAAAATTTGGTTTGATAATGAAGCACTAGTTTGAGCCTAGCTCGTCCACAAAAATTTGGTAACACACAGACTAACTAACAGACATTTTGAGAAAACAATTATTTTTGAAAAAAAGAAGAAAAAACTGTATTTCATGCGATCACAGTAAGCGACCATACACCCTGTATGGTAAAGTAAAAAATGATTAGCCATACCCTTATCCAGAAAAAATTAAACTTATATACTTTAAAAAGTGAACTAATAATAATAAAAATAATAATATTTTCAAAAATTTCTATAAATATCGTTTGTTATTTTTTAACAAATCATAATCCAACGCCTACGGTTACACCTTATGAAAATTATAATTTTGAAAAAATCTAGCGCACGCGCGCTTTCTACTTTCTATCCCTCTTTCGCTGGTTTAATAAATGCGCTGTTGCCAAAATATTTTTAGTGAGAATTTTTATATACATTTTCATTATTTATTCCTTATTATCTCAGAAACTGTGTTGTAACTATAAATCAAAATTGTCTTAAAATATGTATTGGTTATTGTTTAACTGTTGGTTTAGTTTTTTATAAAAATTGTACGAGTTTCTTAATTATAATTAATGTATGTAAATTTCCGATGTCCGTATAATTTCCAATGCTAAAGAGCCCGAAAAAATCGATTTTTGAAATTAAATATCTCCAGAACTTTGTATTGTTCATCAATTTCGTTTTTTGCCACCAATCGATGCACAAGTATTTCAATAATAATATATCTAAATTTCAGAAAAATCCTACGAAAATCGCATTTGGCGGAACAACTACCTTAAATTAATTAACTTTTAATTTTAACTTTTACTTTCATTTTTTCCTGGTTCTGGGTGGGGGGGGGTGCTTCGGCACCTTTATTGTGTAAAAGTGCCAGAACTCTAGTTCATTCGGTTTTGATAGAATGCACTAATGACGTTTTGGGTGGGGATAGAAATGAATCTTCGGATGAGAGTAGCAATGGCCAAAGTCAGTGTAACCTGGAATAGTACGAGGAATCTGTGTTGAAGTGACGTCAACAGTGCGGCCAAACAGGAGATAGGTTAGTTTTGCACTGTTTAAGTTTTATTTTCTTAAACCGAGTCCTGGCAACATAAGCCAAATGGAAGTTAAGTCAGTGATGCACAACTTATTATATAATAATGGTATGTATTTAAATTTAATTAGATATTAAAGAGGATGATAAAAGAAGAATAAATAAGAAAAAAAAATCGGATATCATAAACGAACAATTCAAAATGCAGAATTGAAAATTATGTAAAACTTCAACAATTATCTCGAAACTTGTTTTTTGCAGTTTGGTCACTAATGTTCTCAGCAGGCGATATAAACTTCAGTATTTCAATACTCGTATACACAGAAACCTTAAATTCTGACCTAATCCCTGAAATTTCTTCTTTTCATGATTCAAGGGTCCACCCCAGACCACAGAGGTTATACCTTTTTGATGTAGGCAACTTCTTCTTGTAAAAATATCATTCTAAATAAAAGAATTCCTTTCGTGTGTTTTCCGGGAGTTTGTTCTATTCGCTTATAAAACGCCTCCTTAAGGATCTCTCATATAGTCTTTCTATGCTTGAACGCCTCCAGATCTTGCTCAAGTTTTATTATTGTACTTGGAAATATTTGGAAGTACAAGTGGAAGTAGGTGTACAGCATATTAGGTGGCGGTTCACCCCTCGATTAACCATATCTTCCCAACACCATAATGTATTTTTCATTTTTACTGTTTACTTAACTTTAGATTTGACAGATAGACAGGGTCTGCCTTCGGAGGGGGGGTTCAAACCCCACCCCTCCTCCCCTGTATACGCCACTGATTTAAGGGGTGTTGAATGTTTGAAAATCTGGTGTGTGAGCAAATGAGGCTTTCAAGGTGATATACTTTTTTTTAACTCAAAGTATCATCTTCATCCAATATTGCTTGCATTTCGGCGTCTTCAAACTTTTTTGGTGGTTTTCTACTTTATTTATTTCTCACATCAAAATCATTATCTCTGAACCGTTGAAACCATCTTTTGCATGTTGCTTCTGATAAAGCATGATCACCATATGCCTCGACAAGAATTCGATGCGACTCTGGAGCACTTTTCTTCAAATGAAAACAAAAAATTAATGCTTTCCGCAAATCATCAATTTGTGGTACAAAACGACATTTTTAACACGATGAAAAAATATGATGTTGTTTGTTCAATGACTTAATGTATATTAAATATGTTTAACAGATGACATACCAACGAATCAAAAAAAAAATTAAGACTCGTTCACATTAAATGTCCCCTATCGACACATTTGTATCTTAACGCTCACTTCATACCGGTATACCTGGTATTCTCATTTCTCCCATTACATGAACCGTAAAACTTATTTTGTTTATTTTTTTCAGAGTCCGTCATCCATCCCCTTATTACTACGGCGACCTCTTCTTGGATGAGAGCGAAGCGCTCGCACGACGGCTGTTTGCTAGCGAGCACGAACGCTGCCGCCGTAGGGCGATGCCCCCCCGGCAAGACGATCCCTCGGACTTCGAGCTCTCTCCTCCACCCCCGCCGCTCCCACCACCCCTTCTGCAAAGCAACCACCCCCTGCCTGACATGGCGAGAGAGAGGCGATTATACGAAACGGCCTTTGACTCCAAGGTCAACCACAACTTCTTTACTTTGAACTTAGTCTCTCAGAGCGGAAAATACCATCTTTGACGATCAGAAATTTTTTTTTTTTTTTAATCCAACAATAAAGAATTACTAATATGAATATGCAATGGAATTTTTCGTGGGTACTGGAATATAGATAGACAAAAAACTTAAATTATTTTTATCTAAAATTCAGACATTTTTAAACAATAATAATAATAAAAAAACAACGTACTCGCCGATCGTCAAGTTTTTACTTTACCATGGTCAAGTATTGTAATCGTTCATGAAACAATACTTGACCATACACTTTATGGTAAAGTAAAAAGTGGTTTTTTCCATCTTTTTTTTGAAAATCCTAAAAACGGCTTAAACTATTTTGATTATAAAAATTGGGCGAAACCATGGCACTTCGGCATACAAAAAAGCCCTAATAAGTGAATATCGAAAAAATTATATTTTATATGCGTTACCAAATTTTTGTGGACGAGCTAGCTCAAAAACTAGTGGAAATATCAAAACCAAATTTCACACGTAGTTTTGGTGCATTAAGATTAAGAGCTGATTAGATTTTGGTGCATATCGACCCAAAATTAAAGGGGGGGGGGGGTTAAAAATCGAAAATCTAGCCCCTTGTACCAAACTCAACCAAATGTTGTATACATAATCAGTGGGCGCCCAGTAATCTAAAAATGCAAAAACTAACCCTCCCCCCTACATGATTATAAATAATTTTATTAAATATTAAATATAAGAGAGGGGCCAGGTTGTATGGTAAAGTCAAGTGGATGGCCACATCAGAACGTGCCAATTTATTTATTGAGAATTCGATGTTTTGTTGTTTACACGTACATTTGTTGAAAACCTTAAACTGAAATCATCTATATTAAATATTTTTTGCTAGAAAATGCTATAACGAATGGAGTCTTAATTCTGGAGTCGTAGCCAAGTGCTTGTGAAGAAGTCATAAGTCATAAGTTGACTGAAAGCATTTGACATGGCGCAAGACAGCCTGAGCTTGGAGTCAAATGCTCTCATTCAATCTTATGGAATGAATGACTTCTTTACAATCACTTGGCAACAACTTCGGGATTAAGTGTTAAAACCTTGCCCATCTTAATGTTAATATCAAAATAAAAATCTCTAATTTATGTAATTTCAGTTAGCCTAATTTAATGTTCTACAATTTCATCTGCATTGAATATTTTTGCTTATTTCGTTTTACCGTGTGCCTTCGTTTTCTTTTTTACAAATCCAATATTTTTAAATGAATTAAAATTATTTAAAAAAAAAACATTTTTTTTTTAAATTCAAAAAATATGAAAAATAGAATATTAAATAAATATAGTTATTTTAATAAAACAATCTGAAAATGTTACAGTCAGTCCTCGATTTACGCGATTAAAAAAAAAAATACATTTTTTTTAGATTTTGCTATTAGTTGACAATGCACCGGGACATCCGCCTTGTGATAATGAAAATATAAATATAATTATATTCAAACGCCTCCCAATCGATCACAAACCCAAAGGTTGAAAATTATTTTTTCTTTACCCCGGGGCGCAATCACAACGAGCCCGCGTCGAAAGACAATAAAGAGAAGATTTTGTTTATAGAAAAAAGGATCCGCCTGGTTCGATTGCGAGACGGAATATAGTTTATTTAGTATGAGTCAGGCCACTACAGAGCTGCGAAAATGAACGAAGAGGAGATTAAAGATTAAATAAAAGTGAAATTCTAAATTCATATAGACATTAAGTATTAGTTTGAGTTAAGGGATCAGTGGCTAAGAGTATAAGGATCTGATGCTCTTATGAAAGCATCGCACCGGACTTGCGAAGATCCTGGGTCCGAACCCCCGCGGATCCTTTTGTCTATAATAAATTTTTTCTCTATGTTCTCTAATTTATGAAAATAATATTTATTCCTCCGAATACAACATCTATTATTCAACCAATGGATCAAGGCGTAATACATATACATTTAACAAATATTACCTAGGAAATACATTTAGGCAAGCAGTTAGAGCTGCTGATGGACAGAACGGAAAATCTTAAGCAAATTTTGGAAATTTTTGCCAAAAATGCTAAATTTTGTGCTTTCCTCGACTTTCGCGAAAACCTTCGGAACCAATTAGTCAAGTAATTCGAGGACTTACTATATTTAATTTCCAAACGTTTTAAGAGAAATGGTCCCTTTATCAATTAAAAATTGGAAAAATAGTTACTTTATTATTCCTTCTTAAAGCAGCTATTTTTCTAAATTTCTATTGATAAAGGGAGAATTTTTCACGAAACTTTTGGATATTAAACACTTTGAGATTCTTTTTATATTTACAGTGACTTAGTACTTACTGAATATTACTTAAGGTTGTAAGGTGTTATTAACTTTATTAAGTTTTTTCTATTCTTTACTTATAATAACTCAATGTTTTCAACTTATATTAATATTTGTTTATTTTTTTGGTGAACAGGTGAGCTCTATTTCTTGCGGAGGAGAACTTGAACCAGACTTATGTAGGGCTATCCAGGGTCTTTCAATAAGAACAGCAGAATCAGTCACAACAGTCGCTTCCATAGTGTCAAACCCTGGAGCGCCTGCCATAGCAAGCACTTCAACGTCAGCTCTTCCTAAGCCCCGGACTCATGGTCGGAGAACTGGAGGAAAATACTCCAGTACAGAATCTATGGCTACAACAAGTAGCTCAGCTGGCAGCTTGGAATCTTTACGTAGTAGCACTAGTGAAGGAAACAGAAGTACAAGTAGCAGTGAATCACAAAGAAGTTCTTCCTTAAGCTCTCACAGTTCCGATCAAGGTGGAACTGGAAATGGACCCGGACTTCTCGGAAATTTACATTTATTGTCACCGATTTCTGATCGAAGCCAAGAACCTAGTGAGACCGGAGAAAATAACAGGAATAATAATAGTGGAAAAGGTTCTCCTGAAGATGGTTCTCATTTAGGAGTGGTGGCCCGAAGTACTGCTCTTGGGAATATTGGGGTTGTCAAGCCCGCCCGAAGACTTCCAAATCGAAATATCACCCATGTAACGCTCCAACAACAACCTAGCTCTAGCCAAGGCTCTGATTCGGGCATATCAATTGGTAAGTAAATTCAAAAGCAATTTCTAACAATAATTTGTTTAACGAATCACATAAATATTTTTTTAATTTTAATTTAGCTCCTGAGTTGGCCGAACTTCCTTTCGATATGCCAAAACTTCGACGTCGTCGTGCCACTAGTGTCGCACTTCAACATGATAGTGGATGTGGAAGTGCAGCTTCCTTGGATCTTCCTTTGCCATTTGATATGCCGAAATTAAGAAGAAGACTAAAAGCTTCACCTTCAGGAAGCTCTCGCCCGACTCTCGGGCTATTTAGCGAACCTGCTTCCATGGATAGCGCTTCCGCAGAGCTTTCTCTTGATCTTCCGAAACGCCATTCTCCACCTGGTATTGACAAAATTTTATGTTACTTTAATTATTTTTATTTAATATAAATTCAATCAATTATTTTAAGAATAAATTTTATTTTTATAAATTTATTTATAAAAATTTTTAGTAATTTTACCTATAGATAAAACATATAAGTAATAGTTGTTTATATTTTTGCAGTTCTAAAAAAACCGAGTTTAAGTCTGGACATGTCACAGTGTAAAAAACGAATGGATCTCTGCTTGAATTTATCTGGAGCTTCATCAAGTCTTGCTGGAGAATCGATAAATGTGAATCTCCCACTCGAAAGACAGGGGTAAACTTAAAAAAATATATCTTTTGGCTTACATTACATTTTTTAGATATATCTAAGAATATTTCAATATATGTTATGATGGAGTGGCCTCTAGTAATGAAACAAATATTTTCGAATAAATATATTTATTCTAGGGTCGCTTCTACCTTCATTTCAACACACGTTTCGTAATTCCTTCCTTTCTTCTTCAGGGTTCAAAAGGGTCAATGAAAGATGCATATAAATGTACACTTCCCATCTTCTGTATCAGTGCTATTAATTTTGTCTGATATTATCATTGAATAGACACAATTTTCTTGCAATTATATACTTATTGAAATGACATATTTGAACCCTGAATAAGGAAGAATTTACTTCCGAAACTATGGTTGAAAATAGGTTGAATGGACAGACTCTACAATCAAGATTTTATTGGAAAATAGTGGTTTAATTTCCTTGGATTACCATTCGATTATAATTTACTTTTAGTTAAATATATTCATTAATAAAGGAGTTATTTTTCCTAAGTTTGTCAATAAAATTTTTTATAGCATTAAATAATCATCAAGAATATTGCAAAGTGGGAATAATTTCATTCGAATATCTTAATTTTAATAGAACAAGAAAAAAAATCAAAACGAATATATTTTTTATAGATAAACCGATTAAAGTAGTCACCCTCCTAGATGGTTTAGATTCATTGGACATTCTATTTAACGGTATATCACTCGCGTCCATAATAATTATTAATTAAAACAGGAATAGCATGGAATTGGACAATAAATAAAAAACAGAGTTTTTATTAAATGGGCAGACGTTTCGTCGATTTGTTTCGACTTCCTCAGTGACCTATTTTTATCACTCTTTGTCAAAAGACAATTGCACTACGCGACGAAACATCTTTAATCTTTTTTATTATAACTACAATACATGGCCTCAATGGTTGAGTAATTGAGGCCAAGAATGTATCGTAGTTATGATCAAAAAAATTAAAGATGTTTCGTTGCATAGTGGAATTGTCTTTTTACAAAGAGTGATAAAATGGGCCACTGAGGAAGTTGAAATAAATCGACGAAACATCTGGCCCATTTAATAAAAACTCTGTTTTTTATTTATTGTCCAATTCCCTGCTATTCCTGTTTTAATTAATTATATTTAACTTTATTACTTTTCAAAATTAATTATAATAACTTTTGCGATTAAAGCGAAATAATCTGACGTAATCTTGGAAAAAAATTAGCTACTAGAACTAGACTGTACAAGTATACGTAGTGATTAGATAAATATTTTGTTTAAAAAGAAACGATTTCATTTCTCTTATAATTTTTCATTATTAGAATATATTATTTTATTAACTTTACAAATGATTTTTATAATCGCATATTATCCCTCCGCCTCCGATCAGCCTTCACCCTATCAAATCTGAACACACACAAACACATTAATTTTTATATATAAGAAGAAGATTAGTGGTTTTCTTTATCTTTGGGCAGTCTTTCCATTAATTCAGCTTTCAGCATTAAATGCTACCTCACTTTCTTCACTATACTTCTTAAATTGACACATTTGAACTCTGAATAAGGAAGGAAGAACTTTCTAAAAGATGGTTGAAATACGTTGAAGGGACACTACAAAAAAGGTTTTTATTTTTAAATTAAAAGGTTTTTTTAGTCACAAACTAATAAAAGACAATAATTTCAATTAAGTATTATTATTTATTTTATTTATTCACCAAAGAGTTTCGGTCACCACTGTTGACCATCTTCAGTAGTAAATTTCGTTCAAGAATTTTATAACAAAAAAAAAAAAGATTTTTTTAGAAAATATTTGTTTCATTTCTGAGCTACCACTCCAACGTCGTGATTCTTTTTACAAAGGAGTCGTGATCCTCATTTCTTCATTAATAAAATTACCTAGATATTGTAGGAAGTTAAAATTAAAAGAAGTTGCAAACACATACAGTATATAGAGCGAAGAGGGTGAAACCCCAGCCTTCACCAAGTGGAGGCCTGTCCGAGATAAATCGTAGGGGGTGAAACCCCGCCGCCCCCTACAATATAAAATACAACGTTTTTTCGTTCACTTCATCTGTGATCATTTTCATGTGTGAATCCCGAGAGGCAACGTCAGAGAAAATTATTTTAATATATTTTGATTTTATAATATGTTTTTGAACTTGAAAATTGTTTTCTTTTTAGCTGGTACCATGGATCGATTACACGTTTAGAAGCAGAAAATACTTTGCGGGTGTTATCGGAAGGAAGCTATCTTGTCAGGAATAGCGAGTCTACGAGAATGGATTATTCCCTCTCCTTGAAGTAAGTATTCTTTTTTTATTCAGGCTTTTAGTTGTCTTTATTTCATTAATAGAATAAATTCAGGAAATTTTAAAAATTCAACAGTGTCCTGATGGTATTCAAAGACAAATAATTTAATTAAACTAGCTCTATATATTTTGATTCCATTTTGATCTTCACATTTTATAATTCAATTTTCTCATGGTAAAAAGCAATGGGGGAGCTTTAAGGAACTGTTAACATTCTTTTAATTTTCAAGGAATATGTGATTATATAAACTTTTTTTTAATTTTGTGTCTGTATATTAATTTTAACAAAATAGCTTTAGCTGATGTTTTTATTACTATTATTTATTTATTTGCCGACGTTTCAACAAATTTCTTGTATTTCAAATCTTCCAAATGAGTTATTTTTAGCTATAGATTTATTTTCAATGGCTCCCCTGTGGACCGGGGATAGAATAGGTCCACAGTTTCCCCTGCTTGTCGTAGAAGGCGAATAAAGGGGTTTATATGTGAGGCTAATTATCTCACTCCGTGAAAAACTTCTTAGTTACAAAAGCAAAACATTGCCTTGGGATCAAATTTCTCAGAATAAATCAATTCGCTGAACGATGCTAAAGCAGGCCAAGGTCCACTGTAGTCTGTCGAACCAAGCATAGAACAAGAATTTAAAATTAAACATTTTTCATTTTAAAAAGCCATTCGCTTGATTATAAATAAATCTAATATACTATTTCAAGCTCAAGGCTTATTGATTTAGACTTTATAGTTGAAATAACTTCACCCAGAAGCTTTGAGTAATACAAACATTTTCTTTTAAATCGGCTCTTCACATTTTCATTTAACTTTTATTAATCTCAATAAAACAACTACACAATTTTTAACTGACTATAAGAAATAAACTCTAAATTTTGCACTTTTCAGAACAAATAGATTGTTTTATTTTTATTATTATTATTATTTTGTTTTTTTACAGCACCAACAAAGTTACCCTACAATACAAATCAAGGTGTGGTTTGTTTTTCTAAGATTCAGAACGAACACATTGTAACTCACAGATATCACGATTTTCTTGATTTTTGGCAAATATTGTTTTCTTAATATCTTGTGGTGTCTTAAAGTCTAAAAGTAATATTTTAAAATTGTTCTTTTATAAAGTCTTTGATAGACATAATCTTTTACTACTTGAAAAACTGTTACTGAAACCACCTAGATTAATAAGTATTTTTGATGGTAGATATATATTTATTTATATACCTGTTCACAATATCATATATCCTACTATTACAATTCTAGTGAAGATATAAAATACAACTCACAGTATTCTTCTATAGGTATTAAATTAATTTCACTGCAAGCAACACGATTCAGTTTGTGACGACTTATTACAGTAACAGTACATAAAGAGAGCTTTATTTATCAAAGCTCTAGATTAGATCTTTCTTAAACATAACGTCTCGTGTACTATTAAACTGCTACTCACCTAACACCTAACCAGGCTACATGTAGTTAATTTCTAAGATCTTAGTATGCTTTCTGCTTTTAAACATAAACAAAAATTAAACCTATGCAGCCGCCCATGATCGTATTACTTGATCTCTATATATTGTTAGTAGATTTAAATTAATATATATTTAACAAAACTGATCTAATTTCGAATGTTTTTATTTTACAGAAGTGCCAGAGGATTTATGCATATGCGGATTCAAAGGTGTCAGGAAACCGGAAAATTTATTCTTGGTCAATTTAGCAAACCATTTGAGTCGATCCCTGAAATGATTCACCACTACACGGTGAACCGATTGCCAATAAGGGGAGCCGAGCACATGTGTCTCTTGCATCCAGTCATTGATCAATTACTATGAGATCATTGTAACACATTCTTTCCTTCCTTCCTCAAATCAGCCGAGCCAAAAATGATCTGGCCAGTCCTGAACCGAGCCATGCCAAGTCTGGTGGCGTCCTTAAAGTTAAGTATCCTTCTAGAAACCGGCCACTTCGGGTGAATTTGATGGAATTCTTCCATTCAAACTGTATCATATAAAAAATATATATATTGTTTGTTTATTGATAACTCTTATTTTCATCAGCAGCGTTTTCAGTAACAAAATGTACAAAACAGTTTAGGTACTTTACTGAGACGAAAGGGGGACATTTACAGAATTTTTAGAACAAAGAAGTAAAAAAAAAAAAAAAAAAAAAAAAAAACTCCATCCATAATCTAGAACAGAAGATTCTATTTTATTTATAATTGTTTTAGATGAATCTATTCTTATAATTATGTATTCGAAGTCCCAAAGGATTCGCTGAAATGCTGCGGTGATGAAAATAAATAAATCAGCATATTTATTAATTTGGACTAAACTGCAGTTTAATATAAAAAAAAGTAGTCAATTGAATCGGTACTTAGATTTTTTATATTTACTAGAATACAATAAAAATATTTTTGGTTGTTGAGTGTGGATCTATATATGCGACGTGTGAAAAGAGAGAAGAAAACTAGAAAATAACTTGGACGATTCAATTCTAGTAGAAATAAAATAAAAATAAAAAATAAAAAGTTTACCTTTTTTAACTATTTAAAGTGAAGTAAATTAATATTTAAATATTAAAGATTTTCATTTATCGAAATTAATATATATTATAATATATAAACCCGGATATTTTTTAAAAATTATTAATACACCAAATTTCGTTCCTAAACATTTTCTAATGAGTAATATATGGATGGAAATATTACTCACTTGAATAAAAAACAAAAACAAACAAAAAAAACAAGCAATAAATTAAATATTATAGAAATATAAATAATCAATTTATTCAATAGCATTAAAAACAAATTCCTGATATAAAATAAAGAAATAATTTTAAAAAGTTGAAAAAAAAATATTACTATTAAAACAACAACCAAAGAATTTTTACATGATCTATTCTATTAAATATTGTGAGAAAAATTATACTATTATTTATTTTTTTGCTATTTTTTAGAAACTATTATAATCATTCATTTAAACTGCATTTTACCAATAATTTGATATTTTTAAACTAAATATAGTTGATTTTTTCGATTCAAAATTTCTTTTATAAAATATTGTTGAATTCCGTTGCTGTGTGTTGTTTATTCCATAAAGATCACGCATTGTGTATTGAAACAAAAAAAAAAATCGATTTTCGAATCCTACTTCTTTAGCTATACTTGATAATAGCATTAGAATTAGAAATCGAAACGTCTCTGAAGTTACCCAATGTTGATCTTGATGAGAAACCCCTCACACTTTAATCTTGTTTCTGATTTTATATAAACGTTTTGAATGTTTTAATAAATTCTTTTGCATTATTTTCTTTTATATAAATATATTTTATAGAATATATAGCATGTTTTTTATTTTTAGTTTTATTTTTCTCAAAATACTATATTCTCAACTATTTGAGATCATTTTGAAATAAATTAACTACTAGAAGCCAAACTGTGTTTGAATAGACATAATGTAATGTGTCATCGTTATATATAATATATAATATAATTATTTTTTTGAAATTTGCTCCTATTTAGATAATTAGAAGTTATTTTTCATAAGTTTGACAATAATAATTTTTAAAGCATTAAATAATCATCAAGAATATTGCAAAACAGGAATGATTTCAGTCGAATATCTTAATTTGAATAGATCAAGAAAAAAAAATCAAAACGAATATATTTTTTGTATATACACCGATTAAATTAGACACCCTGTTGGATCATTAGGATGCTTTAGACATTCCATTTAATTTTATACTTTTCAAAAATAATTAAGTATAATCATTATAAAATCTTTCGCTATTAAAGCGAAAGAATCTGACATGATCTGGGAAAAAAAGTAGCTCTAGACAGTACAAGGTGACAAGTACACGTACTGATTAGATAAATATTTTCTTTAAAAAGAAACGTTTTTATTTCTCTTTAAATTTTTTATTAGAATAAAATATTTTATTAACTTTACAAATCATTTTTATAACCGCAAATTATTTCCATTATTAATTACAATTTATTTTCTCATTAATCAAATGTTAATTAATAGTTTTAACAATTTATATTATCATTATGTTTGTTGTTTTTGCAGTCAAAATCACGAAGTAGGTACATATAGAATTCAAAAGCATTATCTATTTTCGGCATAAAATATTTATATTAAAAAGATTTTCGAAAGATTTCCCCTTATTTATAATCATGCAATTAATAATATAGAACACCGTGATTTTTCTTAATTTTTAGTCACAATATTAAAGATCTAATTCTAATTGAAGGTGGATGTCGGAGCAGGCGGCCGGAAGTGTTCCTGTGTTCGCAGGGAAAAAATGATTGGGGTCACTCCCACATCCGGTGCTACAACCTTTTCTTTAACAAGGAAAGATTATCAATCAAATTGCTTATTAAAGTAACGCAAAAAATAATAATGTTATTTACCAATTTATTTTACGTAAAAATAACAAATTGAAAACGAACAAATTGACATTTAACGTTTTTCTATCTTAATTATATATATATATATATATATTTAATGACATCATCACACATTTCACGTCCGGCCACTAGCTTGCTTAGTCCATCATTGATAAATAATTAATAAAAACTCTCAATTTTGCTATTTTTTTTTTAATTGATACTTTGATAAAATCTCAATGATAAAACTTTATCAAAAAAAAAAAAAAACTAAACAAACCCACAAAATTAAAAAAAAAAGGATTTATCCCAGATAGTGTATAGAGATATCTTCTGGATATCTTACCGAGCTGTCTTTATGCGATTAGAAATTGAAGTATTAGACCCTTCATTAGCTGTAAGCAAAACATTCGATAAACTAACATTGTAATTGTATATTTTAGGTAATATTAGAATATTCGGTTTATAAAATTTAAAATTTTATTAAAAAAATATTTAAATTAATTTAATCATAGATAGAAAAAGTATATATATCGTAAAAAACAACGTTTTGATAGTTACACAAATTTTGTTTATTGAAAGATTAACAAAACATTATATAAATAAATTAGAACTCTCTAACTCAGTTACTTATTGCTTGTTTTCTTTATAACTAATATGAAGTTGACTTACATCACTTTGGAAATCCACTATATATATTTATGTACAATAGGGTAGTTCTTATTTTGATTATTTTCGATTTTTGCGCTGACATAGACTCATATGGTTCTAAAAAAATAAAATAAAAATATCGCCCAAGTTTCAAGTCTCAATCTCAATTATGACCTGTGCCGCAACAGCGATGCAAGTTACCGATCTAAATGACATGGGATTTTTGGCATTGAACGATCAATTTTTTATTCCGGTCGAAATAATTCTTCAAAAAATTTGAAACTCTGCAGACTCTATCCTTATAATGGTAGCTATCCTTCAGAATTCTTACAGATTTTTGGCTATTATAATTTTGGAGTTGTCGGCTAAGTAAACACTCCTCCTATGTTTTTAGGCTTAGTTAAGTTAGGTTAAGTTAGTTATTTAAGTTATAGACTCCAAAACTATAATAGCTAGAAATCTGTAAGAATTCTGAGGGATAGCTATTATTATAAGGATAAAGTCTGCAGAGTTTCAATTTTTTGAATAATTACTTTGGCCGGAAAAAAATTGATCTTTCAAAACCAAAAACCCCAATGTTGTTTAGATGGGAAACTTGCATCGCTGTGCGGCACAGGTTGAAATTGAGATAGAGCCTTGAAACTTGGGGGATATTTTTTTTTATTTATTTGGAACCATATGAGCCTCTGTCAGTCCAAAAATTCGAAAATACCCAAAATAAGGACCACCCTAATGTACATCCATGTGACAGAGAGATTAATCATCCACTTGGGCTATCCATCAATTTTTTTTGTTTCTTAGTATGAATTATAAAATCGTGAAGTTAACTGTAAAAAACAACAAATTCAGTTTTATAATAAAAATATTATATTCAGTTTTATTACATACATTATAATCAATTTCATTACATATATTATATTCAGTTCTATAACAAATATATTAAATTCAGTTTTATAACATATATTATATTCAATTTTAGAACACATATTATATTCAGTTTAATATCATATATTATATTCAGTTTTATAACATACCTACATTATAATCAGTTTTATAACATATATTATATTCAGTTTTATAACATATATTATATATTCAGTTTTATAACTACACATTATATTCAGTTTTTATAACATATATTATATTCAGTTTTATAACATATATTATTTTCAGTTTTTTAACAAATATATTATATTCAGTTTTATAACATACATTATATTCAGTTTTAATAACATACATTATATTCAGTTTTATAACAAATATTATATTCAGTTTTACAACATACATTATATTCAGTTTTATAACAAATATTATATTCAGTTTTATAACAAATATTATATTCAGTTTTATAACATACATTATATTCAGTTTTATAACAAATATTATATTCAGTTTTATAACATAAATTATATTCAGTTTTATAACATACATTATATTCAGTTTTATAACATATCGCACCTCGGCAAGAATAATGTCAAAACTCAAAAAACCTCATTTTACAGTACCTACAGCAAAAATAGAGTTCACTTAGATTGTGAAATAAAAGTCCAAATAGTTTAGAAAGGGCAATTAGTGCAACATGTAATTTTATTAGTTGGGAATTGAGTTACTTACTTATTTTATCCACTTTGAACTTCTTCATATTTTTTCTATGCTAAAGAAAATTGTAGGTACTTTGAGTTTTGTCACTCTTCCTGAATTGAAAATCAAAATTTTGTTAGTTATGCCTTTGTGTCAATAATTAGAAATGTAGAAGTTCATTATCTTACTGTAACAAGTGGAAAAGGATTGGTATTTAAGCAAAAAACACAATGTATTCTCAAAATCTCACTGTAATAAATCTAGTGTTGTATTTGGTTGTTGAGAATTAAATTGACTGCCTACTAGAACGACACTTCCGTTACCTAAATGTCAGTTTAGCAACTGCAGAAGTGTTATTAAGCCAGACTTGTAGAAACAAAAATTGTTGTTTTGAATATTCTTGCATTTTTGAGTTATGACGTTATTCTTGCCGGGGTGCGATATATTTTATTCAGTTTTATAACATACATTATATTCAGTTTTATAACATATATTATATTCAGTTTTATAACATACATTATAATCAGTTTCATAACATATATTATAATCAGTTTTATAACATACATTCGGTTTTATAACAAATTCAATATATTCAATATATCTTTCGATTCATACATATCTTGAAGTTTATAATTTGTGATTTTTTAATATATCTAATTTGGACTTTTACTTTTGTTATTTTATTTAATCCATTAAATCTAATTTATTTTATTTTCCCTTATTTTTTTTATTTCAGTTTAGTTTCTTTTTACAGTCTAATAGAAAAAATAAAATAACGTTTTTAATTATTTAGAATATAGTTTTCTTTTATCGATAGTTCTATAGTATATGAATATATATTTGATACAATTTTAGGAAGAAATTTTATATTCACTAAAAAAGATATATTGTCAACAAATATACCTAAATATAATATATACCTAACTAGATTTGCTTATTGGAAAAATTAGAAAATATCTAATATTAGATATCGATATTTTAAATTAAATAGAAAAATCAATAAGAGAAATTTCTAAATATAAGACTTAATGTAGATTAATTAAAATATTCTGAACGCGGTTCTATTTCGGATTCAAAAATTAATTTTTTTATACTTCTCTTAAAAAAATATTGTACTCTAATCGAATATTTGAAAATATCTCTAATATTTTTAAGCTTTTTCTAATATAACTCATATTATCTAGAAATGTTCCAAGCACTTCTTATCAAATTTATTGAATTTAATTTGCACGTTTTTGAATATCAAATTGATAGATAATCTGAATTTTATCTTCAAATTTATTGACTAGAAAATATGATATCTCTGTGAATCAATTTGTTATTATTGAGTTTTATAATCCAATCTAAAAAATAAGCGTGTCGTCTGTTTATTTGCTCTCTTATCAGGAGATTGAGAAAAAATTGGCATATTATTTCTATTTTATGAGACTCATACAAGATTATGGAAAACAAAAGTGTCCATAATGGTATTTTAGCGCGTTTTTTCTCAGTATTTATTAATGGTTTTCTGTCTGGACCCTTGGGTCGAATAACACACAAAATAAATTGTACAAAAGGTTCTTCATTGGTTCGATTTTCCTCTGTAGGGATTACTTTTTATTTCTTCTGATTGTTTCTTATGGGAATGGGATTTAAAAAACACCAATTTTTATCAACTATTGTACATATAATGGACTTAACCGCATTGGCTTCCGGACGACTCATCTATAAGTTACTTAATATTGATTTTAATTCTCCTTCAAATTTAGAAATTGTAATTGAATGTAATGGAAGGCAGCCCAGAGGTTAGAAATTGTATTTTTCGTTGGCTGCTCCACCAGAAAGACAACACTAGTACAGTTCAAGGGAACCGCGAAATTTTAAAATAATTATATTTAATAGTCTGATAGTTTATTCTACATATCGAGAATTAGTTAATTTTTTTTCAAAAATAATTAAATAGTTCTCGATATGTAGAATCAAATATCAGACTATTAAATATAATTATTTAAAAATTTCGGGGTTCCCTTGAATTTAAAACAAATTAAAACTAATGTTTAAAAAGTATACTTATTTCAAAAAAACACTAGTACAGGTTCATAATAAAATTAGTTTTTTTTTGACTCCTTCAAATTGGTGAGTGGATGGTTTTGAAATGTGTTTCCAGCCAAATTTCTTATTCAACCGATTGGTTCTCATACGTTTTTTTATATAAATCCTAATTCAATAAATTTTTTTTTTTTTTTTTATTTTATTTTATTTTAATCTATCTTTATTGTTATCGCTTCCTCAATTTCCATTATTTGTAGAATAATTCAGGAATCCACCGAATTCCCTCTGGCTGTATATATCTTTTGTTAGTCTTGTAACATCTCGTCCACAAGAAACTCAGGTTTAATTTAATTAAATCATTTAATACCCTTTTCAGGAGTTTATCGTTCCACTTTTAGAAACTAGAATAGATTTACCTCCAAACACTTTAATAATTTAATCTCAAATAAAAAAGAATTTGATAAAGTTTTAATTTTATTTCAAAATGTATTGATCATAATATAATGTTTAGTCAGCCCATTTTTTTACGTTACGCCCCTGTTAATGAGACTATTGGTTGCATACCATTCAGAGTATTCCAATAACCAGCCACACTCGAAGCATTTCCTCAATATCTCCTTGTGACCGAAGCAAGACAAGTCATTACTTTATTTATCATCCTTGGATTCAGCCTATATGTAATATATTTATTTATTTATATAGTTTGTTTTTTTATATATATAAACACGTTGTTACAAATCTTATAGTTCTTTGTAGATCTTAGCATGACCAATAAAATGAGAATGAAAAGGAGAACTTGGCCTAAAAGAAAAGTTTTAGGTAACTCCAATTTTATTTACAATATTTTTAAAGTTTTTTATTCAATATTTCTGAAACATTGGTTATTTAATTATTATACTCATTTTCAATCTACAACATTAGATTCTAAGATTAATGTTTATGAAATAAACAAAAATAAATAAATAAAAGAAATTTTTGAAATAAACCACATTACGCACTGTTTAATATAGGTTATTTATTGAAATATTATTAATATACATAAACACAAATACATGACGTTTAGATTACTACACCACTACCGTGGAAACTCATACTTGAAAACGATCCCGGATGTAGTGATCGAAACGTCGTGTATTTGAGTTTGTGTATATATGTTAATGTTTCAATAAATGTATTAATCCAGTGTTCCGCAAACTTTTTGTGTTCAAGGTACACCTATCAAATCAAGAAATTTTAGAGGTACACCAAAGAAAAAAAAACAATGTTTATTTAATATTTATTTTTGATTAAAATCAATATAATATGAAAACATGTTTAATGAGAAATGTGAGCCTGCTTAATTGAGCGATCAAAATTTGGAGCAATCGTTGATAAGGCTGGTCTCACCTCTTGCTGCTCGCATAACTCTCAGCTATGTGTAGGTGCATTATCTTCACAAAACTTGACATTTTTCCACGGCACACACTTTGCGGAACACTGTATTAAACAGTGCATAATGTTTTTGTTTTGTTTTTAGAAAAAGTTCTAATAAAGTGTTTAACCACCAAAGCTTTATTAAATAAATAAACAAATATTTACGTATTTGGGAACCATGACCAGTTATTATTTTTTTTTTAATTAAGACAAGCCCGCTAAAATGTTTGAAACAAATCCCCGTGCTTGGGTGTTGAAATTAGACCACTGGATAGGTAAATTATAATTGTTTTATTATTTATTGCTTCCATTTCAATTTGATTTATTCAATCTCGATTTCATTTATGTATTAAATTTTATTATTTATTTTCATTTAATCTGTTTTTATATTTTCCAATGCATTAGTCCCATGGGAAAGAGTGATAAAGTAAAGAAAACATAATTTAATCTTCAGCAATGAATTCAAGAAAACAGCCATAGATTCACCAATTCTTTAGGACCCCAAAAGCCCAACCACGAAATGTATGACCATATAGTATATAATTTCTATTTATTAAATTTAAAATTAATCTTATTTAATTATTTGGAAAATTAAAGAGAGTGTTATTTCACAAAGAGAAACAAAGAGGTTGTCCTCTGCTTGATGCTTTTTGTTTCTCTTTGTGAATCAACAACTCTGCTACTCTCGGCAAAACAAAAACTTTTCAATTAGAGTGTTCTTTATTTGATCCGAGATGTTATGGCTTATGGCAAATTTTTATTGCATGTCGGACAAGTTACTATATATTCTACCCAACTTCTAAAAACTAAAAGGGCTAATGAGTGTTCTTCAAGGCAATCATATGCTTCCAAAGACAGCCATTAGATCGGATAGTTTTTTGATACTTGGGTTCAATGCCGAGGGTATGAATACGACTACACTGACATGTAATCAAAATTATCCATAATATCCCGGATTAGATAGAAAATATTCTAGTGATTTTTGCAAACAAAGTCTGTTGCTATGGGCAAAATGAATTATTTTAATCTATAATTATTATTTATTTAAACTCTTTTGTTATATATTTTCAATAGATAATTGCACAGACAATTCTCTTTATTCCATAATTTCTCAAAGAAAACTTAGGTTAATATGCTTTTTATAATCTTTAAATGCAGAACGATCCGCTGTGCCTTTCATCCGCTGCCAGATGGATCGGTCTGGGATGATCTGCATGTGTTCCTAAAGGCCTTGTCTTAAGGAGTAACAATAGACATCTGGCGATTTTAGATTATATGAGCTAATTAAAATACAATAAAGCTCGTATACCTAGATGAATGTGGTATATAGTATATAATTTCATTTGTAACATTTTTAAGCCGGTCATAAAAGATCCGTATGAAACTTTAAAATTTTGCATTATTATTATGATGATAATTTCTACTTCCCCAACCAAAAAAATCGACCTTCTAATAAATAAAAATAGGTAAATTGTAAAAATAAACTATATACCTATACAGACGATACTAATATTTATTTTATTTGATTATTAATCAAATCTCAATCAATTAAATTTGACAAAAACTTACTTTATTTCTTATTATTTTCGAATTTATTATTAAAACACATGAAAAAAAATTGAAATATTATATTTTCTCAAGTTTCCTGTCTATTATTATGTGAATTTGTATTAAGGAAGTGCCTTATTCAATGATGGACAAGTAGAAAGAGTAATGGTTAAAAAATTAAAATATCTTAATAAAGAAAGAATCTATTCTATATATACATAGCAGAGACGTATCCAGGGTGGCCATACGCCCCCCTCCCCCCCGTCGGAATAATGTAGCTCACCCTATATATAAATGTAAATCCACGAAAATCTATTATATATTATAAACATTTGATTTACAATTAAAATAAATAAAATAAAACAAAAAACTTTCAAGTAATTTTAAAAGTTTAAAAAAATTGTCTCCCATGCTGGAAAAATTGTCTGATAGTTACATACTTAGATTATATGTTTAATTCGTATTACATTTTGTTTTTATAATTATAAGGTGAAAAGTGAAAAGTGTAAGTGTAATAACTTGAAAGTAGAATAGTAACTGATGTCCCACTAATTGGTAACTACTCGAATTGGTTTGGCTCAAATAAAAAAAAAAAAAATCAATCAAAAAAAAAATAAAAAAAAAAAAAAAAAAAAAAGGTATGTATGTATGTATATAGGTGAAAAAGTTACAATTTAGTCTACCTAGTTTGATGAATTTATAGAAATTTTAAAACGCCGTAATTGTTTTTTAACGTATTTTAGTATAGCTTGTTGAAAAAATTAAATGACTCATAAATCATATCATTATCAATTATCTACATATTTTATATGTAGAAGTATCTTTAAGCCCTCCAATATATTTATTACCCATTTCGGTGATTCTATTGAAGCTCTCAGAATGCATGCCACCCCCAGTGCTTCCATTTAACACAGAGAAGGGTCGCCTAACTCTTAAGTACCTGCAGCGTGTTGAAAATTTACTACAAGTTCATGTATTATAATTTTGTATTTGTTTTTATATAAGCTATTTTTGCTCCCCCCTAAATTTGCCTCTATGGGGAAAGTTTTCCTACGTCTAGATCTAGACCTGAGTGAAACTCATCTAGAATCTTAATCTCATGAATTAGTTAATCATACACATATACTTAAGATCTTCTATAACAGTGTTCCGCAAACTTTTTGTATTCAAGGTACACCTACCAAATCAACAAATTTTAAAGGTACACCAAAGAAAAAAACCAATGATTATTTAATATTTATTTATTATTAAAATCAATATAATATGAATAGATGTTTAATGAGAAATGTGAGCCTGCTTAACTGAGCACAGGCGATCAAAATTTGGAGCAATCGTTGATAAGGCTGCTCGCATAACTCTCAGCTATGTGTAGGTGCATTATCTTCATAAAACTTGACATTTTTCCGCGGCACACGAACTAATGACCACGGTACACCAGTGTGCCGGCACACACTTTGCGGAACACTGTTTTATAACATCTATTTTTTCGATCTCTGATATCGTCACCATTATGCTAAAACCATGAATGAGCAAAAAAATTTACTTTTTGAAAATATATTCTAAAGATGATGGCAAGACAAAAAAATATTTTTTCAATACCACTGATCCCTGAAAAAGGAGACAAGATGGAAAACTATTACATGCTGCCTTCATCGACTCTTTGAACTCTGAAGAAGGTGAGAAGATCCTCCGAAACGTCAGTTCAAAAGCTGCAAAAAGAAAACTTGCTAATGAATATTATTTTATTGGGAATCATCTTTTTTTTTTATTTATCCTTGAACTGGCTTCCATTCAATTCTCAGTTCTATTTGAAAATATTTTATAAAATAATATTGAATTACATTCGTGAATATTGACCTGAAATTAGGTTCAATTTATCATTTTATATGACTCGTGTCTCTGACTTAGAAATTTTGTCAAAAATTGGAATGAAAAATGAAATAGTGAAAAATCAAAAAATTTACACATATTACCTACATAATCGATAGATATTTCTTCACTACCTTTTAACTTCCTTCAGGTAGATGACTGGTTCTCACCAAATTTATTTTAGATTTAATAGTAACTTTTTAATAAATAAAATAATCAAAATACGAAAACTTCTTATATTGTACATTTATATAATCTTTATTTATATAAATTAAGAAAACTGGCCCTCGAAATAATTATTGGATACGCCACTTCTTCTCCTCTATGGTAGCATGTAGAAAGTGTTATTTTGGAAATTTTATCTCAAGTCCAAATATTGTTTCATTATCGCTGTCTAGCGCGAATGCGTGATTCCTTCCAGTGTAGTTTAATTGCCATACGTCGCATTTACTATAACTAAGGCTCTATAGAGGGGAGTATGCACAAGGGCCATTTTGGTTCATACTCAACAGTTGTTGACATAAGAAAACGCGTAAAAACATTGTTTCTTTTGTGGGCTCATATTTGTCTAAAATTTCGAATTGAGACTTTTAACTCGAGAAAGTTCTTTTTGAAACGTAAAAGAACAAGTGCAACCCCATTATATAGTGTTACACAGTTCAATTTTTTGAGAAATTAAGCGTTTCAAAGAACTGGAAGTGAGTTTAGGTTATGTTATAGCATTTGTTCTCATATCAATTTTATAAAATTAATTTTAATACCCTATAAATATTTATTAAAATAGAATCATTACATATTGCTGAAACATGAAACTATTTCAAACAAAAATTTAAGAACGAAAAAATGTCCAGCGATGGTTACAAAGAATTATCAAACAAAAACGAGGTATGTTAATTAAGTAAGTAGATAAATTTAATTGACTCTGTGTTAAGATATAAATAGTATTTTTCTAATTTCCAGAATAATGATTCGGATAAAAAATTGGAGCTATAGGCTGATGAATTTATCGTAATCGTGAAAGAATGTTGGCTTTGACAGAAGAAAATTCTATCCTAACTGAAAAGATAGTTAACTTGGCCAATTTTTAATTTAATAATTTTTAATAATTAATGGAAATATATATGGATTTTGATAACTAAATTATTTAATTGTTATTAAGCTACGATATTAATTATTCTATTACAGAGATGTAAATATAACCTTAAATCTGCCGTCTCAAAAAGAAATTGATATTTTTTTACTTTAATAGACAACTTATAGTTGTTAAAATATTAAAATCCTAGACAATAGAACTATAAACTGAGCAAATGCCTTGTTTTTTGTCCAAATCTCATGAATTAAATATTTAAAAATTTTCTCCGAAACCTGTTTTCATATGCAATCCCCATATGGAATCTTGCGGCGATGAACCAAAATGGCGCTTGAGTATACCTATCCCCGAGGGGTGAACCGCGACCTAATATCGTGTACACCTACTTCCACTTCCATTTCCATTTCCAAGTGGAAGACAGTAGATAAATGAATGAATTACAAAATAATTCCACATAATTTCAAAGACGGTGTACACCTAATTCCAATCGCGGTTCACCCCTCGCCTATCCCTATATAGCTCTACTATAACTTTTAAACTGCTCTTTGAAAAAAAGTGACTCTACACCTTTCTTCTTCGAACTATAGAAAATTTCAATGAAAAAAAAAACAGACGATTATTAAACAAAATTATCATAAAATAAAATTTCCTCGATGTCCAAATATTAATATTTAGGTACTTCTTTGATCGGTATTGAATGTAAATTTAAATTTGGAATCCTAGTTATGCTATACCCTTCAAAGTGACTATCGTTTACAATATGAGATCCATCTGATGATGCACTCATTACAAACAAAATACCTACTTAATATTTTTTTTGATAGGAAAGCCAAAAAATTAATAAAATTTTCTAAAATTTATATAAATTACTGAATTATTAATCTTGAATGTCAAGTTAAGATTTAAAGTGTATAATTCAAAAAATGTGTGCAGAATGGAATAATAACAAACATATTGTGTGTAACAGGGATGTACCCAGAAATCGCTATTAAAATAACCTATATTTGGATATTTTATTTGAACAAATATTAAAAATTCTGATTGTTTTTTATAAAAAATAATCTGTCTCTCCCGAGAAAATTTCTGAGTACGTGCCTGATGTGTAGTTATTTTCATTTGGTCCCTATATATTCTTGAATAGTGACTAACAAAAAAAAACGACCAATTCTTTATTCCTATAAATATAGATAGAAATCTTTGGATAAGTGATGAAAATTCATTAATATAATGAATAGTGAGAAATGATTTTATTACAAACAAGAGTTTCATTAAGAGACTTTGATTGATTTTTTCTTTTTTTTTTTTGTAAATTAAGATATTCGACTGTCTTACGATATGTTAAAGCAAGAGGCGAATGCCTAGCATTCCAAGCCATTGCGAAAGAAAGACTTACGATATGAATGCTACAAATATGTATACTTAGTTCAAAGTAATTTAGATCTATTTGAAAGAAATTTCAGCGTTCGTTAATCAAAATATGTCTATACATAGGTGTAGCATAGATGCGTAGTCACAACAATTTCATATGGTCGTGAAATAGATAGAAATAGTCGATCTCACGTAAGGGTGGGTATGAAATTTTCCATAAAATGTTAATGCAGCCAAGCGACCACTAAAGTATGAGGCAGTGCTGGCTAAGGTGGTCCTTATTTTGGGTATTTTCGAATTTTTACGTTGACAGAGACTCACATGGTTCGAAATAAATAAAAAGAAGTATCCCCCAAGTTTCAACTTTCTATCTCAATTTTGATCTGTACCGCACAGCGATTCAAGTTCGCCATCTAAATCTGGGGTTTTTGGCATTGAACGATCAAGTTTTTATTCCGGCCAAAGTAAATGGTTCAAAAATTTGAAACTCTGTAGACATTATTCTTATATTAGTAGCTATCCCTCAGAATTTTTACAGATTTTTAGCTATTATAATTTTGGAGTCTATAACTGAGTCTCGGCAGATATTTGCAGTCGCCTCCTCATGGAAAACAATGGCAAATTACCAAGAGTATAATTGCCTAGTCAACCTCTCCAAACTAGCCGTTCGGAACCGGCGTTAAAAAGAAGGTCCGTATATCTGTGTAAAACAGCCAAACACGCTCAGCCCAGGTATATGTGGAGAGGTGCCGAAACGTCAGGGAGACCTGATATTGCACTTAAAGAAGAAAAAAGAAGAATAACTTACCAAAACTAAGATATACCAATATTTTATCTAGGTGTAACTCCGAAATTATAATAGCTACAAATCTGTAAAAATCCTCAAAGATAGCTACTATTATAAGCATAAAGTCTACAGAGTTTCAAATTTTTTGAATTATTTACTTGGGCCAGAATAAAAAAATTGATCTTCCAATTCCAAAAACTCCATGTTATTTGGATGGAAAACTTGCATCGCTGTGCGGTACAGGTTGGAATTGAGATAGAGAGTTGAAACTTGGGGGATATTTTTTTTATTTATTTCGAACCATATGAAATGAATGCGAAAAAATCAGAAAATACCCAAAATAAGGGCCACCCTAGTGCTGGGGGAGAATATAGGTATTGATAGCCTCTCTGTGGGATTTACCGAAAGATAAGTTTCGGCTAAACCCATCTAGATAGCACAATATTAATGGGAAAATTACATCAAAATACGTTTCGACACCTATTTTTGGAGTCGTTTTCAAGTACTGTATGAAGAATTCAATTGATATACTCAGGGATTTCTCCAGTTTTCTTGTTCACACTAGCTGGTATATCAGCTAGTCTGGCCAACGTGCAAAACTGACAAGCCAGCATTTTCAAAAAATTAAATTAACTCTCATCCTGAGATTACAAAAAATAGATGTGGATTCGGCAGAGTATCCATTAAGTTTTTTAATCAACATTATGTTTTTAATACAAAAATGTCTCACTGGGTGTAAATTATGTTTGATGAGAACCCACACGTTTGTACACACCCTTTCATGACAGCGACTATAGATTTAACTAACTGTCTATCTTTAGAGCAACACTCCAATGAAATTCGTCTCTTCAACTACTAAACAAAACAAAATTATCTCATTCTTGTTTAACCTGTTGATATGTTTTCTTTAATTAATACATGTATTCTTTGTATTGTTATATTATTAATATAAAATATATACATCGCTCTCATTTGATTATTAATTATTAACTACTAATTTTTAAACTATTTTTTTATCCTTAATATATACCTACCTATATAAATACATAAATATAATTATTTTCCAATAATTAGAAAAAAAAAATAAAAAAAAATCCCTTATTTTCTTAATGAGAGCGTCTAGACTACTAAACTTAAGATGATAGAATTATAGCCATGTAAAAATCTAAAAAGATTACTAACAAAAACCAGTGTATCCCTGTGATTTTTTTTTTTTAAATTTTGCGTATGCAAAAAGATTAATAAACTCAGATATTGTTATGTGATAGATGGCATTTCTTTGATTGTTTTCCCTCACATGTGATAAGAACCTCCTATGAAGCTGAATATCAACACCGCGGCGGGACACTTTAAGGTACATATAGCTCGACATACCTACTTTCAGTGGCGCAACCACGGGGAGGGGCTTAGGGGGCTGAAGCCCCCTCCCCCAGGACTAGGAAAAAAATGAACGCAAAAGTAAAAATGAAAAACTTAACAATGAAAATGAAAAAAATATTTGGTAAATTTTAATCGATATTTGACTTTATGGTAAATTAAGACAAAAAATCTGTTGTCTGCTTGGCTCTTCGTGAAGTGTCCAAATTTACTAAATTTCTTTTCTATAAACTGATGCATCAGCTTAGGTTGTCCTCGTATTAGACGCAAGACTGTTTTTCATTAAAAAGTATAATTCTTTTTTTTTAGAAATGAATGGAAATTTTGATAATATTATTTTATTTCACTGTTGATTTTTGAATAAGAAACTGGTAGAAAAAACACCCACAAATAATAAAGAAGAAGAATTCGAACAAGAATGGAATGATATGAAATCAAGCCTGGCCGATACAGCTAACGAAGTCCTTCAATCAAAGAAAAACGAAATTAAAAAGCCATGGGTTGCAGAGGAAATACTGCAACTGATTGACGAACGAAGAAAATTTACGAACAAAAAAGACGAAGAGGGAAAAGAAATATACAAAAAATTAAGATGGAAAGTTATAAGAGAATGCAGAAAAGCAAAAGAAAAAATGATTCAAGAAAAATGTAAAGAAGTCAACGAAAATCTAGTATTGAGAAAAGTTGATGTAGCCTATAAGGCAATAAAAAGAAATTTTTAAGAAGACTAGCCAAAAAGCAAGAACATAAGTGATGAAGGAGGCCACATTATTCTAAACGAAAACGAACAGGCAAATAGATGGAAGGAACACCTAGAAGAACTCTATGGAGAAGAAAAAACAATGAACCCAATAGAAGAAGAAGAATCTGTGGATGAAAACGAGTTAGGAGACCCCATACTCAGGTCAGAATTCGAGACAGCTTTGAAGGAACTAAAAAATAATAGAGCACCCGGAATAGACAATATACAAGCTGAAATCCTAAAGAACTCTGGAGAAAAGGCACGTGATAATCTTTTTGAACTAATTAGCAAAATCTATAAATTGGGAATCATCCCAAAAGATTTCCACAAAAACAAAATAGTCACACTTCCCAAAAAGACAGGCGCGGATAAATGTGAAAATTTCAGGACCATTAGCTTAACCTCACATGCCTCAAAAATCCTAACCAAAATAATCCAAAGAAGAATAGAACAAAGAGTTGAAGAAAATCTGGGGGAAGACCAGTTCGGTTTTAGAAGAAACAGAGGTACCCGAGAAGCAATTCTCTCTCTTAGACTAATAATAGAAAGGGCTTTTATCAGGGAAGAATCTGTCTACATCGGATTCATAAACCTAGAAAAAGCATTCGATAACGTCAATTGGAAAATTATGTTCAAAATCTTAAAACAGGCGGGAATAAAATTTAGGGACAGAAGACTAATCTACAATCTATACCAAAACCAGACGGCAATAATAAATATTGGAGATGAGCAAAGTGAACCCAAAATAAAATAAATTGACAGATTCTGATGTGGCCATCCACTTAACTTTACCATACAACCTGGCCCCTCTCTTATATTTAATATTTAATAAAATTATTTATATTCATGTAAGGGAGGTTAGTTTTTGCATATTTAGACTTCTGGGGGCCCTCGGATTATGTATACAATTTGGTTGAGTTTGGTATAAGGGCCTATATTTTAATT